>JAWWEU010000111.1:43037372-43055286 GCA_035583155.1 Acropternis orthonyx | reverse complement strand
GGCCGCTGCAGGGCGCCGGGGGCCGCGGCCGGGGCCGGGGCCGGGGCCGCAGCGGGGGCCGAGCCGCGCCGCAGCATCAAGTGCGTCCTGGTGGGGGACGGCGCGGTGGGGAAGACCAGCCTGGTGGTGAGCTACACCACCAACGGGTACCCCACCGAGTACATCCCCACCGCCTTCGACAACTTCTCCGGTGAGTGGCCGCGGGGACCGGGGCGGCGGGAGGGGCGCGTCCCGCCTGTGCCTCTCCCGGCGCCGTGGCTGGCCTGCTGGGTGCCCAGCCTCGGTGATTTCCCTATTTGCCTGCGGGGAGCAGGACCCTGTCCGGGCAGGAGAGGGGCTCGTCAGGCTGCCATCGCAGCCAGCGGCACCGGCCGGGGTAGCGGAGCCGGGCTGGGAGCGGGTGTCACGCCCGGCGGTGCTGCCAGGGCTGGGCTTTAGTTGGGAGCTCTCCGGTGTAAGGCTTATCGCTCTTGGGCATCTCGGAAGCGCCTAAAGGGCAGATTAAATACCTTCGCTAGCCCGTGCAAAGGGGCAGGTTCTGGGGTTCAGCGGGGGCTTTTTGTATGCCGGGCGTGCTGAAGGTGTACGGGGGCCGAATAGACTAAACCTTGGTAGCAGAAGATCCCGGGCTGCCGGGCTCGCTCTCGGCGCTGCCGGCGGAGGGCTGGTGCCGTCACTGCCTAACCTCATCCCTTGTAGTGAAATGAATCGGAAAGCCCTGAAGGGCTTCTGCGTGCCCAAGTGTTAGCGACAGACTCTCTTCCAGAGCTGTTAAGTTGTTGAATCTAAACTAATTGAAGAAAAGGTTATAATTGAGGGATGGTAAATCTTGCCTTTTTTTTTCTTTTTTTTTTCTTTTTTTTTTTTTTCTAATTTTTCTTTAATGGAAAACGTGTAAACTTGGACTCACCACAGTTTTCCCCTCCTCCTCCTTTCTTTCCAAAGCTGTTGTGTCTGTCGATGGCAAGCCGGTGAGACTTCAGCTCTGTGACACAGCTGGTCAGGTCAGTGGAACCACTTATTTGATATAAGTGACAGTGGGAGGGGAGAAGCTGTTGCGCAAAGTAGTTCTGCAAATGACTTCATGGATTTGAAAGTACTCCCAGTGTTTGATCATCTTATTATCCGCTATCATTTTCAGTGCTGCTTAACCCGCTGCTTTGCCCGGTGTCTGTTGAAGGGTGGGGAACATACTGTGCCTCTGGATAGGGGCTGGGCTCAGGCTGCTGCTCTGTCGGCTCAAGCTGCTGCTGTGTTTAGCCTGACTAGAAAGGCTGAACAAATTGGGGGTTCAACGGCAAGCTGATTTTCATTTTGAGCCGTTGTCACTGCCTTTATTTTTGCTAAATTGCTACATGTTTAAGAATTAGGGTGTTTGGGATGTATGTGTGCAAAGTATCCACAGCGTTAGGTGTCTGGAGATAGACTGGTTTTGAAGGGGCAGAGGCCGAAGGCAGAAAAAAGTGCTCTTTAGTGTTGTCTGTGGAGACTTCATATCTGACATTCCCCTCCCTTAAGAAGTCACGCTGCCGTGAAGCTGAGGTTTGCTGTAGTCTAAGAGCTGAAGAGATGAGGGTCATTGATGCCTCTCATCTCCTAGTTTGCCTGATACATAAAAAAGCCCGCTTCTTACTGCCTTATCTTTTCTGCAAGTCCCAGGCTTGTACCACCCTGAGCAGTGTGCAACGCTTCTTGCCAGGGGTCGAGGCTGGATAACCAAAACTAGGCAAAAGTATTGTGCTACCCTGTTGTCCTTTGACGGCAGTGGGAGTTAGGATCCTGCACAGCTTTGTGGATCTGGGTCTATGCCTTTACCAAAACCACGCTGAAAAATCTCAGTGGCCTTAACATACAAACCTATTTAGATGTGTAGTAACTGGATGCCCTACTTAGGAAAGGGGTTTGAAGGGCTATGCAGTCCTAGACAGCAGTATAGGACTCCCATATGCCCTACAAACCAAAGCTAAAATCCTACAAAGGGCATTCTGCGAGTACCAATATGAAGTCAAAAACAAAACTGTCCCATAATGTCGTGTCCTACTGAAGACACAGTGTGGGACTGCAACAGCCTTGGCTCTGCGTGTTCATCTGCAGAGTGTGGCAGGTGAAATTGCCATCAGGTGACAGCCTGTGGACATGCAGTGCCTGTGGAAATGCAGCTGCAAGCTGCAGGAGGGATGGACAGGCCCTGTGACCTCTTGCCTTTATTAAGGAAAGACATGCCTCTTGCCATTAATGGTTAAAATGTTTGCTATGGCTGCCCAAGTGCAGCTGGAATGGCTAGAGTCACTACCTTTAAAATGAAGGGATCATCTAAACTGACAGAAGTTGTCCTGAGTAAAAGATTCCTAGCTGGATACTTTGGTAAAACTATTGCTACGAGATGGCTGCTGAAATCTGCAGCTAAAAAAGCACTACAGACAGCAGGAAATTCTGTTTCAGCATCACTAGCCCAAAGCGGTGTAGGGTCCCTGCAGGCCATGTACCAACCATTGAAACGGCAGGAGTGTACTTGGGATATAAAGGGCGCTGTTTCATCTTGGTAGAAACCCTTAAGATCTGGGTTTGGCTTCCAAACCCATTGAATTGAGCCCTTTTGAGCTTTCTCATGTAGCAAGAAGAGGCAATTACATGGCAAGGTGCCTTTCTGCAAACAGCCCCGTTGTTCAGCGCAGCGTCTCTCAGTAAATGTGGGGTTTTTCTCAAGCCAAGCAGTGAGAGCCTTGTTTCCTCTGAGGCTTAATCTGAGAATCAAGAGAGCTAATGAAGCTTACTTTCTTGACTCATGTTTTATAAATCGCTGTCTCTCTCAGAGATGCTGCTGAAAGAAATTCATTTGAGTGGAACAGGACTTCTGAGGCTTCCAGGGGTCTTTAAACTGCATATCCTGGGCCTCCAGAGGCTTTAAAGCAAAATTTTACCTCTCGAAAATTAACATGGAACTTGCAATTCAACAGTGAACTGCTGGTGCCAGAGAGGTGTTTTCAGCTCTGTTTCTGTGCACTTTCAATTCCAAGCATTTGAGAACATGGTCCATTGTAATTAAAATGTCACTGCCGCTGAGGCAAATCCTACCTGTTCAGGCTGCTAGTGTTACCCTGTTTTTATCCTGCTGTCAGCATAACAGCAGCCTGCCTGGAGTTAACCCTTGCTTCTCGCTGCATTCTTCCCTAAGGATCGGCATGCCTTTGTTAGCATGAGGTGTTTGGCTTTCTTGTGGCTAGATCCTGAAGCTGAAAAAGGGCCTTGCTTTGCTGGAGTTTGCACTAAAAGGGGAAAAAAAACCCAGAAAGGTAGTGCTGGGAGGCCAGATTGCAGTTTGTTTGATGTGGCATGGGTGGGAGGGAAAGGTAAAGCTCTTACTCTATGCCACGGGCATGTTAAGCCTGCACATTGTAAGTCATTATTGCTCCCATCAGATTTAAATCCGTGGGCACAATGGCAGGGAAATTATTCCCATATCCTGTAGGATGTTGTTAAGTAGTTACCAGTTTAAAAGAGAACTCCAGGAAAGGTACCCAGAAAGGTACTCCTGCTGTCTCATGTCTGCTTCACCCTTGCCTGTGTCTGTGGGCAGAGCCCCTTTGAGGTAAGAGGGCACTCCTCATCAGAGCTGCTCACTGACTCACACCCATAAGAGGCGGCTGTAGAAAGTTTTTGGCTTTGAGTGCTGTAACCTGCTTCCCGCAGCATTGCTTCTTTGCTTAAGTAGGGCAGAGGGCCTCTGTACAAAGAGCAAAGGAAATATTTAAGCACTAGAAATAACCTGCGGCATTAGACAGAAAATCTCAGGTACGCGGGGAAGCCACCACCTCTGTCCTGTATGCCCGGAGGTGGCAGGGTACCTGCTGGCTGCCAGCCACGAGACCTCAGGCTGGGCATGGGTGACTTCTGTGTGTAACATACCTTGGTGGGTGCTCATTTTGAGGTGCTTTTAAAGATGGCAGTGCCAGGTGATCCCTAGCTTCCCCAAAGGTCAATGTCAGGCTAGATCTGCTCTTTCTGTGGGGTGCTAATACAATTTCTTTCCATGCAGGATGAATTCGACAAGCTCAGGCCTCTGTGCTACACAAACACAGACATCTTCTTGCTGTGCTTCAGTGTGGTGAGCCCTTCATCCTTCCAGAATGTGAGTGAGAAGTGGGTTCCTGAAATTCGATGCCACTGTCCCAAGGCACCCATTATCCTGGTTGGGACACAGTCGGACCTCCGGGAGGATGTCAAAGTCCTCATTGAGCTGGACAAGTGCAAAGAAAAGCCAGTCTCGGAGGAGGCTGCGAAGCTCTGTGCTGAGGAAATAAAAGCTGCGTCCTACATCGAGTGCTCCGCTTTGACTCAGAAAAACCTCAAGGAGGTCTTTGATGCAGCCATTGTGGCTGGTATTCAGTACTCCGATACCCAGCAGCAACCGAAGAAATCCAAGTGTAGGACTCCAGACAAAATGAAAAACCTCTCCAAATCCTGGTGGAAAAAGTACTGCTGTTTTGTATAGGGGTTGCAAGGACCTGAGTGCTGCTCTGAGGAAATCGAGTAGAGGCTATATTAGCTGAAATCTCAATTTGTGTCATCCGAAGTGTATAGTGTAGATCTGTATGTATGTGTATATGTTGCTACCGGATATCTCGGTTGCCCTTTTGAGGGTTGCAGAAGGAGCCCTAGTTAAATTGGTATAAATCAGGTCTGGCATCCAGTTTCGTGACTAAAACTTCTCATTAAGGAAAAAAAGCACCACGTGTCTGTGAGCATAGAAGGATTTGTCGAAAGGATTCAACTTCTTGTGTTGTAAGGTGTATGTGATTGGGAAGAGCACACACCAGAGGCCTTCACTGCCAGGGCTTCGCAGGAGGAACGCACAAGCAACAGCATAGAGCTCTGTACATGGACGATCAAAGGGAAAAATAACACTGTGCCTCCTAACTGACATTTGTAGCTTTAAAACCCCATTCCTGCCCTCTTCTCTATATCTTCCCAAGCCAGTACTCTTAGGGATCACTTTAGAAAGAGTATGCAAGAGGTGTAATCTATACGCAAATGCCATGGTTAAAAAGGTCATGAGTATACCTACGGCTTGTGGTGAGGTAACCTAATCCCTTATGGAGCTGACATCTCATTTGTCACCTCCCGACTTTGTGAGTCTTTTCTGTCCTCCTTTCCCTGCCTTTCCCGGGAAGCTGAGTGGAAGCCCAAGAACATGACCAAGCTTTAACTCGCTACCTCGAGCAGTGGCGATTTCCTCTGTATTTTCACAGACATGATGACAGTTCATCTATTTCAGTTGAAAGGAATGTAAATACTGTTGTGGTGGGGGGGGGTTATTTTTTTTTTTTTTTTTTTTTAAATTATGTAACAAATATCTGTGCGGCACCATGTAAACCACATCTGGTTTTAAGTCTACAGCCAGGAATTTCAGGATGCCCCTCCTTATCTTTTAAGGCTGCTAAACAAATAACAAATTAGGCAGATTGAAATTTATAACAAACTGGACTCTAGAAACTGAGGCTGCTGCATCTTCTTCATGATGCTGTTTTCAACCAAGTTAATGTTTCCCTTCTAAAGGCAACAGTCACTTGTGGTTGAATCTTGTCCAAGCTCCCAGTTGTGAAATCGGCTGAGGCCACCCTGGATATGTAACTGATAATTCTTTTTTTCCCAGATGAGTCCAAGAGATTAACTGAAATGTGCCTAAAATGTAGCTGAGGGATCAATGCAGAGTTGAGTGTGAACTATTCTTTGACTGAATTTGGTTTCTACTGAACTAAGCCTAATTGCAATTCTAGCGAATTTGAGAGACCTGAGTGATAACGTGACTCTGCAAGAGTCAGTATTTAAACTTATTCTGCAGAGGACATTTAGTTTGTGCTGTTTATCTACCTTTTATGGCCACAACTAATTTTTCTTTTCCCCTAGATATTTCAAGATCAGATTATATTCTTTTTTTTTTTTCCCCTGTGGCCATAGCCTTGAAGTGACCTTTTTTTTATTCTTAAACGAAAACTGCAGTAACAGAAGGCTGGAACCTTTTTTCATCAGAAATGAATCCATGCCTGATATAAAGAAGTGTAGAGGCCATTTGTGTTGATAAAGCTGACCACAGTTTACCTCCTGGCCCATTAAGGAAAACTACACTAGTTAAATGGATTCTGGGCTGAATTGGCATAGGCTCCACAGGCAGTATTTTTTCCTTCTCTACAGCAGAATGAGTGCAGAATAGGTAATGTTCCATTGCTGAAAACTTGAGAACGGGATGGAAATTTTTACCTAGGGCCTAATTCAATGAAAATATGTTGGCTTCTGCACTGCAAGAGCCTGGAAAAACAGTTTCCATAGCACAGAAGCTGGATGCATTCAACTTGTTTGCATCTGGTTGGTAATGGTTTAATGTTTACTGGTCATGAAGTTAACATCCGAGCCTTTATATTTCTTACTCAAATGCTTTGACAGGGTTTCAGATATGCAGTCATACTGACAACTTGGAGAAAAACAGCCAGATTTCTCTTGGATGCTTCGCTTCTCTGTAAAAAACAGTCTCGATCAATGAAAAATGTGGTTTTGAGGAGGAGACAGGCTTGAATCTGAGCAGCTTCCATTTGCAAAAGTAAGAAAATTTCTTCTGGAAGATCATACTGCTTGGTATCATGCTGTACTGAAAGCAGTGGCTTATATTTTATAAGCAGCCTGTTTCATAGTCTGGAGTAGCATTACTTTTAAATGTAGCCAGCTGTGGCTGTTTCTGAAGATGTGATTTATATACAACTTGTTATAGCCCTTTACTAGGTATGTGTAAACTGAGGCCTAATAACTTCATGGATACTTCTCTACATGGGGCTACACAGGGTCTAGGTTTTAGAAATATTACTTTTTAAATTACCAATATTTTACAAGCGTAAATGAGGGGGAGATGTCTCTATGTAGTCTATAATCTGATGTGCCTTATAAAAAACTCTCTTCTGTTTTCTAAGTGTAGGCTATATTCCAAAAGAAATATTTCATGTGAGAATGATATAAATGAGGTATTTGAAAATAAATTCTGACCTGTGTATGCGTCTGCCTCTGCTGCCTGCTCGAGGAGGCTGGAGGGCAGTCCTGGGCCATGCACTGTGCCTATACCTAGCAGGGAGAAGACAGCTGCACTGCCAGCCTGGGACTGTGCTCCCAGTGCCCCAGCAAAAGGCCTCTGCTCAAAAAATACAGCCTTTTCCCTGTGCTGCCTTGTGGCCAGGGTGCTGGGCTGCATGGAACGGGTATGATAGCCAGCTGTCTCCCTGCCAACACAGCATCTCACTGTGGCTCTGTCAGGTATGGGCAGGCTCATTGTGCCTGGCCCTCGAAAGTGGGATGAGCAGCAGGAGGCGAACAACACAACTGGGGAAAGCTGGGAGAACATGAAGACTGGTGATGTGGTCTTTTACCTGATGCACATTGTGCCACACCTGTCCCAGGAGAGCCAGAGGGCATTTCTGGAAGAGGAGAACCCATTCCCTCTTGGCTCCAAGGGTCTTGTCCCTCATGCAAAGGCCAAGGCATGTGAGGTTTGAAGCTGTTTGTGCCCAGGATCTGGGTGGCCACGGCAGAGAGGCCTTGTGCACTTCAGTGGCACTATGTTAGCTCAGTGGAGAGCAGCATCTAGACCCTCAGCCATTCCTGCAGAGTCAGTGTCTTGCTCTGAAACTGCCCCCGAGGAGGAGCTTTGCTCTGGACCGAGGTTTGTAAGCTGTCCCTATTGTGTCTGTTTTTCTGGGAGCTGAGAGGAGCAGACCTCCTGTCCAGGGTGGCATACCAGGTTGCCCTCCCATACTGCCTGTTTTCTCAGTTGTAAGGCTGTTGCATATTCAACCATGAGAATGCATGCAACCTGCTCAAAGCAGAGGAAGGAGGTCAATATACTGTTCCTTTTTCCCATGGTCGGTTCCTCACTGAAACAAAGCCTTGTCTTTTCTGCTCTTTATCTGTGATGCTGGGGACTCCCAGGAAACTGGTTCATGTTGTTCCTGCAGCACAGCGACCCTGCCTGGGAACCCATCTTGCCAGCATGCTCCTTTCTGGTGAGTAGCTGGTGTTGAATTACCTCTGCCATTGCTGGTGCCTTTGAAGAATCACTTCCATGAGCTTTCTGCACTGGACAACATGAAGTCGGGGTGTGCTGGCTGGAGACCAAGTCTCTCCACCTTTGCATGCTGACTTTGCAGGGAAAGGGTATGCAACAGCAGAGAGACCAGAACCTGCCATTGCCAAGTCCTGGCACAGAAGTCCCTCTGATACCTGTGGGGCATTGTTTTGCTGCTGTGTTCAGTGTGCTGGCATCTGAACGGGGCTAAGGCAGTTCAGGCATGCCAGGGTGATTTGGTGCATGTGGGTGCTGCTATGAACAAAAAAGCTCCCTTAGCTGCCTTGCTTCAGATGCTGGATGGGCCAGCAGCTGAGGCTGATAAGGACATACTGAAGTAAGCCCACTGTACATTAAGTTTTCCAGGAATGCTGAAATTGCTGCTGGTTTGTGATGGATGGAAATTCCCAAGAGTGTATTTTGTTTTCTTTCAATCAAAATTAAAGTTCTCTAGGAAAAATTCAATTTTTTTTTCTTATTTTTTAAAGGAGAAAAAAGTCACCTTTACCATTTTTCCCCCTGTGTTTTGTGAATGGAACATACTTCTAGGGTATGATTGAGGGTTGACTAGAGCTGAGACATTGACAAATGTGACAGTTTTGGGAGAAGGTGTCTGTAAGGAAATATTGATGCACTCTTAGTTTGCTTTTGATTGTCTTTCTAGGCATCAGTTACTGAGCACAGAGAGGGAGAGACTGTTGCAGAAGGTGATGTTTTTGTATGACCACATACAGCTGATCTAGTGTTGTCATATATATTATGCTTAAACACTGAACCTTGCTGAAGCATGTGAGTGCCCTTAAAATTGAGCAACCATTCTGAGCTCTAGTAATTGATTTGCTCAGAGGTTTGTATAGAAGAGGCCTCTGTCAACTTCTGCCTTTAATGTTGCCCTGGCATGCAGCAAGGTGAGGAGAGGGGAAAAACAACTAGCTCAGGAAAGAGCTGAGACATTATAAACCTCAGGAGAAGAGGCAAAGGGATTCCTGGGCAAGGGGGAGTGATAGATAGTACTTCTACCTACTTTAGGCATAACCAGATTAAAAGCCCAATTACAGTAATGCATGAGGAAATGAACAGCCCCAAGGAGGGCTGTTAGGTATAAAAATAGAGCTTTTCCTTTAGGAAATATCAAAGCTGGGGGTAGCTGGAAGATGGGAGGAAATATCACTGTACACTACAGGAAAAAATCACTGCATTTGCTTGGTTCTTACATTTTCTCCCCAAGCACCTGTGCTGACTAGGGACAGGATGTGGGATGAGGTGGACTTTTGTCATCAATCAGCCTAGCTATCCCAATGTATTTAATGTTTGTGAAAGAGCAGGATGGGTTTCAGGCCAACAGTAGGGCCCCAAGATCCAATAGGACCTTCTGAAGCTTTAGCTTCCCACATTGCTGGCAGCCAGTAGGAAGACGTAATGGATGAGGGTTGTTCATTACCCATTTAGTATAGCCCTCTTTCCATAACCTGGGGAACAAGCAGTTGTGTAATTCAATGAATTTTACCATGTGAGACAGAGCATTCTTCAGTGTTACCGGTTTTTTTCTCTGCACTGTTTTAACAGGGTGGATAAATCAGTAATGTATATGAAAAAGGGCAAAAAACCCAGCTTGAAGCAGCTTTTTAAATTCAGTCCCAGGTTTTTTAATTTAGCAAGAGAATTGTCTCTAGAGAGGGAAGCATGAGGAGCAGCCCTGCTGATCTGCAAGGGACTGCACTAATTTCCTGAGGAGATCCCCTGGCTCAAGGAGACCTTCATCAGACACTGATTCAGCCACTAGAGCTGAGTACAAGAGTGTCCCCAGGCATCTGTTGTTCCTTAGCTCTGTGCATTTAGGTCGGATCCTGGTCTTATTATTTGGAGGCAAAAGACAAATCATTTCACTCAGGTCAACAGAGCTGCAGACCTGTAAAGCTTTATTTAGTCTGAAAAAGACTCAAGCAGGAATCCCTGTTGAGCTTCTGGCACTGCAGATACGCTTATAATGACATTGCCTCTATATGGTACTTTGCCCCTAACTTCCCTGTAAGGAATGAATATACATCCTCTACTGCTGCTCAGAGTTTGCTGTGCTTTTCAGTCTCCTGTGTCCAGCCCACTTCTTTCAAATCCAGTGTAAATGTAAGTCTGCCATTTCTGTGCATAAGGATTAATTACCCAAAGGAGCTGGTTCTAAGTGTCTGCCTCACATAGTCACATAGGAGTCCTTTGGTTATCGTTCATCAGAAGACAGACTTAGTCGCTTGGTTTATGCAATCCCAATCTAACACCTCTTGCAAATAATTTTGGTCACCCTTTTTAAAAAGTATGTTGTCATCACCAATTTCTCATGTACTTATCTGACTTTTCTGAGTCCTAGTTCACAACTTAGTGAGTTAATTCCAAACATCTTTCCAAAGCCTGTCTGTCTGGGAGGACTATTGGGGTTAATAATGGATGGGATAAATAAGACATGGGACAAAGTACAGTTCTTGTCCAGACATCTGCTACTTTTCCGATAATAGTGGAATATCCCTGGCCATGTGTGTGCCATGGGCACTCTCTGACCACCTTGCCTGTGACCCTGGTGATAGGATGACTTGAAAAAGACCTTTAAGATCATTGAGTCCAACCATTAACCCAGTGCTGCCAAGTCCACTGCTAAACCATGTCCCTAAGTGCCACATCTGCATGTCTCTTAAATACCTCCAGGGATGGTAACTTCACCACTTTCCTGGGCAGCCGGTTCCAATGATGCCAGCTCTTGAGGGTCTGCTACTTGTTAACAATAGAAGAAAAAAAGTTCCAGGGAGAAATGTGACTTTTCACATTTCCATTTTCAAGTTGTCGATGTGGTGAGAGCTGCATGTACGGTGTCCTGTCTTTTTTCCTTGGCAGGCACTTGGTCTTCTGTAGTTCAGCAGGGATAATAACACCATAAAACAGCTGCACTGCTTTCCTCTGCCTCACTACACCTCATAGTCTTTGGATGGAGGAACACTGAACAAGATTTATCTGAGGGCAGTGCTTGAACAATAGACCCCGCTCTGTCACCCTCTCTTTCCACAGCTGCCTCTCCCCTGCCTTCCCCTTTCTATAGGCAATTTTCTCATCTATTTTTCATTCAAAACAGCATGTTGCCTGAAGCCTGATCTTCAGCATTTTTCTGCTGCCTATATCCCATTCTTCCATCTTTTAAGCTCCGTCGTGGCCTTTCCACATTTTAATTACAAGCTCAGCAGGCTTCTGGCTTTCCTGTTCCTCAGAGCTGAGCAAAACCACTCCTTTTTCTTTCCCCTTGTTTTCCTAATCTTCTGCAACACACCTGGGTGAATCTGGGGAGACACTGGGCAGCATATTGCAAAGGCTGAAGATTGGGTTGGGATAGCAAAGGGGTGAAGTGTCTCCTGCTCCTCACTGTGGTGGTGGTGATAAGGCGGCTCAGAATGCCTGCCTGTGGGGTGGCTGGTGACTTCTTGGGCTGAGGGCGCCTGTATCTGCTGGGCTACAGACAGAGCCCTGGCCATTTTCAAAGGGCTTTGAAGTACCCTCTGACAATCTCCTCTGGGAGATAAGAGATTGCAGGGAGAGGAAGGCGTTCCTGGAAACAGTTTCAACAGCACGTATGTTTATCCAGGCTGGGTAACCCAGAAGGAGGCCAAAACCTGGGCTGCTGACACTCGAGAAGATACACAGGGATTTGAGCAGAAAATGCAAAGTAATTGGAAACCTCGGGGTTTCAATCAATCCATTTTCTAGCCTCTGACTCAAGCCTGCAGTTGAATGAGGGCAGACATTTGTGGGTACGTGCCTGCCTAGTCCTTTCAGTGTCTGCATGGATCTTACTCATGAATTTACCTTCTCCCTCACGGATGCCACCTGCCTGTGTGGCTGCCCCGGACAGCCGGCACCAGAGATCCCACACCTCTGGGTGTGGGAGTAGAGAAGTATTATGTAAACAAGTATTTGCTTTCCTTAGTTTTAAACTGAACTCCCAATCATTCTCTCACATGCCCTTAGCTCCAGCATTGCAGGAGGTAGTGAGGAGCAGTTTACAGGTAAATAGGTGGCCAGGTGACCAGGTAAATGTCAGTGTGACTCTATCTACCACCTTCTCTGTTTTGTAAACCACCATGTGTTTGCTTTTTTCCACCTCAGCTGAAGGATCCCAGTTTTCATTAGTGTTTCCTCATAGGACAGTTGCTTCATCCCCTAAATCATTTCATTTGCTGTCCCTCTGGATCTACTCTAACCCCATTGTCCCATTCCTGAGGGGTAGAGAGCAGACATGCAGGCAAAGTCTATATTCCATGTTTTGGTCTTCAGCACTCTTCCTGGTACTGCCCAGAGTGGGGCCACAGAGAGCAATTTGGCCCAGTAATTTTAAACTATTCCTAATTTTCTGGGAGATTGTGATCCCAGGCTTTCAGCAATGTACATCTGCTGTTGCTTGACTTCAGGCAATGGGGACACTTGACATACTGTTACTCCAGGAAAAAATGGAGCATGACATTATTATAGTTGCTATATTTAGGAGGAAAACACAAAAGAAGCAAGCAGGTTGGACTCTAACCTGTTTTTGCAGGAGGTGAAACTTCCCCTTGTGACATTGGGAGCATACTGTCACAGTGCTGGGAGCAGCCTGTGGAGATGATCAGGCATTTTACCCCTGTGAATCCAGAAAATTAACTGATTCATTCAATGCTTTTGGAAGTAGGAACATTAAAATACTGATGAGAAGCGGACAAGAGGTGCTCGGCAAGCCTGATGATGGAAGGATACCTTGACAAGCACTGTTGTGGTTTGGGATCCAGGCCAGATTTTTGGAGTTCTTCATCTGAAGGGTCAGTTAAAACAGTCACTAAACCCCTTTAAAGTGCCACAAATCCATCCTAATTGGGACCAGGTGGTTTTGACTGGGAGCTGTGTTTGCTAGTAAGGTTTTCTGGCATGAGCCAGGACGGGGTGACCAGGAAGCAGCCCCAAACCCTCACTGATCTGCAACAGTTCAGAGTGAATTAACATGCCATAGCAGCTTTGTTATGGGTCCTTTGTGTCACTTTACTGTACAGCTGAGAGTCTTGTCATTTATGAAATGTTGACCTACACTTTGGACATGGAAGCCCACAGAGGAGAGAGTGGCACAGCAAAAGAAATAGAAGTGGCAGTGGGCAGGGTCAGGGCTGCAACCAAGCAGTGCCTCGGGACTGCTGCAGCTCTTCGCAGTCATGACAGTTGCCATTTCTGTAATAAACTGGATGAAGAGGTGTTTGGGCTGGGCAATGCAAGATACTGGGCTCCCAGTCTAAAGCAAGCCTCCATTTGCTTTGTAGTTCAGTTTATTGGCTTCAGAGGTGTGTTTCCACTGGAGGACAGCAGTTGCTGCACAGGTTCCCATTCATTTCCCCTCAACACTCTGTATTTCTCACCCAGGCACTTCTGTTTCTGATGATTAGCAATCAAGGTGACAAAAAGATAGCACAATCTGGTGTTTACAAATAGCTTTGTCTCCCTGGGTTAACCAGAGTGAAGGTTCTCAGGACACATGCCCCATAAAATCCCCATGATGAAAAGGCTTGGTGTTGTTTTTCCCCCCCATTTCCCTTTTGCTATTCTGGTTCTGGTTCTGGTGTTACTCCCAAGAGCAATATAGCTGATTAATAATTTCCCCAGGTGCTGCAACCAGACTGGAGCTTCTGCTTCAAAGACTTCCATTGCCTCATGCAGGTCTCCACAGCCAACACACATTGCCTCTCAAAAGGGAACACTTGAGTGGGAAAATGTGTAATAAATGGAATGGCAGCATTGATGGTGCTCCTTTGGAAAAAAGACATAATCTCCTTTGTTTGCACTACCACATGTTAACGGGTGAAGGATCTGCGGCATTTGCTCAGTAAAGCTGGTGCTGAATTTGTCTCCATTGCCTAGAAAATCCTCTTTAATCTTGTGAAATGCTATCGCTGTAATAAGTCCATCATGACTTGCATCACTTTGCTTTCCCCCCTCTATTGTCTTGATCAGATGTGGTGCCAATTTGCAAATATTTAGCAGGATTAAAGCATTAGGCTTGTGTGAGGCAGAGAAGCATCATGTGTGAAGAGAAAGAGACAGAATTTATTGTATAAATGTGCTACCAGATAAATTTTATTTAACAGTTAAAATCTTTTGGTTTTGTTTCTCCTCTGGTAAGCTTTGCACCCAGGCTATTCAAGCTTCCACATTTTACAGCTGCTGATAAAAATTAGATGTTGTTCAGTCTTTTTGGGCTGCATGTTGACATATTAGTTAAATAAGAAACTGGTTTATCTGTGAACCAAAATGGTAGTGCTTAGAGGTAGGACTGCTCTGGCTGGGTAGCTTAGCAAGGCCTTAACTTTGTGTGCTTTTCTAAGCAGGCAGATGGGGCTGCTTATGTGAATTTAGGTGAAATGAAGAGGAAGAGAAGCGGGGTTTTTCCATTGCAATCTGGTTCTTTGGCCTGAAGACCCAGGTCCCAAATCTGCTCCTGGTTACTTTGTGTAACTCTAAAATAACTTGATTTACAACAGTCCACTCTGGATTTAACTCTATGTAATTGATGGCAGAGTCTGGTCCTTATTACTCATTCTGCACCCAGGCAGTTTAAAGGGTCAGGGAAAATATCTGAGGAGCAGGACTGCCTTTGATCTTTGGTTTAATGTTTCTGCTACGTTTTACATACACAAAGAGCTATCATGGCCTTTTGCTAAGAATTGTTCAGCAAGGAGAGACATGTGAGTGGTTGCTTTGATGGCAGGGAAGCTTCTGGGATGTGTAAAGTGTAAAATAGAAATGGGTGAAGAAAGAAGATGGATTTCTCTATTGTTCCCACTAATAAGGTTATATACAGATAAAGGAAAGGAAAATGGTGAATACACAGCTTATTTATTAGATCTTTTAATTTGAAATTGTTGGTTTGCAATGACAGAGAATGACATTGTGAACACCAACATTGTCACTGTAATACGTAGTGGAGTAGTTGCACCCAAGAATCCATATTTTCCAACATATACCCTACACCTGCACCACCTACTCATTATTCTAAGTACAGTGGTAAAAAAGAGAGATAAGATATCTCAGTTTACTGTTTGCACATGCTGACTTTTGCAACATAAGTGCTGCTATTTAATTTCCCCACCGTTCCAGAATGTAACAGGAAGTGTCATCAGGGTTATGGAAAGGTGATACATATATCTGTAACATCTGTTCCGGATATTCAGCAGGGCCTAGTTAGTAAGTTGTATTTTACGCTATCTGAGCATAACTTGCTTTTCTTCTTTACTTTGCAATTCACCTGTAGCAAAACAATGGATGGAGACTTGAAAGGTGCTTTTCAACACCATTCTTCATGAGAAGTAATGCAGCATTAACTTCCCCAGCGCACCAGCAGCTCCAGTTTCCCTTTGGAGACTCATCCTCTCTGAATCAAGTTATCAGCCATGCAGAGCAACCAGCGGTCAGAGGGTCAGGATTAGCCCTCAGAGACTGTTTTAGCAGGCTTCCAGAGATGCCTGTTATCCAGGAGGTTTCCAGGACAGCCAGACTATGGTGACTGCTTCGTGTTTTAAGGTATCAAAGAAAAATGAGGACCTCTGTTAGAACTGTCAGTGTTTGTCAGGTGCAGACTGTGCAAACGATTTTCTAAAAAGTCCAGGGGCCCAGCTCTTGACCAGCAAGGTGGGAGTGAACGTGAGGTGGGAAAGAAGACAGCATGTAAACCCACAGAGTCTGCTACACAGAAAGAAAGCCTTAGGTAGTGGAAGGGATGGGCTTGGGACACAGAAATGTTTTACTTTTAAATCCCTACCCCTGGTTAGAGAGAACACCTTAACATTCTATGTTGAGATATCTGCTGGGGACCTGTGTGCAAAATTATAATGTCTAGGGGGAAAAAAAATCACATAAGCATGCATTCTTACCAAATTCCTTGCAGTGATCAGAAAAGGCGGCTTTACTTTAAAGGCTGTTCCAGTCTTTCAGCTGGATACATACCAGGAATGAAGAGCTCATCAGGTCTGTATTGATATTTTTATCCAGCAGCATATAAAACTGCTGCCCCATAAAATTTCAGTCTATCTGGTGTGTGTGTGTGCAAATTTTGTCTGCTTTTTTGCATATTATTTCCATGACTTGTTGATATTCCAGCTAACGCGGTGGAAAATTGGCTGTTTTCACTTCACAGAGGGAATTAATTATACTTTTGCCTTTCTGACTTGCAGAATTCATGCCAGATAATTTTCACATAAGATCTTGCCATATTGAGGGACAGGCAATCAGAAGCCAATTAATGTCCCCAGGAAGGTTTATACATTTTGGCTTGCATCCAAGTGCAAGCATGATAATGGCTGGAAAAAACACATTTGTCCATAGCCTGTGCCAACTCTAGCTTGAAGTACATTAATTGTTCCATGTGAGACGGAATGATAGGACAACCCCATGAACAGACCTGGGGGTCTCCACTCAGAGCACTGGTGACCAGGAGCAGCCCTGCCAGGTGAATGAGATGCCTGCAGACCTGCTTGCTCATGTGTCCTGCAAAAAGACTCCCATCCTGCTCCATTCAGGAGAGGTTGTCTGCAGGATGTGCCAGGCCTAAATTGCCTAAATCACTGGGTTATGACTGTGCAGGGAACATGTACCAGTTCCAAGCTCCCTGCTCTGGGTGCTGCCCCAGCTACTCCTGATCTCTGCAGCACTATGTGGTCCAGGACCCCAATGAGGTATGCTGCAGCACACACCCTACCCACATAGGCCAGAAGAAGAGGAGGGCATTGCTTCACCTGGAAATACCTGAAATACCTGTAGACCGCACAACGCACAACGTTCCCTCACTACAGGCTTACCCAGCACCCACAGTGATCCCCCTTCTTTACATTCCAGCTGTTCCTCTCTGCCTTCTCACTCCTGGTGTTGCTTAACCTTGGCAGAGCAGGGGTTCACCCTGTTCTTCCTTCCCAGGGAATGCACGTCCTCTCCTGGACCGTGCAAGCGTTTGGGTTTGGATTGAAACTTTGCCTTGCAGGGCCATTCCTACAGTTTTGGAGTGGATTTTCCTTTCCCAGAATCTGCTTTTCAGTACAGGCACAGTGAAGAAATTTCCTCTTGTAATTAGTCCTTGAGCTTCAGAAAAAAATGCAGCTTTTTAAAGGGAAAGGATTTTAAAACCCTCACTGAAGGGAAGCATCTAAGCTGACCCATGTTTTGATTTCACTGTCTTGGGAGGGTCAAATCCTGCTTCCAGTGGACCCATAAGATGAGATTTGTTTTATACCTACATGCCCAGAAAATGTATCCCAGGCCTTCCCTCTCACTGAATGAGGGAAGTCAAGGATCAAAACTCTTTTTCCTTCCATGGGTGAAATGACCTCTCTCCATCCCTGGGCAGCAGGTCTGTTCTCCAAGATGGGAGCTGAAATCAGAGTTTGATCTGAGATACTGTCCAGCAGAAAGACCAGTTGTACAAGGAATATGTGAATTTTCCTTTTCAATGAAAGGCAGCACAGCAGCCACAGCAGCCACAACAGCCCCTGCCCTAATTCATCCCACTGAGACCACTGTACAGCTGGTGGTAACACAGCCTACTGTTTTCACAGCGAGAGGCTTTCGGCAGGGACGTAGTAGCAATGTGGACATCCAAGCAGCATTGCCAAGGGAGCCCTATCCTTTCTTGGGGTGCCCAGGTAGGCAGGAGCTTGCCTCAGCCCTGCCCCAGGGATGAGGTCCTCCCACAGTGCTGATGTGGTAAAAAGAAACATCTCAAAGAATAAAAACCTTGCCAAAGATGGAATATTAATTAGAATGAAGAGACAA
>JAWWEU010000111.1:42876338-43037272 GCA_035583155.1 Acropternis orthonyx | reverse complement strand
GGGGGGGGGCCGGGGGAGAGCAGCCCCCAGGAAATCAAGTAAGCACCCACTCCTGGGGGCATCCAACCACCTGCCACACAGTGCAGCCATCACAGGGTGGCTCCGAGCAGAGTGGGGTATGCAGGCAGGGAGGGCTCTGGGACACCCAGACTCCCCAGCCCTGTCCAGCTCCAACCTGTGCAACTGAAGAGAGTGGGCAGTGCCAAGCACACCCTACTGCTTGCTGGGGAAGGGATGCTGTGTATCTGGAGCAGCCCTTGCTATGAAGCATCTGAACTTCACTCTCACACCTTGGTAGGAAAGCGAGGCATGCAGCGCCAGGCACCCAGGAAATGCATTTCACAGGACCTGTGTCCTACCTTGGCAATGGCAGAGGCAGCGTGCATGCCTTATACCCAGCACCAGTGGTTTCATGAGGGAAAGCTGATGAGTGCTGCTGTTTTAGAGTGTTAGAGTACCTTGCGCCTTCCAGTTAGCGGTAGAAGACTCTTCCAGTATGACCAAATCTTTGTAAGAAGGTAGAGCAGCACCTGGACTCCTCTTCTGAGGCTGCACTGCAGGGTTCAAATGTGACATAAAGTCCATAGGAGTGGCTCCTCTGAGTTTCTAAAATACAGGGAAGAATCTGCCATTCTTTGAAAAAGACATATTTCATTCTCTAAGTTTTTTGTAAGTGTTCTACAGACACTCTTTAGTTTTTAACATAAAGACCAATGTGGATTTTATGACAGCTCTAAGAAACCTTCGTTTACCCTTTAAAGAAATTGCATTTATCTTCCAAAGACTCACATTATAGTTGAGCTTGGAAAGCTGAGCAGGATTCCTTTCTCAGAATTCCAAGAAAAATGCATCTGCGTTTCTCAGAAGGATTTTGGACAGCCCCCAAAGAAGGATCACAGTTGCCGATAAATGTGTTACACAGGATGTCATACCCTGAGACTCTGCCCACAGTGCAGACCTGGCGTGTAATCCTAAAGTTTCCATTTTCCTTTGTGTAATCTCACTGTCTGTCTGCTTGGGGCACCCCAGCTTCCTGGCTACCAATGCCACTTGGCCAGAGCACAAGCTTGGAGATTTTACAACAACTTTTTCTTTGCAGCTGAGTGTCTGTGTGATCATCCATTCCTTCCATCACCTGGATAGTGTTCACAGCCCTTGAAGAGCTGAGCACTCAAGCAATAAGCACACATCCCCAGGCATTTTGATCTTTTTTTTATGAAGTCTGTGCACACATGGGCGAACACACAAGACACAAGTGAGTGACCAGTGCAGGAAAGTCTCTCCCGGCTCTCACAGACAGAAGTGGCTGTCAGTGATTTAAAGCTGCTGTCTGCAGAAAACAAGGGGACGATGGCTCCCTTGCTCTGCACACAGCAGGGAGCAAGGGAGCAGATATCAGGCTCAAGCACGCCTTGCTTTGTGTCAGCAATAACCGCAGGGTCACAGGGGGATTCTGTTATTAAAGAAAATAAATTTGGGTAAGTTGGGCAGTTATTCTCCAGTGGGCTGTTTGAAACTGATTGATTGGCTCACAACTGGTACCAGGAACATGAGGGTTCTCTGACCGACTGCTGCTTTTACAGCCGTATTTATCCTTCTCTCTCTTCCCCACTTTGTTTTCTTTAATAGATGAGAAGACTAAAATGCAGGTGAACTCCGTGAACTGCCAACAATAGGAGCTCAAAGCTTCTTGAATTGAGACATTCAGGGGCAACGCAGTATGTATTTTGTGTTGAGCAGGGTGGGCTTAAGTTCCTCTGAGGGAAAGTAAGTCACTTGTTTGGAGCATGCACAACATTAATGAGAATAAAATAATTTATTTGAGAGAAGGAAGAAAAGAAAGGAGAGAGGAAGGGAGGAAAGAAAAAGAAGGAAGGAAGGAAAGGAAGGTGTATGTGGTGAACAAACAGTGTCCAGAAGAAATGTGCTAGCGAGGTGGAGGAGAAAACATCCTCAGTCACACAGCAGATGTGATAGACAGCTGTCACTGCAGAGTCACACTGTTTATGACTCGACTGAAAGACAAAAATGGAAAGTAAGAGAACAATGATTCATATTGGACAAACAAGGTGAAAAAAATACTGGTGAAATCTCACGGTGTTCACCACCTAGGAAAGAGTTAATTCCTATAAGACTTCTCTCTGCACAGAAGCTTCCAAGACTGACATCTCCCTCAGGCAATGATCAGCCATTGAGATTTTTTCCTGATGATGTAACAGTTGTAACGTGACATCTTGCACGAATTTCCTGGTTGGGGTAGTTATCTGCAGAACGATACCCCTACACTTTGCTCTGGCATTTGCCATGATGGCATGAAACTTGGTTGATTTATTTTCTTTTTAATAAAATCAATTGTTATTTTATTAATCATTGCTTTGTTGTGTTGCACTGTGGGCCAAACTCTTGGTTTTCAGCTATTCCAGCATGGACCGTTTATCTTAACATATAGGATATAAATGAGGGGGTAAAATGGAGGGAAATTATTCCAGCAAGTCTGAAAGTAACAACCCTCATTGCATTGGTAAGAGGATAGTGAATCCAAGGTCCTTTGTATGATTTACAGGATACATGCTGTAAGGGCATTTGTCTCCTGCAGGCTCCTGAGCATATATATGCCTATACCTGTCCGCTTGTGTGAATGTCTAAAATAAGATAGAGCAGCTCAAAAAACACCAGGCAACTGAAACCTCCAACACAAGTCGCAGACTGGGCTGCTTTTCCAGATTAAATTTATAGTTTGTGGAGGGAAGCAATCGTTTTGTGATTGCTGTGGGCTATTTTAGGTATCTACCACAGGAGAAGATGAATTGTTTCCTGTAAATGCTTGTTTATCTCTTTTAACTGAGCCCAGGGTGTCTGGCTCACATGTACATGTCACTCACATGTAAAGACAATTCAGATGATTCTACTGCAAGGTCTGGGAAGAGACCGCAGGCAAATTTCCCAAGAGAACCCAAGCCCCATTTAATGATGAGTTAGAAAATAGGTTCTTAGATTTCAAGGAAGCAACTGAAAACATGGCTACTAAGGCTTCTGAAATGCTTCTCCTGTGTTAACTAGATGGTCATGGAAGTCTTTGTTGCATCTGAGCTCATAGGGCAGTGCTGGTGGCAGCACAAGTGCTTCAGAGAGTGTCAGCCATAGAACAGCCCCAGCCTGTTTGTGGGAGCTCCTGAAGGTGGAAAGGCCAGGACACTTAGGAAGCTAAGTGCTAAGTATTCCCCAAAGTTTTCTTAAAGAGTGCTAGCAATAAAAAATAAAGGCTAGCAAGGTGCATCGGCCACCTTTGGGCTGCCTTTGGAGGAGGTGCACGTCTTTGGCTGTAACACAGGGGAGCCAGCTGAAGCAGACAAAATCCAACAGAGCACAGCCAGAGTGCTGCAGGGGATGGAGGAAAGGCAGAAAGTTTAGCAATGCTGGATCAGGGGAAGAGGAGGTAAGGAGATGGGGCTGTTATACTGAAGAGTGCTTTACTTTTCTCTTCCGCCTTCCAGCTAAGGGCATGAGTTGTTCACACCCTCATGTCACAATGGGGTTGCTACTTGTTTTCACCTTCTACAGAGGGAAGCAGAGAGAGGGACTGTTATAAATTAGCTCCCACAAAGCAAGGCAATGGCAACACTGGGAAGGGAGCTATAGCTTCAAAGCTCTCATCCTCTACTTCATTGACAGGTTGTGCCACACATGTTGGAAGATTGAGGCTTTCAGACTACCTCTAAAGTACCATGCACAGCAAGATATATACAATTTAAGGAAGAGAAGAGTGTCAAAAAAATTGAAAAAAGCACTTTAAAACTTTTCTTGCCCAGGGCAGCAGGAAGATTGCCAAGATGATCAGAGATTCTGAAGACAAGTGGGGTGTGCACCAGGATTTGAATTCACAGTGTGAAAATGTCCTTTGGAACAGGAATATCTGTTCAATTTCAATTAAGAAGACCACCCACAGTACTTATCAGACTAGACAGAGTCATCATGAACTTTGCAATGATCCATTTACTTTGACTTTTTTTTACTTCCTCATTGAGACCCATCTTATGACATCTGAGTGTGCCTTAGTTTCCTTTCTAGGATGGAGAGATCAATACTGCCTGCCTGTGGGAAAGGGAGGTGAGGAAAAATGTCTTTGATATAGTCAGTCTTTTAGTTTCTGATACTCAGGTAGAAAATGATCAGAGCACAAAGCCTAGTAGTTGCTGCTCGTACAGAGCTGAACAGAGCCCTTCGAGAAGTCCAGAAGGGCATCTCTGGGCTGGGATCATGAGACCACAGAATAATTCCACTTGGGACACCTCAGGAGTCTTTAAACCAAGCCCTGCTCAAAGCCAGGCCATGTCTGAGGTCAGGCCAGGTTGCTCAGGGCTTAATACAGCGGTGGTTTGAAGGAGAAGGGGTTTGAAAGCCTCGAGGGGTGGAAACAGCACAGTCTCTGCTTGTCTGGGATGGCTGGTGGGTGAACGTGGAGGTAAGAGAGAGAGACCTATCAGAGGTGGTTCCATTTTGGAAAGGCATTATTGAGCCATAAGGCTAAAGGATTTCCTGTAGTCAAACTTCCACCTCTGGTAAAACCCACTTGTCCCCCGTTTCACTGCAAGACCTGTGGTGCAGTATGTTGTGGCGCTAGTGTGACTGGCTCAGTGCAGAGCAATGTCTGGAAGATATTCCCAGTAGATGCTGCAGGCTACCCTGACCTCACACTGTAACTATTAGACCTTGGGTTTATCAGTCTGCTATAAAAGGCTGGGTGTAATAAACATATTAGATCCAAAGTAAGGTGGGTATGTCTACTACACAAGTCTGTGGTGACATGCAGACATGGCCTTAGAAAGAAAGTAGATAAATATTTAGAGAAAATATGCCCCTAGTTTCTGAGAGAATAAATGATATGCAGTGGTGTATAGTGAAAGCAATGAAATCAGATATTCTTTTTGGATTCTTCTCTGCTTAGAGCTTTTTTCCTCTTCCTTAAGGAAAGCCCAAAATATTATGGATTTATTCTGCAGGAGACTGATATTCTCTGCTTAAACCCCTGAAGGATTAAAAAAGTTCAAACTCAGACATTTGCCAAGTGAAGGGTTATGATCAGATTGAAACTTAAATGTTGCCTGTGTTATCCAGTTAGTGAGGTTTTCCTAAGTCCCATTTGCACATCAGAGCTGCACATTGCCTTACAGATTATCATGGTTACTTATAGTGGCCACTGATAACACTCTTAATTTAACAGAGCATCTTGTTCCTGCAAAAGGAATGCTTTTAGACAAGATAGAGGGAAGGAAAAACAAGACTGGAAGTAGCAGCATATTTCAGGCACATCTTCTGCATCTTCAACAGAGGTTGACAGCTTCATTTGGGGCCAAAAGCAAGTCTTAAGACCATCATCCATATAAACTACCCCAGAGTGCCAGCCTCCCACTGCCCATCCCAGCCAGCTCCTGCCTTTTCCATCGTGCTTCCTTGCCTCTTCCTTGCTGTGACCTAAATTCAGCACTAGACATTGTTTTTATCCTATGAATTCTGTGTTCAAAAAATCCCAGGCTTTTGAAGGGTTGGACTCCAGGTAGACAGAAATCTGCCCTCACCGCTTGCTTCAAAAAGAGGAGGGATGAGGCCGTCTTGCATGCTCCCAGCACATTCCAGAGCAAGCAGGACAAGCAATCTCTGGGCACAGCTAGTTTCTGTAATAGTGCAGCATGGTTTTGCACACATGCAACTCTACACACACAGAAGAATCATCTTTTCCCATTGCTGGAAGCAGCTCAGGACGGGATGTGGGAAGGACCATGCTGTCCATGTTAGTGACAATGAGAAGCACAGTGAAGGTTCTGGCTCTCTGAGCAACATGGACCCAGGAGTACTTGAGGTTGCAGACAGCCTGCCAGGATGGAGTTTGTCACTCCCCTGATATCCGCCTGTCATATTCAAATTGTCACCATTCAGCCCTATCCCCAGCTGGGGACAGAATAGACCTTGGCAGACATTTAGTAGCCTTCAGGGTTTTGAGGAGGGAAGGTAAAAGGGCATAAAGAGTTCAGACTTGTCTCTATGGCTCAGACAGCCTTTTTTTCATTTTGTCGGTGCACCCAAAAGGCAGTGGCCTGGCCCCTTTGCAGTACATGCATTCACAGCTGGCAAACCCAGTTACCCCTGTGGTGAACCCGCCGATGTGTGCTCTCAGAATTTCCTAAATCTTTGTACAAGATCACCTTCTTTGAGAAGTCAAAGCAATGACCTTTACAACATCTTCCAAGATCTCCACAGAACATCAAGGCAACCATAGCCAAATCTTGTACTTCAAAATTTCCACACAGTTACTTTTAGTTACAATTGTCTTTCTTGGATCTGAATTGTCAATAATATCCACTGAAAATGTGTGCATCTCGGAATCAGTCCTTGATAAGAGTGGGAGTGGAGAGTGGACGCATCACATTCTCCCTGACCTGTAATACCTTTAGATTCACAATGAGATTTAAATGAAGGCAGAGTTTAGTCTTAGGGTCCAAATTTCTGTTTCTCCTGGCTGGGCATATAAGTAGTACCATTTTGGATCATTAGCATCTCTCAGATCCTATTTTTGTGATCTTAAGCTTTGACTTTCCCATACTTCACATTTAGCTTTGTCTCTCCACTAGATAGATGCTTTGAGGAGAACCAGGGGACTGTCAGAGGGACCGGGGCAGGAAATGGTTTCATGAGCCAAAGGGAAATTGGAGAAGGTTAAAAATTAGCTGTCTGAATTCTCTGCTGATATCACTTGGCCTAAAATAATGGAGCTGCATTAATTTACCGTAGGAAACCATCTGACACTACTCTTGGTGCAGGACTGTGCTGACAGACTAGTAACCTGTCTGGGAGAGACAGGGAAGGCATCTGCATCCCATTCAGCACCGACACTTTGCCTACGCTTTTGTTACCACAGAAGTGCCACAGCAAGAGACAGTGAGTTTTCCATACGCAAAAATTATTGTCTGGATGAAGGAAAGTCTTTGGAAGTGCTAAATCACACCAAGAGTTCTTTAAGGCTCCTCTGAATCTGGCCCAGTGTTCCCCAATAACTTAATGCTTCTGTGGATTTACAGTGTTTGCTGAAAACTGTTTGTATGAAACCTGACCAGCTGAAATAGAGTCTGAGAATATCGCCAGCTTGCAGAGCTGTCATTAAACATTAACAGCGAGCAGCTGGACCTCCTGTGGACCGCACAGACTTGCAGTCCTGTCACTGCTAGTGGGAGCAAGCTTCGGAAGGAGAGAGAAAACACACCCTGGCATGTACGACACAAACCATGAGTCAGAGGAACAGAGGAGCAAAAAGTTTATACTGAGACTGCCTTTCTGAGGTCTGAGCCTGAAGTGGGAGGCACTGTCCCTAAGATGAGAGGCTGGGTTAAGCAGAGATGGAGCTACATCAGGCACAGTCATTCATACTGCTTTACTTTGGTGTTCACATCACTTTCTGTCCAGCTCAGCACTGCAGGTGGTTAAGCAGAGAGGGCATTTCACAGGGGCCTAGGTCCAACATCAGACAGCAGAAAGGAAAATAAAAAAGGGGTTTCATTGATGACACTTGAAATGGGAACCATGTGGCATCCCTGTGCTGTGCTAGCTGCTCCAAGCAGATTCAGGATGGTGCAGATGCCTACCCATGGCAGGGCCAATGCAGGAGCTTGCCACTGCTAGCCTGGACACCTCCCAGGCCACCATTCACAGTAGGTGGCATCACTTTTTGCCCAGTAGACCTCATTGCTCTGGCGCAGACAGGTGATGGCATTGTCCCTACTCAGACAGAACCATCAGTGTCTCTACTACCACCAGACCTTGAGACAGTTCAACAGACAGCTGTGCTAACTCCATGGAAATCCTTCAGAAGAAAATTAGTGGGAACAGGAGATGAAGACAGACAAAGGCTTAAGGGATTAGAACATGAGCATGCCATGTTGGATTTGCCATATTGTACATTATTCTGTGGTGAATGCCTGTGGTCATCTACTTGCTGACAGGGTAAATGGCTCAGCCAACTAAGGAGCCTCTCATCTACCTGTGCTATGATATAACCCATAAGAGTAGGCAGCTACTGCAGGTAGCTACTTCACACTGCCCACGGCATTCAGCTTCCCTTGGGTGTGCAGCCATACGTCAGGGCTTGCCTTTGAAGGTCCCTTTGCAATCAGTACCTCAGGGACTGAAATCTGAGGAAGTGACCCTGCAGACCACCACACTAACCTGTTCAGAGCCCTGACCACATCTTCCTCCTGGCTTCTTTGCTGTGTGGCACTGCACCACACAAGTGTGGCTGCAGGCTGGTGGCTGCAAAAACGTGTTGCTTCCCCTGTGTCTGGTTATGGTGTGGGCCTTGCTCCAAGCCTCAGAAAAGACACACATCCAGCCAGTGAGAGCACCAGTAGTTAGGTAATCAGTCTAAAAACCTCCTGATGTTACCATCTTCAGTGTCTCTCTTAAATTAGGTGGAGCCTGTTGATCCAGTGAAAACTGCCTGGTGACTTATTTTGTATGGCTCAGACAAAGAAAAGAAACCCCTGAGTTTGCATTACTATATTGATTTAACCTGGGTTCTTCTCTCCAAGTGAGCTCTATTAGATACTTGCATCACATCCTTATTCATATAAAATATGCACAATTTGCCTTGTGTACATATAGGAGTCACTTGGGGTAGCACCACTCAACTCCACAGAGTCAATACAAGATGGGTTCAGGATCTGTGAACTTTGTGTCAATCCCAGCCCCTGTGTCTACACAGGAACTTGACAACTCTGTTTCCAAAAGGAAGCAGAATCCACTTGCTTTTGGAGTGGATTTTCAGAATGTGGTACCACAGCTGCACAGGTGGACAGGTACTGTCAACTGAAGCTAATGAGAGACATGAAGAACTGCCAACCCCACAACCCAGCACAACATAAAAATATGTCCCATAACCTTTTCTTTTCTTTTTCTGTTCTTTTTATCTTTTTTTTTTATTTTTAGTTTACTGGAGGTTTCTTGGAATGGTGACACATTTTTCTATAGACTAATGCGTGCTTCATAAGTAACAGAGGTGGTGTTTTTCCAACCTAGACTCAGCAGCAGCTTGTGTTAGAGCACACAGGAGAAGACACTGAAACAATATACAGGAAGTCTTTAAAATACAGGACAAGAGCACATGAGTTGATGAAACAATAATTGAAAGCTGTATTCATCAGGGTGTTTAAGCATCTGCCTGATTCTGTCCAGAAACACTTCTACTCACTTCACCAGGATTAATCCTAAGACTACAAATGAGTACTTTGAAATATCCTGCAGAATCATGGCCTGAGCAAACAAAGCTCATTCATTTGACTTTTTTAACATGTACTTGTTTCAGAGCCTGCACTTTGCTTGCTGGAGACTCTTGCAAGAGCTTGTTTTACTGGCAAGCATAGAGTGCGTTTCAAAATCCTGCATGAGGAGTCATGGAAAACAGATTTTAAATGCCCTTACTCAAGCAGTCGTGCCAGGAAAGCTGGTGCCAGTAGGGGAAGAGCCCCAGTGTCATGTGATTTATTTGTCTGGACAACATAGCTTCGATTTCGTGTATCCACAATCCAATATTTCATGGAATAAATATCCAAACTGAGTTCTGTTTTAGATACCTGATATGTACTAGATGACTGGATAATTAATAAATCTGAAGAAATCCCAGTATTATCCAAGCTATTCTGCCCACAGGGAAAAAGAAGTCAAATGCTTCCCTACCCTGAGAGCCATTCACTCAGTTGCAATAATAATACTTCAGTTTTCCAAACGCATCTTCCATTTCAAAGAACTTTTCAAATGCTAATCAACTCTGACCATAGGCTTGCCAGAAAGGGAAATATTATCCCATACTAGACAGGCAAGAAAGACAAAGACCTAAAGAAGTTTCCTTCCTTGCCTCAAATCTCACAGGAATCAGTGGTGGACAGAGCTGGGGAGCTTTCTTTTTTTGTGTGATTTTTCAGTGTCTGGTCTTCTGCTTTAGCTGTTTGCCTAATCTGTGTCTAGACACTGCTTCCTTGTCAGAATAGGACCATTGTGGGGGTTGCCTCCCTGCCTTTAAGTGAGTGTGAGGAGTTGGAGGTATGTACCTCCACAGCACCAGGCTCATGCTGATGTTTGCCTGTGGGTGAGGAAAGGAGACAAGGACTGAAAGGGCTTCAGCCTCTGCTTGACACCAGGTGGATGGATGGGAGATGGAGCAGCAGGATGCTGTCCAGAGTGCAGACTCACTTGGCTGCACAAGGCAGCCAAGTTTCCCTGAAGCAGTTTGCCTACATTGGCCCAGGGCATCTGGGCAGCAGCTCCTGGGTTGGCTCCTCTCCCTCAGAACAAGGTGCAGGACGACTGGGACACTGGTTCTCCAAGCCCCTCTGGGAAGGTGACTGTGGCCTGGATGAGCACAACTAGCAGGACTGCAGCAGGTCGGACTGCCAGCCAAGCCTGGATGATCCCTAACCCTGCCTGAAAGGCACCGCTTAGAGAACTGAGCATTAAACACTAGCCAAGACACAGTAAAAGGGTAAAAAAAAATAAACCTCTGCTATAGAAGGGAAAGTCTTTAACCTCAGACTGGGTGCTTGTTGCTGGACATGGTTCACAACCACCTTTTTTCTCATCCTCCTCCCTGCAGCACAGCCTCACACATGAGGAAGGGAGAGGATATATGTTAAGGCTACTCACCTTTAAAACAGGAGAGGCAGCAGCCTGAGGGCTTGTTTGTGGTAAAAAGGACTTGCTGGGCTATCCCAGTGAATATACAGCTCCATCCTAGCAAATAAAATCCAGACTGTCCTGCTGGTATAGTCCAAACCTGTTCCTTGATGGAGATAAGCTGTATCAGCAGCACTACAGATTTTCCTGTGTAGCTACACTAACACTAGGAAGAGCACAGGTTAGGGAGAGAAAACATTTTTCTTTTATTCCTATAACTGATGTAGCTACACTGAACTACCTTTTCATTACAGTGCTACACTGCTCTGCTGCAACATACTTTGTATTTTCCTATTATACCTTGTATTTTCCCATTTATCTGCCCAGCAGGTTGTAAAACACTTCAGCTGTGGTTAAAGTATCTCAGGGCTTTTTTGCTGATGTTATAATGAAAGGCATTTAGTCAGCAGAAGGCCTCAGTGACACTTAAATCCCCACAGATGGGCTCCCCCCAGCCTCAAGCCCTGTGCTGGCCTTCAGCAAAATGCGAGCTCACCTAGGGGAAGAGCTCCAGGAGGATGCTCCTGGCAGACTCTGTCCCTGTTTCATGGATGAATAATCCAAACCCCAGGAAGATTAAGGAGTCCTATTCCCTCCAGCCACCACTGGCATGATTGTTACTCCACAGTGATTAAAAACACATTAAAAGGTGGACAGAGCTATTGGGAATTATGCAGTAGCCCTCTCTCCATCACATTATCACAGAGAGCTAGGCCAGGAGATAAGATGTTAGAGGTGGACATCTGCCTACTTACAGCCCTAGATACTCCCAAAATTAAGTGTACAGCTCTGGGGGAGTGAGGCATCAGGGTAAGACCATTAGAATGGGACTTGCACAGGGTGGAGATGTGAACTGGGTATGGGGGAATCTTGTTGGGATGGGGTCTCTGGAACTGCAAGGAGATGGGGAACACCCCATTGCCTGTTGGCAGTTTCTTCACTGCTCTTTCTCTCTATAGGAATAGATGAGAAGTGTGTGCATGTATGTGTGTGTGTGTCTGTGGGTGTGTGTGTGGGTGTAGGCTGGGTGAGCCACCCATACTGAGAATCTTAGCCCAGAGAGTAAGGCAAATCCAGCATAACTCACAGACCAAAGTGTCATAACATAGACCTAAAAGTGGGGAAACTTGAGTCCGGAAGTCTGTGCATGCATCTGTTTTAACTCCCATTTGTGTGATAAGAAGAGGCATTGAAAAAAAAGAATGGTAGAGTGTGTGTGTGTGACAGAAACATACCTTTTTATATTCCCACAATTCATGCTTTTCATAGTTAAATAAATGTTAGTAAGCTTATATAGAAGGGTGAAGATGACAGGCTGCTCATCACAGAGAGAGAAAAAGACAGTTTGCTGAATCCACCCATAAAATGAGGATCTTCCTGATTTTTTTTCCCTTGATATTTGCAGAAGATTTCTTCTCAGTAGAAAGCTCCAGAACTATTTGGCAGGTGTGTCTTAAATGTTTATGACTGTACTCATGACTTCACATCTGTGAAACATTGTCTGTGCAGGAGCCTGAGGGATAGCTGCAGGCGTCTTTCCTGGCTGTTCCTCTACAGTCCTCTCAGCAGATCTTGGCACCTCTAGTTTTTACATAAAAAAGCAGATGGGAGAGAGAGGTTCTAACACCTTCTTAGCCCAGAGATATTTTAAGAGTAAATCTGCTAAAAGACCTCAGGAGGTTCCAGGCTCCAAATTCTTCTAAGGCAGCCAACTCAGCACTGGTGTCCCCTGCTGTGCAAATGCAGAAATGGTCAGGCAGGAGGTTCAGAGACCGTGTGACCACTGCAATCATAGTAGAGCCACACCATATGAAGCCAACACAGAAATTTACTGATCAGAAGGGGAAAATCAAATCCTCCGTGCCAGACAAAGTACCAAGTTGTCTTGAACTGATAACACATTCACCACTACAAAAGTGACTGGATGAGCTCCTGTGCCTGTCCTGAATGAATGTCAGGAAAAGCACTCACAGGATAATGCTTGTGTTTGGAGCTGGATGTCTGCCTCTGCCACTGCACAGCTTTGTTTCTGTGCTGGCGGGAGCATGGTGACCCCGGTGGGAAGAAGGCAGTATGCCAAAAAGGCATTGTGGCACAGCAAGGAGCTACCACCCAGTCATCAGGACAGGCTGTACCTGTGCTGCTGACTTATTCCAGCTGGGTGGTGAAAGTTCTTTGACTTAGACCTCATCGAGAAGTATGTTATTTGCTGAGGGAGGAAATACACCAGCAGCTGTTGCTTAAATGAAGCAGGGGCTATGGTTTGACCACTGATTTGAAAGCACTTTCATAAGAGAGCTATTCAAACCTGCCACACTGCTCCACTTCTCCCTCCCTGTTAATAATTACTGTCACAGTGCCGCTGGTGTCAAGTTGCTACAGAGGCACTGACTAAGTTTCTTTGCAAGCTGCTTAATAAATAGAAAAAGATCTTTCCCAAGATTTCCCAAGCTTTCTTTTCAAACAACCAGCTGCAGAGCAGCCCAACTCCATACTGCGTCCCTGCTCCCTGACCCCACACCCACCTCATCTCAGCACCCCGGTCCACTCCAGATGACTGGAAACTTATTTTCCTTAACAAAGTCCCTGCTGACTGCTGTTTAACACAAGTGGCTCTTTAAGCTGAGGTGGTAAGGTGCTGCTTGGCCAGTGCCAATCTGTTGCCCCTCAAGGGTGGCACCATTTACTGATGTGCCCTCATCTGTTCTCCCCCTGTGCCTCTGCCATACAGTGATGGGGCTTGTGCCTCACCCTACTGATATCTGTTCATAGACCAAACACTTAAACAAGCATTAACCCTTAATTTCAAGTGGAGGTTGGTTTTAAACCTCGTGTATCGCCCCGGACCACTACACAGTGCCTATATCTTCTCTGTCTTCAGGTTTCATCCTGCCTCTGACTGAGTTGCAAACAGCAGTATCCCAGCATGACTGCTGTTTCCTATTCCCATCACTGGCTGTAATTAATGGCTGCTAAAGGAAGATCGGGACTGCCTTTTATATACATTTCCCCACCCAGCACTTTCTCAAGCTCTATGTTATGTCACTGGAACCTTGTTGATTTATTAGAGCTCAGGCAGATCTGTAGTCATAACAGGCTGGGGAATATTTTCTATACAGGCTCAGGATTAACACAGGGGTTCAGACCTTACTCAGACAAAGGATTACAGTGTGAGTAAGTAGACCCCTTGCAGATATATCTAATGGCCCCAAAAAGCAGTGCTGGGAAGATGACAGAAGACCCTGCTCAGAGCCCGGACCATAGGGTCACTGCTGCCAGAGCCACAAGCAGCTCTCTGGGCATGGAGCATGCCATGCCATGGCACAGACATGTGCACTGCCACCACCCTCACAGGTACACCTCACTCTCCTTTGACTTTTTTCATCATCCACCACAGCCACAATCTTTCTGTCCTTTCAGAAGGCAGAAAATTATGTGTAGCATTTCACAGGGGCATTTTTTGGCCTGTAGAAGGGCACATTCCTTTGCCCCTGTAATCATTCATGCCATGAATGTTCCAGACTGTAACATCCTACAGGGAGCAAGGTATCATCCTATGGTTTACTGCCTTGGGTGCTTACTGCAAACTGATTTTTCGACCACACTGTGCTGAGTTACATCATATCGTAGTGTAATGCCTTTAAATCATTAATCTGTCTTACTTCTGGACTAGTGACAGAAGAACTGATAAAGGCCAGGCTGAGTTCAGATCAAACCAGAGGACACTGTGGTTACTTTCATGATTTTTCAGAGGATCTCTCACCTGCAACCACAAATCTGCCTTTATTTGGCTTGAGCATGATCCGGAATTACCTCAGAGGTCAACAGTGCATGTCTTGCAGATTACTGAGAACTACTGACTAACCTAACATAATGTTTTATTTCTATTATTATTCCAGGAAAAAAGGGTGGCTGTAGTCTGTTGTTTTATAATAAAAACCTAACATTGATTTTTCCCTTTTGCAAAAATACAAAAAATAAAAGGAAAGAAGAAAAAAAGAAAAGGCACAGGATTGTTTTGCCTTCTTTGTCTTGCTGAACGCCATAGCGCTTGCTACAAAGAATTCATTGTAGGGAGCACTCTAAATCTGCTTTACAAATGGGAATTAATGCACCTTCCCAAGGTAAGTCAGAGGGACTGAAGTCAGCCTCCAGAGAGGAACTGTGACTCAGGCAACAGTGGTTGAGCCTCTGAGGGAGTATGGTGGCACTCCCTGAGATGCCTGGCGATGCAGCCCCAGAGCTCAGCTCCTGCCCACTGTCAGGCTAGTGATGGCAGTTTTCTCCAGCTACTCCTGGTCAAAGTCCCTTGGAAGTGGTGGTAAAAGCACAGCTGACTTTCCTCACTTTCAGATTAAGTCAGCTTTGCTCCACTTGTGTACTTGTAAATGAAAGTAGTAATATTTCCCTGTTGCCCTGTGGCTGGGGAGAATCTGTCATTCTCCTGTGTGAGAAGGGTACAGAAAAGGGAAAGGAGAATAAATATTTATGCAGAATCAGATAGAGGTAAGTCCATCTGTGCATTTGTCCCCTTTCCTAACAAACTTCCCTTCCTACGGGAAACTCTAGCCTCTATTTGGTTAAATCATTTATGTGCATTAATGAACAATTAGGGAAGGAAGAGGGGGAAACCAGCCCAAAAAGCCTTCCACAAAAGACCTGCCCTCCGGTTGGCTTGTTTGATTTAGGATAGGAGGGAAGTAACCTGACTGTGATAGATGAGGACTCTGTCACAACCCTGAGCATCTGTAAAATCAAGTCTGGGTGGGAGATTTAAGACAAAGAGCCAGACACAGTGTTGGTTTAAACTATTGTAGTTGCTCTGCAGTCACTGGAGCATTGAGAGTCATATTGGGAAGGTCTGGTCCCATGGGTGCTGAAAGAGAAGGGCAGGGTTAGGGCAGACCCACACTCTTGGCAGAGTTCTGGCTCTGTCAGAGAAGTTGTGGGTTTTGCTCTTGGTTATTTAATTCACACAGCTCAGCCTTGTGATGGTCCCTGGGGCCCAGCAGCTTTCAGCTTTTCACATGAGATCTATTGGATGTGACAAGGTACACATAGGTCATATGCTGCCCTCTACGTAAGCCACATTTAAACACAGCATCACCATAAGAAGAGCAAAACGCTAAACCCATCCTTTTTACCCCAGCAAAAACCATTCCCCATTCTGCTTTCTTTATGGACTCTTTTCCTTCAATGTGCCCTGCTGAGAGCTGCAAAAGAAGTCTCTCCACTGATCCTCTGTGCATCCTGGGGCTCTCTCCATACAAAGAGAGGATGAAAAGCCGAGTAAGGAGCTAGTGAGCTGGCATGCTCTCCTAGTACAGAACGGCCAGAAGAGGCTAAAGCCCAGAAGGAATGTCCCTGTTTTATGATCATTTGGGCTGAGCAAACAGACCTCTTTGGTTGCTAGTTCTGACTGAAGTTCATCAAAGTCAGAGAGATGGAGTGCAGAGCGAGGAATAAATTAGATTGGCTTTGTGCTGAAGCAGAGAAATACAGATCAAATGCAAATTCAGGAAGAAACCTTGTACACCTATAAATGTTTGTTTAAAAGTGCCTTTTATTCTCAAAAAAGTGAATAATGAGAAAAACAAATATATTACTGCCATCCCAAAGTCCTATCTGCTCTGAAGCACGTTGCAGACTTCTCCATGCAGTTCTGCTAATTCCTTCCTTGGAGAATGTTATTTTTTCAAACTACCTCCTCCAACCAGAGAAAACCAATACTTTAGAAATAGGACACTGAAGAAGAATCTCCAGGAACCCCCAACTCATTCCCAGCATTGTTGGATCTGCCCTTTTCCCACATGTTGGAGTTAATTCACTTGCACATTTTCGGTCGCAGGAGCCCTGGGACAACTTGCTGTTTTTTGGGACAGGACTGTGAGGTCACTCAGGACACAGTGCCCTCTACAAGTCACGTGGGGCTGGCTAGAGAGACTGCCAGCCTGACTGAAGTCTGCTTGATTTTGTAGAAGTCCTTTGACATGGCAACTGGCCACAACAGATCAGAGCTGACTCAAATCCTGGCGGGTGTTTGAAGTTAAATCTCCAGAGGTTCAAATATTAGCCTACTCCATCACCTGTCCATCAAATATTAACTCACTCCACCAAGAGTACACTTACCGTCAGTACGTCACTGCTTCCCGTACTGGCAATTTTTCTTGAGACAAACGCAAATCACTGCACTCTGGATGCTACTGCTCCTGCAGAAGGAGATAAGCTTCAGCCCAATTATGAAAGAACATTAAGTACCATTGATTCATAGCTGGGGATTCTTATCTGCATGGGGGCTGAGGTCAGGATAAAGAAAAATAATTTCAGTGCATCTGTGAGTTGATTCGTAGATTAGATCTGCCTTCATCTTCGTTATGAAAGCTGGATTGCCAATATTTAAAAAGATGTAACTCACACTCCTAAACCATCACAAGACTAGCTTGAAACTCATACAGTGAGGTGCCCTTTAAATTGACGGTTTTGGTTGTGAAGGTATTAGGAGTTTGTGATTTCTGTGCTTATTTTGCAGTGTGAGTTAGATCTGTGCTATAGTTTCTAGGAGCAAGGAGAGACTTGTGTAACCCCCTCCCTGGGCAAAAGAGGGCTTGGAGGAAATGGGCTACAACTCATGAGGGCTGATAGCACTGCACTGGCAATACAGTCTGTCCTGTTTTCTTTGCCTTCACATGTTAGTTTATATCTTTTGGTAGTCAGAAAGTCTCAAAGGAGCTTGAGCCATCCAGATTTCCAGGACTGTTCTGTCTTACCCCAGCACTACTCACCCCTACCTGGCCAAGCAGGCATGGAAGAATGGGGGAGCAATAGGGAAAGTCAATCAGACTCACTGGAGGTGGCCTGCAGGTAGGAAACCCTGTTCTCTCTCTTTGTGCCTGAGAGGTTATACAAGTAGCAAGTTTTCCCTAATTCTTCTGAGATGCTTACACAGTTTTGGTCCCATTGCTTTAGAGAGGTGGGGAACAGTGGGGTTGCAGGAGGCAGCCTCATGCTTGTTCTACTGTTAGGTCTTTGCTGAGCAGGGAATAAGATTATTTCTACCTGTATTATCAAGATCGTGTATTATATTCACAAAATGTTATTTTTAACCTCTATATATCACCTACTGCAATTTCATTAATGATTAACTGAGAGGGTGCATTCCTACTCCTGCTTCTTGGTTCCTGTGTTAGGAGGCTTAATTGAAGTGTTTTGAAATTCTGGGATGAAAAATACTACCGAAGTGCCATGTATTGTATTTATTACCTATTTAGGATACAAGTAATGACCATACAGTAATGCAATGAATGAATGAATGAATGAATGAATGAATGAATGAATGAATGAATGAATGAATGGAGGTTTTACTTGCTGTTCCCTCAATCACAGACATTCTCAAAGAACACAGATTGTGGTATGAGAACCTGCTTAACCCCATAAACTTCAACGTAAGTGTGTAAAGCTGGGCTGGTGGTCACACTTTCATCAGCAAAGGAATGTGCTTTGGACTTATTTCACTGTGCCAGGATTTAGCATCCACAGCTTCCATTCTGCAGGAGATTAAACTCTGCCACCAATGTTATCACGCTGTAGTATTTGAAATGGTTTTATACAAGGACTGCACAAGACAGCTTGAGCTGTGGTGATCAAGGCAAAGTCATCTGGCTGCCAGCCAGGAAGAACAGGCTCCTTTCTCAGGCAAATTGCTTGGTGATATTTTTAGCTACAAATGCACTATCTGATGCATTTAATATTTGTTTTGCAGGGCTGCAGGACACATCACCGCAGCTCCTGCTAGGAAATGTGACAGACATGTGTAGAGTACTTGCCAAGTGTGAGTGGCCTGCTCAGCTGGCCAGGAGCCATAGAGGTGTCTAGCATTGCTGGGAATGCTGTTTCCAGTTCTGGGAGTGGAGAGCTGTGCCAGGCAGGCTGGCAGTACTATTCCCCACGCTGGAGCTGGTTATGTGCATGACAGGATAAATCATTAGTTTCTTTGCTGGTAATACCATAATCATGACAATTATGTCAGCTGCTGTTATTTACAGAACCAACTTTTCACACTCCAAACACAGGAGGTGTTTGGGCTGAGCTGCCTCAGCGCTTCCTTGCAGGCAAGGGTGACAATGATGGTGTACAGTTCATGTCCCTTACACAGGGTATCCAGGCTAACAGTATGACTTCAGCTAGAATGAGGGGACTATGGACTATTCACTCAGCAATATGGTGACTGGGTGCATCACCACAACACAACCAGTGCAGGAGCAAAAAGGTGGCCACTGCCCTTGGGATGTACCAGGTTGTGTGCAGCTCACATTAGGGAAAGATGTCAAGGCACTTGCTCTGCCCCTCTCAACCCACGAAGGACTGAAACCAGCACGTCTGCAGGGGCATGCTCTGACCTCAGCGTGTATGGAATTTTCCAGTGTCATTGACAGTGCCCTTCCCTGAACCAGGTTTTCCAGAGAAGTATCTCCAATGGATAATCAACCCTCCTCATGCATATGGCATTGGGCTGGAGCTGCAGTTGGGTGGGGTTTACAGGATCTCAGACCCTCCTTCTATGTGACTGTGGTGAGAACAGGACACCTTTTCTAATGAGGCATTTATGGGTAGCAGTTATGTCTTGCACTTACCATTCAGGCAGATTGCAGCTTCCTTCTCAGCAGGAGTGAACTCATTGCAGGAGGTTACAGAGTGCATGTACATGACTTTAAATATATTTCAAGTAGATTGTGATATTTCTTGCACCTTTAAAACATCAGGCAGCCAGAAAGCTGATCCTGATAGACCAGGTGATAAGATGCCAACACTTTCATTACTCCTCAGGGTGCATCTGGTACATTACAGCAATAGACTCTTATATCCCAGGAGAGACATAGTCAGCCCATCTGCATAAAACTGGAATTTTGCTTCAGTTTTCACTCCAGCAGCTTAAGTAATGTGTGACTGAGTTGATGATTTAGAAGATCTACTCTTGAACTTCACAGCTGGCAGCTTTACACCATCCTTCAGTGAATGCTTCAGTGACTGCTAAAAACTTGCACCTCACTTCTTCTTCATACTTTGCTATTTCACCTTACAACTTCTGGCTTGCCAAGTGCTCTATAAATGGTTGGGGAACTAAAAGTGGTGGGGAAGACCCTAATGCTTTTCTCTGACTGATCCAGTAGCCATTGGGAGCTACAGCAGGGGCTGCTGGCCCAGGGAGCAATCTGGAATGCTGCCCCGCAGAGACCTACCATGCTGGCTGGGCTCTGCAGCAGTGCACCGACTGTGAGCCACTTCTCACTCCTTATCATGGCTTTATTTGGTGTGGATCAGTACAGTGTAGGTCTCCTGCAGAAAAACAAAGTTGGTTTAGTTGGACCAACCCTATAAAGATTTCCACAATTCTCAGCAAATATTTTAGACGTGAGGTAGCAGATTCCTTCTTACACCTGTGCACATACCTAATATATAAATATATACTGATATAAGATGTAGTCTTTCTGCCACTCCTTTAAAAGATTTAAAAATCTTTTCCCCAGGGTGTGTGTGGAAGCTGTCATATTTCCAACATGTTGCAAATCTGCATTTCCTATTGATCTTATCTACTCTGCTGTGCTGCAGCAGTCTGTTTCACATCGTAGCCCCGGGGCCCCATCCTCATTAGAAATCCTTTCCCAGAAGAATGGAGATGCATCAGCTGATCACAGATCACAGTAGTAACAGCCGGCGACTAAACTCTCTGAACCCCCTACCTAAAAGCAAAAAACGGTGTGTGAAACACAAGGTACCTTCCAAGCAGTTTCCTAAATCCCAGGTCCCATTTGGAGGCCACGACAGTCACCAGCCCTCTTCAAAATCTCTCAGGCGTTTACTGCTGAAGGAAGCAACACGTGAAAAAAGCAGCTGAACCTTTTTTTTTTTTTTTTCCAAATGTGTGCATTAGGGAGTGTCCCCCCCTCTCATACAGCCCAAACAACAACTATCCCACTTCTTTATTTCTCACAGTGCCTATGGGCAAACCCTGCTGCTGCAGCAGCACAGCCCTCACAGCCCCCTAAACCCCAAAACCCATCCAGCTGCGAGCACACAAAAGACTCATGCTTGTGAGAGCAGGCAAATGGTTTCTGCAGTTACAGAAGCAAGAGCACGGTTTATGGGAGCTACGAATGACGGTGCCTCAGGAATTTAAGCTCTGACCTGGCTGTTTTAGCCCATATTTGCCACTGAACTGCTTGCCAGGCACTGTCTGAAGTTGCTGCTCTTCTTTGACATGATACCTTCTGAAAACATCATGGAAAACAGTTTCTGGACTGCATCAGACTACCTCTCCCTTTTGTTGGGTTAAGCCTCCTGTGTATGGTTTTCCTAGCTACAAATCTTGACTGTGCTCCTTAGCAGGACATTAAAACCCACACTGAAATCAAAGTAGTATCCTTCATTCATTCCTCTTACAGACACAATAAGCTCTTGAGCCCTGTCTTGTACTGTGTCTAATGCAACAGGACCCTGGCTGAAAACCAGGGATCTGCCGAGTCCAATAAAAATAATACATAAAAATTTCACTTTATATCAGGAACAAGAAAACATTAAACTCATATCCTTTATAATACACAACACATGTGAAAATCAGCTACAGGAGCAGAAGAAAGCTTTCCTGAGTCATGCTTTTCTAGTCAGAGTTGCTGCCTACCCCTCTTCTCACAGCAGGCGGAGGAACCTCAAAGAAGCAGGTGTTTTTCATGGATGAGACAAGTCCCTGGTCAGTGCTTGCAGTCCACTTGAAGCATGCCACTAATCTTCAGTGGGGTCTCTGCTCAGCTGTGCAAACATGCTTTTTTTCAAGGATTATGTTCAAATTCACATGAAGTTTTGTGGTCATGTTTTAAAAAGAAAGATGAATCCAGAAAAACAATAGCATGGATTACTCCCATTTGGAGAAACAGATTGCAGGCTTTCCCACAATATAGGGCTGGACTGACCTCAAAATTATACATCCCCAGCGACTTCCATTTGTAGATTTCACGGCTCTTTATTAGAGGGAACATGGTAAAACATTGTGGCTTCCACGGGTTAGAGATGCGAAAAAGAGGCTCAATTGGCTTAAGGAATTTCTTGAGGTTGTGGAGGAAGTACTGGGCAAAACCACAGTCTGAACTGACTTGTAGCTTTAGCAGGTCTGTTTATGAGGAGAGATGTCTGTCTCCCTGTACTCATGAAAACAGAGTGGGAAGAGTTGTCAAGAAACTCATTAAAGAAAATATTTTATATTTCCTGGTGTCCATCTAGTCAGCTCACAAGAGGTGCAGAAGAGGCAAAGTGCAAGCACAAACTGCATAAAAAAGGAGAGGAGCAAGCAAACTGGATATCAGGGATGCTTTCTGAGCAAATGTTCAGGCTGATCTTACTTACTCCCTTCCACTGAACCCCGGTCACCCTGAATGAATTTCTTTGAATTCCCTTTACGGAACCTTTTTACACTGGTGTTTTCTCCTTACAGGAGAGTGAGGGCTGTGACTGGCACCACAGGGAGTAAGTGGCTGGAAAGCTTATTATGCAACCTGCTGATACCTCCATTTTTGCTACATCCAATAAAGCAATAAATGCTTCTGGTGGAAGTGTGGAGCACACAGATTATTATGCAAATCAGCTCGCTTTGCTACCAGTGGGTTCCCGCATTGCCCTAAATAGCACCGGCAGGTTATTAGTGCAAATGTCACCTTTCTCCTCTGTTAGTTATTGCCTCCCATCTCACCCATCAAGTAGCTTCCTGGACGTCAGAGCTGTGATTCCTCACAGACTTGGGAGTGCAAATCGATTTTAAAGAAGATTTTTAACAAAGCTTCAGTCACCTTCCATGAACATGCTAATACATCCAGAGCTTGTGGCTTGGGAACCTGCTGCACTGGCAAAGTCACTTGAAGAATCTACCTTGAGCCAAACTGCAAACTGGTTCACGGACATGCTCCAGACTAGAAAAGTAACCTACTTTCTGGGGAGTGTCAGATAGAGCTTCCTGGAAGCAATAAGCTGAGGGCTCTGACGGGAATCTGGCGTTTACTGTCAGTTTACTTACACCATTAAAAAGTAGAATGAAGGAGCGACATTGAGAATTTTGAATCACTTTCTTTCCCAAGCTATTTTGTCCTCCTCCCTCCCCTTAAAAGGATCTTTTTTGCTCTGCAGGATGAGAAGCCGGTGCTGCTTGCCCCCATCACTGTCACTAGCTGTTGTCAGCAGACAAAGGCTATTGTTTGCTGCCACTGGTTGTTGTTCCTGTGGTGGCAGCAGCCCCCAGCACCAGATCTCAGGTCTGGGCCCTTTTTGTACTCGGCACAGCACAAACAATTGCACAGTCCCTTTCTGGAGACGGCTGCAATTTAAAGAGAGAACTACATTTCTCTGCATCTCCCTATAGGCCCATGGGGGACAGAAATTCACAGGCTGTCTGCAGCCACCCTGGAGACGGGGCAGAAAGGGAACAGTCATCACCCATTGCTATAGCACAGTGGCCCAGACCAAGCACACTGTGATCCCTCAGGTAAAAAAGGGTATTGCTCCATTGGATGCACAGCTGGGGGGGGATAGATCTGTCCTTCAACTGCCAGATCAAAAACCTCCGAGTTCATAACACAGTTCAGTGATGTTCTCTGCAAAGTCCCCATTTGTATCCCTGGTACAAAACTAAACTGAACAGAACTCATCCAGGTTTTGCAAAAGGAGTGTAACTGTCCATGGTCAGTGATGTCAAGATCCAACCTCTGGGCACAAGGCTGAGAGAAAAGATGAATGCAAGCAAGCTCAGCTATATAAAATTTGTATAGGAGCCTGATAACAAGGAAGTCTGTGTCATTCGGTGATTTCTTTGAACATTCACAGAACAACTCCAAGATGCCTGATGAAACCTAATCAAATTGCGCGGATTCATTAAAATTTGTCTTGAATTTCTCTGGTGTTTACTCAAACATGGGACACAGGAGGCAGTGAGGCAGGTGGTCTGAAATAGCCAGGAGGGATACATCTCAGCAAACCAAAGGTCCTGCTGCTCGATATCAATGGGGGTAAATGATGTTCACAACCATAAATACATCTTACTGCTTTAGGCTCTAATCCTTCTTTGCTTTGCAGCAGGGTAAATCCAAAACTGCCTAACCCATCTCAGAATAAAATAACAAAGGAGAGAGAGGGGAAAATATCTTTCTCTTCTATAGTCAGCAAGGCAGAATTCAATATTTTCTTCCTATGCCTAAATTGGAGAGAAAGGGATATTTGTCTTTTCAAATTGCAAATTGAATTGATTTTTGCTTATTCCTTTGGGAGGAATGGAGTGCAGTGACTTTTTAAAATGTCAGGAAGCTGGTACAGTTGGGCAAATCCCTTTGTCACCGGGCCATGATGCAAAGCTAAGCAGTGGCCATCACCTCCTGGAATCTCTGACTCACTGTGATTCCTCCAGGATTTTGAGATAGAAAAGTAGGAGGGAAATACACAGGTTTTAGAGGTTCTTTGCTGCTCTGACAAGTTGTTTATTATCAAAGAGCAGCAAAGCAGTGCTTCAGGGTTTCCTTTGCCTTCTCCTAATAACTGGCTTTGCCCTATAATGCAGGAGTTCATTCCTTGGGCTTAATGCATAAAACCACCACAGAGGGTGGTGTTTAAACATAACTTACTCTGGGAAGGTGCTCTCAAGGAGCTTCACTTCTGTGTCCCACCGCATCTTCTGTTCCAGTTGTCCATGGTGAGAATGCAGCAGGCACAGCCCAGCTGTACAGCACCCTGTGGGGGACACATCCGCGTGGTGGCTGGGGGCTAAGGCACAGGCATTGTCCCCTCCCATGCCTGCTGGCAGCTGTCTTCCTGCTCAGCTCTGCATCCTCCCAGCCCATGGCTGATCACTGCCATCACATCACTACTGCCAGCTGGGGCTTTGCTCAGCAGGGAGGTGAGAGATACATGGCCTTTGGAGACTAAGAGCTTCATGCTTCTATGTGTTTCTTGTCTCTGGCCAGCCACAGTGGAAAGAGGGGGATGGGAGCTGCATCTTGCAGTGCTAGGAGCCATTCACTGAAATATAAGAACCTGACTCGGGATGCAGCACTGCTGCATAGCAAGAGTTTCACCATGGCACCGGTCACCCAGAGAAGTTGGGAATTCAAGATCTGTCTTATAACAGAGCACATGTGTCAGTGGTTTAATGGCTGTTGCGACCTCATTTAGACTGTAACAGAGTCCAAGCTGCAGAGAGTACCTCCTGGTCACATGGAAAGGCAGGCTGCGGCTGTAAAAGATTATTTTTATACAGTGTATATAAAACTTCTTAATATCTGTTTATTAATTCACTTATGTTAATGCTTTCATTCTCCAGAGCTATCACCTTCCATCTCAGAAGAAATCAGTGACCAGAACAGGCAGAAAATCAGATTTATTTGAAGTCTGCCACACAGTGGAGGCTTCCCAGTTCCCCAGGGACCAGGAAAAATCCCCACCAAGCTGATAGCCTATAAAGCTCTCAAGTAAGGATGAGCAGAGCAGATAATATAGCGTGAAGCTAGCTGCTGTCTTGCTTATTGTGAGTTTATTTGTTTCATTTTTCCAAGTTACACTAGTCATCTTATCATCATGCAGCCTCTTTGTTCTTTCTCCACACTAACTTCCAGGTATTGCCAAACAAGTCCAACAGCAGATCATGCTTTTTTTTTTAAACAATACTGTAAGAAAAAAGCAGAAAACTCTGGTGACATTGACAGGACCTGAGAGTATGGCAGGAAGCTGGGTCAGGGAAGGTTTAGGTTGGATATTAAGAAAAGGTCTTTCTCTCAGATGATGTCTGGGCACTGAAACTGGCTCCCCAAGGAAGTGGTCATGGCTTTTTACAGTTGCTGTATTTTTTTAATCTTCCTTGATTTTCCCATCTCACAGTCTGGACAGTGTCATTGTCAGGCAGTTTCGCATTTGCCTGTGGTCCCACTAGCCCATGGAGGTGGTAATGTCCCTGGTTGTATCAACCTGCATCCAACAGCCACCAACCCTGAGGTCCTGACTACACCTCTGGGTCAGCAAGAGTAATACTCTGTTTCCCCTCATGTTCCTGGTGGGCATGGGGGGCCAATGAGACCACAGCACTGAGACCCTACACTGCCTGTGACCATCCCTTTCTATCATCCTTGGCTGCCATGCTGCTGGCTGGTTCACTGACCACAGCGGAAAAGCTTGGTCTTCCAGCAACAGATCCCACTACACATCACTACAGCCATCATCCTTGTTTATATGCCTCAGAATTTCATGTTTCATCTGTATTTCAAACAGTTTAGCAGATCTGAGGTACAGCCCCCTGACCCAGACATTCCCCAGTTGCAGATATAGCCTGGCTTGAAGACTCGGCCAATCCTCTGCTGCTTGCCAGTCCTCTAAGACATGGACTGATTTTAGTGAGAGCGCACAATTTTGTTAGTTCAGTCACTGAGGTGTCCTACACTTCATTCAGGTTTTGTTAGCATTTCTCCTCTGGGTCCAGCAATTCACAGTACTGAGTTTATTAATTTGTTTCAGCACCTGCTCTCTCAACATCTCAGGTTCTTCAGGTGCAGTATTTTTACTAGCTGAGTGTAGGAAGCCTACTCAGTCCTCTCTGTGGAAAAAACTAGCATTTAAAGGGATTAAATATTTATTCTGCTGTGAGATTACCTCTTTTTTTAATTGCTTCTTCCTAGTGACCCAGTGGACAATTTTTTCTTATGTATTTCAAGGAGCAGGCACATTTGTGTTAGTATTTGCTCTTCCAATTAGCCTTTCTAATTTACTTTCTACATTTTAATGAGAGCAGACTGTTTGTTTCATTGTTTTCGTTTTGGTTTTGTTTTTTTTTTTTTAATATATAGAATTAAGGAAAGATAAATTCTTTTCTAAAAATTCTAATGGTATTTTTTTCCAACCTAAAATTCTAATTTCTTTCCATTCTGCAGGAGCCTGATGCTAAAATAAAAGCTACCTTAAGCAACATACCCCTTGTGCTTCCCCAGGCAATAAATCTTGCTCACCTAGAGATTCTGTAGGCAATCCATCCAGCCCCTGCCTTCCTTGAGGACTCCTGAAACTATGACCCACTCTCTTGGCTGCCCTCAGCCCTGGTTCACTCTGTGTGATCCAGGTGCTAAGTCTGATGATCATTTCTGGCAACTACTGCATACATATGTGTATGTGTGTGTATATATACATATAATAAGTAAAATCCAATCAACATACAAACGGGTTAATTATTTGTTTGGAGTGACTTTAAAAGAGCCAGGGGCCAAACTGAAACCAGCTGTCGACCTTCAGTCAATCCCAAATTAATAATACAATGTGAGACGGCCCTCTAAAGGTTTTTTTAATGTGTTTATATCTTAGCCTGATAAACACAGTCAAGAGAGACAAGATGGAAGTCAGGAAGCTTAGCAGGGTTACTTTTCTGTAAAAAAAAACTTGTGAAAACATCTGCGCAGCTCGCAAGTTCCCAGATGTTCTCTTTAACAGAGCACTTAAATTGTTTATATTTTGCCTAACACTGGAATCATGGCAGATTATTTTTGTTGCGGGGTCTCTGCAACGTTTTGTAGGTGGTCTCGTAAAAGAGAGCAGATATTTAACCCCACCACCACCTCCTTCTCCTTTGCCCTGGTTGTTTACACAGCAGAGCCTGGTACCAGTTCCCTCCGATAGTGTGCGCGTGGGGGGCCTGGAGGCTTGGCTATCAGTCTGCTTTTGCACCAGAGTCGCTCTGTTGGCTCGCCGTGAAGGCTGGAGGCTGACAGTGGTGAAAACACGAGCTGAGATGATTCAGGCATTTCGATTCAGCCTGAGATGTCTGAATGATAGCTTCAAACTCTCATTTGCTGCCTTTGACTTGTTCACCCCATCAGCAATGAGGCACCATCTCAAACCTCAATGACTTTTCACTCAAGCTTGTGTGATGTCCTGTGTAAAAAAAATGTGCCCACACAAAAAGGATCTGGTGATCGGAGTCTGTGAATGTCAGTGGACCTTCTATTTTCATGGGCTGAAGAACCATATATATGTATCTTTTACTATGTACAGGTATAGATTTCAATAGGGAGTGTTTCCTTTTCCTTAATCCTGGCTATTTTACTATATTTGCAGAAAACGCATGAAGCACTTGTGATCTCATTGGGTCCAAAGCTTCTTGGGATCTGAAGGGCTTTACCACCCCCCAGAAAAATCCCACATCACAATCCCATCTCATATGGCACAGCTGCAGGTCCACAGTCTTTCAGATGGGCCTGTGTCTCCTGCTCCTGGCCAAATTTCTCTGCTTCAGCAAGTCTGAACTGATTCTTGATTAGATCAGTTTGTGGATGGCCCATTCTCGAAGGAAAACTCAGGAGCTGGAGGAAATGGTGTGGGGTGCTTTTTATGCTCAGCTTGTAGCTCTGAATGGAGCTGATGCTCTTTACATCCTGCCCTAAAGGGCTATTTCTACAGCAGAAATACATTTATGAAAAGCTGTTAGAGCATGGCTCAAAGCTATGGGCAGAGCAAGCCTGGATGTGTCTCCTGGGGAAGACTTGCACAGCTGTAGCTGGGAGCTAAGTACATTGCCCACAGAAAGGTCAAACAGGATTTACCATAGATGTCTTACTGACATTGCTGTTTTGGAAAATCTTTTTGAACATGTCTATGTGATTGACAGATAGAGTTAGGCCGAGGACTTGGGAAGTCTTACATTACTTTAATCCATTTGTTTTCTGTTTATTTTTTTTATATCTCTTAAAATGCATTAATCCTTACTGCACTGTGTGGATGCATGGTGTGGATTTAAATGAAAGATGCTGTAGAAATACTCTGCATTTCCCAGTAATGATATTTGCAAGCTGTGCTGACAATATTCCATACTTCTGACAAAACACAGTTATAAAAAACTATTTCTCTTGAGCCCTCTGTAGTTAAGTGCATGAATGCTGAAGTACAAGCTGACAATAGTATATGTGGCTGGGATACAACTTAGCATATCATCTAATGTTCTCTTAATTAGTGCTTTAAATTCACCGTGCACAATGAAGAGTGCAGCCAGCTTTTTACACTGGTGTGCCCAGTCCAGTGTTAGCCAAGTCTACTTGCTCTGTTTCTGGGTTGGTTTTTCAGACCAGTTTTCTCTGATTTGTTGCTTTGTTCTTCCTTTTTCCCTTTTATAGCCACTCCATTTGGTTTTTCCATGTGTGGGAAAAACATTGACTTTCAGCACAAGAAGCAGCTCTGCAGGGAATGGTGCCGAACACACCATATGGTGCAGGCGAAACATCTGTGAAGCTCTGACGCTGCAGTTCTGCTTCACAGGCCCTGAGTGCATTTTACACGTGTGCTACGGAGAAATGAATATAATACAAGTACTACTCAGGAACCTTGATGTATGAGAAACAGAATGAATGTGCCAGAGGAGACTGTGAAAAAATTGGGGTGCTATATTGTGCTAAACTGATTTCCTTAATGGAACTGTGTTGCACATATCCAATCCCTTTCCCATTAAATTGCAGTATCTATTTTCTATTGCCATCATGTAGTGCTGAAAATAAATCTCATGGAGAACAGAGATGGCTCGTCTTACAACTTGTAGAAAGGTTAATTAAATGGTGCGTGGTGCTGGCCCTTGTTCACAGCAGCCTGAACCCAGGGATGACAGATTGCCGGGGGCGTGTGAGCAGCTTCCTCCTTCACCTTCACACAATCCACAGATCAGAGAGCTGCATGGGGCCCCATCCTGAGAATATGCCCTCTCAGCAATAATTCCCCTTCTACAGGTAAAGTTATTCAGATGCACACGGACTTTTTGGAAAAGAGAGTTCAGTGCCTGTGTGTTTCAGACATTTTTGTGGTATTTTTCCAGTTTTTCAGAAGGCTCATTGGCCTGCTTACAAGTGCCTTTTTTTTCTTTTGGACTTCTCAGGAAGACCTTTTTCTAGCAGTGATCTTGGTGTTCTGCAGTGGTAATGATGTGCATGAGCACTGAAGTGGAGACTGAGGCACACTTTGAACACAATCTCTCTTCTTGCTTTTGCCTACATAGCAGGGCACAGCTCCATGTTCAGAGCCATTGGTAACACTGATAATGACAGATACTGACAAGGACTGGCAATGCTAAGGATGACCTAGCATTTAAAGCACTTCACAGGGACTGCTGAGACAAATTCAGCTCTGCAGAAAATCCAGTCATTTCTTAATTAAAAAGTACAACCATAATCTTTAACTATAAGAACAGCAAATGCAGAAGCAGAAAAAGTCATTGCTGCTACTTCAGACTGAAGCCCAGTGCCTGAAGTGCCTTGCTGAGACTCCTGCATTTGTGGCTTCCTCACCTTCTTTATTGCTCTGCTTAGCCCTCTTAAACGGAATGTGGGAGTGTATTGGGATCATTAAGGAAATTTAGGAGTAAAACCCTAGTCAAGTCTGTGAGAAAAACTGCTAAGTGGCACCAGGCAAAGACTCCATTCCCACACATACTTATGCATGTGAGCAACTGCGCTCGCAGGAATAATCATCCCGAAGCCTGGTAGGATCAAGGATAGATTCCTGTGTCAGCATCAGCATCAGCATCGGGCATCTCAGTAGGAGACTTGTTGCATGAGTTTTCTCAGTGTATCTACCGACAGTGAGCTGAAATGCTGCCCCAAGGTCTTTTATCAGGATACACTTCAGTGGGATTTGAATGTTGCATAGGCCTTGACCTGCAGAGAGATGAATTTTACCCTTCCATAAATATGTTATAAAATTTTCTCACATGTGATGCCTCAGCAGGTCCTGCTCTGGATGGAGCTTGAGAAAAACTACTCAGCCACAGCATTTCTAATGTGGGTACATGGGGTTTGCTCATGCCTGGCTTGCTGGTGCATGTGGGTCACCCTGTGCTACATGCTCCAACAGAGAGGCAGCAATTCAAAAAGCACTGTATGTGTTTCAAGAGCTCTCACCCAGGGCTGTCATCTTTACTGTCCAGCCTCAACAGGCAGGCAGAAATGGTGCCAGGAGTGAGGATGGTTAAAGGGCCGTGAACACCTGCTATACATGACCAGGCTGAGATCATGGACTGTTTTTTTCAGAGTTCATTATGTGATGATTTCTAGGCCCCCACAATGTTAAGGTGAGAGGCACCAAATCACTGCCCTCCTGAGTGCTGCTCTGGCATGTGCAACATGAGCTACTGTGCAGCTGGCATCAGCTTTCCTCTCCTCTGGAGAAGAGGCTGAGCCGCCTATCAAGGATACCGACAGTCCAGGGTGTAGACGGGCCAGCGTACAGTTCATATTTTCTGGAATGAGGATGCAGAGTGTGTTTACCTTGGCTTAATGATGAGCACATTTAGAGGTTTCCATCATGGAAGACTAAGGAGACTGATAAAACCAAGATCTGGTTCCTCCTGGTCTGTAACACAAATGTTTCCTTTGGCATTCTCTTTTATTGGCTCCGTTCACGGTGGTCTCTGAGGAGCCCATCAGAAGCCTCTGTGCTCGTTGTGTTCAGAGCAAGCACGGTTTCTACAGACAATTGCCTGCAGCTTGCAAAAGCAGATTTGCCAAACCACACATAACAAATCTAAACACCATTTCCAAGTGCTACAATGGGCAAAAGCTATATCTTATAATGCATTCTTTCCAGGACAATTTCTCAAGCTTCCTTTTTCAGGCATATATAATGAGAGGCAAGAATACAGATGGGTAGTAGAGAAAAAGGATGGCACAGGTAGGTGTTTCACTGACTTCAACTGGTTATTCTCAAAAGCAATCAATTTATATTGTCAGAGTTATAGTCCTTAGGAGCTGCTTTGCATTCCCATGTGCTAGGAGCTCCCACAAGCAGCCAAGTAAGTTCAGTTATGATTCTCCATCATCCTTCACAAGTAAACTTCCTTCAGAAACAGCTGTCTTCTTTCTAGATACAAACAATCCTCTGAAAATGTCACAGATAAGTCTGTACACAGTTTTTGTAAGTTTATAATAATACTGTTTTCCTACCGCCTAGATATTCATGGATTCCCTTTTGTATAGTAAAACTTCTCATAGTCTACAAATTGGTTCAGCACCATCCTAATGTTTTTAACATCAGATTGCATTTTACCAGTGTTGGAACATACTTACTGAAAAGACCTGAAAGCAAAGAGACTGTGGGTGTGATTCAAATAAGCCCAAACATAAAACCTGGGCATGTTTAATTAAGGTCCTAGAATGAGCCTCTGTTTCTTACTTTCAGTTCTCTTCTTGAACTGGCATCTGAAACTAATCTGAGTTCCTGCTTCCATCAGAGATTTCAGCAAGATGCTTCCTGGCAGCTTTTGCCTGTCAGTGCCTGTAACTCTGTAGCGTTAATATTTTCAATAGGTGATGCAAAGGTATACTGTCCTGAAGGATTAACTCTTAAAAGCTTTATTGTGTGAGATCTTTCTGACAGCCCTACAGCCAGACTTTTTACTTGCATCTCACAGTTGTCCCTTTCCAGGGTGAAGGCTTTTAGAAACTCATGTGACACCTCCAGTTATGATCCACAAAGCACAGTTCTGACAGCAGATTTGTAGAGGAAATGTGTGAACCAGAAAGTGCCCTGCACTACTTCTGAAAGCGGGCCTATCTGCTTACCATCTTTCATTAAATAAATGTTAATAGGATGAAATTAGCTCCCCCCTCCCCCGTTGTTAGGGACAAGGTTTGTAATGCAGACCCGCGCTTTTGATTCATGGGGGACACTCATTTAAACCCATGTCTCCTCTGCCAGTCACCCTTCAGTTGTATCCTCGGGAACCATCACCTGAATTTTGCAACTTGCCTTTCCCAGTCCCAAACCCTGCTGCAATATCACCCTTCTTTCATTTGGGAGGCCCACACACATATCAAAGTTAATACATGTGTGTGGGAGGAATATTCCTCCCTAATTTTCTGAAGTGTCTTTCAGGGGTTCTCACACTCCTGGTGGGAACGAAGTGTACAGCTAACTCCCTTTTGCTTTAGAGCTTTAACTTATCCTTTAGCTAAAGCTTAATTATTGTGGAATCCATGCAAATGGCATATCAAATACCTTACTCATGCCCATTAGTTTTCTGCAATCTTTAAAACATTTAGTATTCTTGCAAATGAAAAAACAGAGAATAGAATCATGAAAGGGTTTGGGTTGGAAGAGCCCTTAAACTCATCTAGTTATAACCCCTCTGCTATGCTCAGGGACACCTCCCACTAGACCAGGGTGCTCAGTGCCCCATCCAGCCTGCCCTTGAACACTGTCAGCAATGAGGCATTCCCAGCTTCCCTGGGCAGTGTCTCACCACCCTCACAGTAAAAAGTTTTTTCTGTATATCTAACCTGAATTTCCGCTCTTTCAGTTTGAACCCTTGCCCTACGGCTACAGTTCCTGATGAAATGTCCTGCTGGGGCTGTGCTAATACAGTTAGCACCTGCAAATGGGTCCATAAAAAGGGACAGGTTCCCATTCACTGAAGTGAGAGACAGAAGGATGCTCTAGGGTCACTGTACCTGCATCCTCCCCCACACCACATCTTCAGTCGTATTCTGCTTCAGGGTTTTGGTGTGACTAATTGCAAATGGTAGAGGAGATGGGGGATACCTTCTGCAGGTGGAGTGAGTATTGAAGCACTTCCATGTGAAAATGCCATCCATTGTTCAGAATTTGCAACTAAGTCTAGGGGGAGGGGGGCGACCAGGGGGGTTGAGGGCGGGGGTGAAAGGAAGCAAGTTTTCAAATGATGTAGCAAGGAGCACCAAAGGTAACCTGAGCTGCGATCTCTGTTGCAGACAAGAGTTAGTATGCAAAGAAAGGTTTGGCAGCATAGCAGAGCTGTCAGGATCTTGCCCCCCAGCCAGTCCCTCTCTCTTTCCTGTCCTAGCCAATGGAGGCTGAGAGGGGATTTCCAGATCCCTTCAAACATCCCTGCTGGGAAATCTCTGTCTATCCCAGGCTTATTGTGTTTCTTTCCCTTTTTCTCTCTGGGCCTTTTCCCTAGCACCAGAGTATTCAACATCTTCAATTTAATTTAATTAACAATAATGAGGTCCCTGGTGAACTTCATAGAATGACTGTAATTTCTGCTTTTTCCAAGTGAAATTCTGCTTGGGGTTGGTTGAGTTGCCTCCCTGTAGTGAGGATGAGACCCTCCTGGTATTCTTGAAACCATTGATCAGAGGAGGTGTTAATCTGAATTACTCCAACAGCTTTTTTTTTAATTGCCAGTCTAGTAGAAGAGAGCTAACCTGGCGAACTTCCACTGTTGCAAGTTTGCCTTGTGACTGCTTGCCAACCTCCACGGGACCAGCTCTGCCATCCCCAGCCTGCAGGTGCTCCCGGTGCCCATGGATGAGCTGGGCATACGGCATGGGGAATGTGAGCCAGGAAACACTCTTGCCCAGGAAATGATGTCTTTCTTTGCTTTTATTTTCAAAATGCCACAATTTCTGGGATCATCAAAGGACACAAGGAATGCCCAGTTTTGGCAGAATAGCCTGAAACCATTAAGTCATAAGGCTCAGGCTCTCTTCTTTCCCCCTTCACTCTCTAAAAAGGGAGTCAAGGCAAGAGGCTGGGGAAGAGCTTCACATTTGGTATTTATCGGGCTCTCAGGTCCCAGACACTGCCAGGGCAGACACCTGACGGGATACCCTCATCGGCATGGGATGCTCGTGCCACGGGCATGCAGGGTTTCTAATCATCCACTGCTCCCCCTGAGGTCCTGTTACTAGCTCTTTGCCAAGGGCAACATGTGGGTCAGAAGGAGAGGAGAAGGCGAATTGAGGGACTCAGTTGGGCACTCCTTTTTCAGATCTCTCTTTGAGTGCCAGAAGGGCAGCTTTCCTCTGCCTGTCCCTGACTTGCTCTCAGCCAACCCCAGGTCTAACCTAGAGTTCTGGGGTGACTGTAGATATGGTCCATGTACCCCAAATTTCCAGTAACCCCCACAGCCCTCAGCCCCTGTGGCAGGCCTCCTCTCCATGGCTAATTGCTGGCATCTGTCCATCTGTTGGAAGGACCATTTTAGCCACATGCAAAATCCAGGGTAGAGATCTTTAGGTTTTCCATAAGAAACCACTCTCATTCAGGATGAGGTTTATACACTTCCTTGAGCCATTAGAACATGCAGATGTTTTAGGGCCAGGCAGCCCTGCCACTCTCCAGGGCAAGGGGCAATTACTCTCTTCTCTCATTTATTACATGAGGTGGGAGTCTGTTTCTACTCCCTCCTTGTGTTCAGACACAGGAGTCACAGACGGCAGCAGAAGAAGATTTGCCCCCTTGCACCAGGCTTCTGCTCTGCAAAACTGGGCATTTTCTGAGCTCCAGAGGCTTGCAGAGCTCCATTGGAAGCACTGGAGGTGATGTAAGCCAGCTCGAAAATACAAAGTACACATCTGGGAGTACAGCATCATTTGCAGAGTGTTGCAAAAGGGAGAGATACTTCACTTTGGGTTCAGGACCTCAACATTTCCATTTGCTCCAGGTAGGAATGACAGACAGAAAGAACCAACAGTTCTCCATGAAAGATACCCAAAAAGATTTTAGTTTGACTGAAGCATTTTTTGTCAATTTTTGCTTTTTAGTTAATGACATGTTACAGTTGAGATAATAACCCTCAAAAAGCAGTCACATTAAAAGGCTGTTCCTGAGAAATCAAAACATTTAACTCTGACAATATTGAAATCTTCCTCTTCCGTGCTTTCAATATTCCTCATTACTCCCATTTTTCACAAAACAGTGTTTTTTGTTCAAAAGGCAGCCATACCCATAAAACTAAAGAGTAAGATTTAAAGGCTCATGTGATGTGATGTGGCAGCCTGGATAGCTGATCTGAGTTAAAAAGCTGCCCCACCCTGACTCCTTCTCTCTCTCAAAGACTTTACACCTTTTTGTTTGCTAATCTATCAGAACTGCCTCTGTATTTGTGTCTATATCTGTATCCATATCCATATCCGAGGACGGTCCCATGGCATAAATGAGAGCACTCTGGACTCTGAATCCCAAGGGCACGAGTTTGAGTCTCAGTGGGGACCATTCCCTGTGCAGTTAAATGCCTCCCTGCCATCTGATCCCGTCAGATCTCGGATGCTCAGCAGGGTCAGCCCCGGTTAGTACTGGGTGCTGTAGACAGTCCCGAAGATTTCACTGTCAGTGTCCGAGCTCGCTCGGCCGTGGCAAATGGACATTAGGACTTAAACGGTGGGGCCAGTTCTGCACATGCTGTGCCTCACCTAAAAAAATCCACTGCGCAGGCTGGAAGGGCACACCCATGGCGGGGAGAGCCCTTCCCCAGATCTTCGTTCGCGAAGTCTGGCCATACATACATCCATCCATCCATATCCATACTCATAAATGTACCCATACCCATATCTATATACTCCATATGCCTATTGCTTTCTGAACTGCATCATGTCACAAACCCTCAGACCTAAGTGACTCGTTCTGGCAGAGTAGCACTAGGGTCACTCTCAGCCTTCCCTCATTATTCCCACAGCAGTTGACATCTCCTCCACTGCTCGGACCTTAGATAAGAGATGGACCTGTGCTTCACCTATGCAAGAGTCTGACCAAAGCAGAAGTATATCTGAACTTCAAGGCAGGCAAGAAAGTCTGAACCTTATGGCTTGTCCATCAGTCCTTGGCCTCTCATCAGAATGCAAAAAAACAGTGTTAATCAGAGAAAATCAGCATATTAGGAGATTTCAGCCTGGACTTTATGTCATTATACATGCTGAATTCAAAACCATAAATCAAGTATCAAGAGCTGTTTTTGGATGCTTCTGGGTGTAAAGGGGCTCTTCTCTGCCTGCTGCTCAATGTATATGAGCTACAAAGCAATGGGTTAGAAGTGGGTTAGAAGTCAGTAGATCACCTATGGGATATGTATGCCCCCTCCTGAAGAGCTGTGATGCTCTGTGGGTTACACCATGCTGTGCTTTCCACTCTGCCTCCTCATTGGCTTCTGCTGTAAAGCCAATATGTGCCACATGTTGGAAGTTCTGACAGCACCAGGCTGATGGCACCTCACTGGTTGTGATTGCAGCAGCAGAAGCCAAGGAGCCTGGGATGCAGCTGCTTCCTTGGCCAGTGCAAGCGCCCTGCCCTGACACTGGGTTACTCTGTGGTAAGGGTGTTTTCCCTCAGGCTGAACAACGAGGCTTCACACCAGGACATAGAATATCCAAGCTAACACTGAACAGAAGACAAGTTTGTGGAAAAAAACACAAACCAAACAAAACCCCCCTCCAAAAACAAACAAACAAACAAACAAAAAAAAAACCACCAAAAACACCCCAACAAACCAAACATGGAGAATTTTCTAATTCATCTAGGGCTGATAATCTACATGTATAATTCTCTCCTCTCCTAAGCAGGTTGTGGCACTGGATAAAAGGGATATGGGTAACTTGTTCGTGCCAGCCACATCATTAAGGAACCTTTTAGATGAGAAATGGTCAGACTTTGAAAGGTAAATGCCTTCCTCCCACTCTCGGTGGGAGTTATGCTGTTAGCTGCTTTGGTTCTTTTGTAAAGCTCAATGAAATATTTGTTGTATCAAAACCCCAAAGTCTGGATCCCCTTCTAGGGTCCAGGTGTGTGCAGTTTTTACCAGGTTTCCTCCACTCCTAAGTGTTGGAAGATGATGGACTTGTCAGTGGGTTTTTACAGAGCTTCTCTGCAAAGAGCTGTGGAGGGTCTGGGGCCTCTGTCCAGAAGGATGTTCTCGGCTATCCTAAGCACAGAAATATTGCATGCAAGGCTTCAAAAACTGTGGGAAAGAGACTCTTGTTAGACTTTAATCTTCCTTCAACATGCAGCTGATGTGTTCACTATTGCCCAAGCCTTTCCTTCTGAAAGGATTACTTTATCACAGAGCTCTTATCCTCATTAAATTTAAAAAAATCAAACCAAACTAACCAAGACCATAGTTTATTTTGTTTCATGCTATGGGTTTATTTTAAATGTATTAGATTTCATTTTTTTAAAAAATGCAATAACTGATAATGAGTGCATATGGATCTTTTCAGTTTAATGCTTTGTTTACACTGAGCACTGGTTTGCCTGCAAAGTGTGTGTTTTAAATTACCCTGCCTCTTTTTTTTAACCAAATATTAACCTCTTTGTGCGTGTGTGAGCGAGAGAAGGCAAAAGGGAGATGAGAGGGAGCTGGATGATGAGGACCATGTTGTGTGCTGCACTGTTGGGGGATGCCTCCTCCCCTCCTACTCTTGTGTCAATTCCTACTGCTCCTCTCCACCATCCTTAATACGAAAGTCTGAGTTTGTAACAATATAATATGAGGTTTGTGCCACAAAATGCAAAGGGAGACAACGAGGAACCTCCTTTTTCTGTCCTACCCAGAGGGGCTGAAGGGGTGTAAGTGGCCCTCAGTGGCTGTGCAAGGGCATTGCTGAGGGACTCCATCCTTGTTGGTGACCTGAAGGATGGTGGTGTGAGCTACATGTGGAGGGAGGCGTGTGAGCTACTGCAGGTACAACTAGGGAAGCTCCTCATGCTTCCTCACTCTGGTGCAGGAATATACCAGCTGTGGTAAGGGCCTTTCCCTCTGTGGAGGAGCTCAATTCAGAAGATCACCCAGAAAAGTTAAAACCTGTCCTGTAGCCCCATCCGCTTGGACTGGCTTTTCGATGAGTCCCCACTGCTCCTCCTCCCTCAGAGCCCCATGGCTTTTGTCCCGACCAAAGCAGTGTTGGCCTTGCAGGCCTGGATGGGCAGTAACTGGAGCAAGTGTCTGTACAGTCGATGAAGCATCATGCATATGGATGAGCTAGACTATTATTTGTCACCGATTTGTCACTCCCGCTATGAATGTATTGTCCAAATCTGCAAGGGAAACACATAAAAAGGTGTTTTCCCCCTTGGGGTCACAGCAGGGGAGGGAGCAGAGGCAGTGCTGCGAGTCTCAGCCCAGGAGTAGTTTACAGGGATTGCCAGACCTTGTTGAACTGAGTCTCCATCAGTAGGTAAATCCGAATTTCTCCTACAGTTACAAAAGTATGCAAGGACCTTTTCTGAGCCAAAGCCTGCCTGAAGCAGTCTGTCACATTGAGGAAGAGCTATTCCTGGGCTTCCCTTAAGCCCATGACAGTAATACAAAGCCCTGAAATGGCTTTCCAGCTCACATTCAAAGTTTTTTGGCTCAAGCTGATTCGACTTCAAAAGCAGGCAAATCCATAAAATTTCTAAATCTCCTCAGTCTGTTTCTAAACACAGACCCAACATGTTACAGGGTGCTTCCTGTCTGTTGAACACAGACCCCCAATACTAAGTGAGCACTAATATCACAAACTGAATCCCCTGGAATATCTCCAGACTGCCTAGAAAACATGACCCAGACTTGAATTAAATCCTTTAAAACCAGAAACAGCACTTTTTGCAAGTACAAATCATGTGGTTTTTAGTGCCTTCCAAAATGAATTTCAGCTCTTTGCTAAAACTGGCCTCACATATTCCCAGTCCATAGCCTAAATTTCTCTGGTTGTCACTGCCTCACCACTTGGCTGTAAATTCAACCCTATAAAGTGCATGTTGTCCATCTGTGGAAACTCTCTTGAAGCTAAATGACTTCTGAAGGGAAGGGCAGGAGCAGGATAGAGCCCACATGTACAGGTCCAGGCAGATCTCAATTATGAAAGAACCCCCTTTTTCCTAATGCTGTCACACAGATCCTAGTCCATGTCTGTCTCATTATTCTTCTGTTTGTCATGTCTGTGTCAACTTAATTTGGCATCACTGTATTCGTTATTTTTGTCACAACACCTAATCCCAGCTGCAGCTCCATTGTGCCAAGCACAGCCTTAGAGGGCTGTCTCTGCCCCAGGGAGCCTCATTATTCAAATGCAAGACAAGCAACAGCAGAGGGCCCTGGGCAGGTGGACGTGAGCACTGTCTTGTGGTCTCTATACACCAGCCCATGGCTTGGTTGTGATGGTCTGTTCAAACTTTTCATGGCAGTGGGTGAAAATACCCTACCTTCTAGTTTTTAGCAACAGAAAAGGGGAGTGTGGTGGAAAGGAAGGACAGAGCACAGAGTTTTGTGTTCCTTATTTCCATCAAGTGTGTAAGGCCAGTGCTGAGGTGACCTCATCCCCACCAGTATCCCCATGCTGCAGCTGAAGAGAGTGCCTGTGCACCTGCAGATCTTCACCTCCTCCAAAGGCTGCAGAGGCATGGGAAGGAATAAAGGCCTGGAAGGGGAAAGAGACTGAGTTATCTCCTTTGCTGGGGCACTAAGCAGAGCTGTGGGAAACAATGGGTCTGCAGCTCCCTCTGTGTTTGTCATCACTGTGTTTTCCTGTCCTCTATACAGGCTTCCTCTGGTGAGCAGAGGACCAGGACTTTCGCTGCTCTCCTGAAATGGCCATGACTAGCAGTAGGTGCTCCAAAAGAAAAACGAACCTCTCCCAGACTTCAGAACATGCTAAGATGCTTGCAGTTCCTTTAAAGTGTTGCCATACCACTGTCTTTTCCGACAGACCGTGTACCACAACAGGGCTATTATGAACATGGTGGGGCTCTATGGCTGGCCAAGGACAGGTGCTCCCAGGTTGCTTTGAACTGCTCAGCCAGGGAGTTTCAGGGAAGCTCCACTCCCTCTATGGTGTGAAGCCTCCAGAATTCTCAGCATCCAATGGCTTCTGGGACACTGTCCCTGGCCCATTTTTTAGGCAGCACGCGTGTTCTTTTTAAAATTTCGCCACGAGTCTTGGGCCTGTGGTGGGAAGAGCAGAATTTTTTTTTGCAAATCATTTCTTGCAGAGGCAAGTTATAAGGTGTCCTGGTTATAGTGGCAGAGACCAGTTTGCCTCTGTGTGGGTGTGGCCTGTGTATTCTACACCATTTCTGTGGTCATTTCTCATAAACTATTGATAATGGATCATTTGTAGCAGCTGCCCAGGGCACACCTGACACCTCAGGCTACAAGCTGGGTGTTTAAGAACTCCGTCAGATAGAAAAGTTTCCTGTCTTCACAGCAATGACTCAGGTGGGATAACTCCCCTCCGGGGAGTCATTAAGCACCTTCACACCCAGCCTGAGGGGTCATGTCTACTAATGGGCCATCAAGGATTCCAAAATTATGCCATGACTCACGGAGTAAATCAGCCATTGTGAAACTCCTCTCCCTGGGGTAGCTACTGGGCATTCCCCTGTGAACCTAAGCATGTATAATCTTGGCGTTTGGGGACTTCTGGTACCACTGGTTGGATACAGAGCCAGAACCTCAACAGGACTGCAATTGCCACTCTCGACCAGACTGCGACCATCATCTTCACCAACAGGTTTTTTTTCCCTTTCCTTTGACTTTGTACTCAGGGGAATCACGTGGTGCTTGCTCAGCACAGGGGTTAACAAACTCCATTCTGTGCGTGCCCCAGGTTTGTGCTGGGTTGTGCATCTGTTTTTGTGGGTCAAAACTAATTGTTTATCTGTATCATTGTTTTTATGTAATCTTTTTATTAAGTTGTAATTCTGACTTGTAATCTCTTTTTGAGTTGGGTTCATTTCTCCTGCCGGTTTACCTTTAAGCCAGCACGTAAGGGAAGGTGTTTGTTCCGGGAGTAATTGCAGTGCAGCTCTCGGCCTCACAGCCTCTTTCATCCTTTCTCTTCCATTCTTCCTACCATAGTTATTTGATATCTATTAGAGCTGATTTTATCAACATTGCACCTGGGGAAACACAGTCAGGATTTTTTTCCATTGCTTACTAGATAATCTTCATAACCTGGAAAGAAAATAACAGCTTTTAGACCTCCACTATGCTGTCAAAATGGTTGAAACTGGCCAATGAGTTGAAAATTTATTGGCAGCAGATAGTGGCAGATGAACTCACAAAGCCTGATCCTGTAAGCCGTGTTTACTTAGGGAAATAGGCTAAAACCAGCTGTAGCCGGGAGACCACGGTATTTCCACCCCGACAAGCCTTTCGCCTAACACTCAAAGTAACATCTCCTGCTCCATCTGTAGCAATTAGGAGGCAAGATGTGTTCATGCAGTTTTCAGGGCAGTTTTAAAGCTGTCGAAGTGGACCCCACACCGATAAGCACATCTCTCACCACCCTGCAGACCACCATGCAAATAGTGACAGGCATTTGCAGAGCTCTGCTGGGTGCATCTGCCTAAGAAGAGCAGTCAGGTTTTGTGGGGAGGTGGAAAAAGAAATGGGTTGGATGATCTGGAATATGGGAGGCTTTCCTTTGTAAGGGAAAGTGGATACAGGTGCAGAGGTTCCGTGTGCTTGTGACTTAAGAACCAGGATACATTATTATTTATAATTTAATGTCCATCTGTCAAATTTAAATGCCTTCTTTTGAAGTTGCACATCACAGAAGAAGAAGAGTGAAGCCACAGACATCTCTGTACAATGTTTTTTTTGTCTATCATCCTATGAAGCCTATTGAAGCAGAAAGAGCATTTGCATTACAAAGGATGCAGTGTCTTTGTGTCTCAGTTCAGTGTCTCGAACCTGAGCAACCTTCCTTTCTAATGATGGTCAAGTAAAAACGCTGGTGCAAGTTAATCTGTGGTGTGACTCCTGTTACTTCAAAGGAGTTATAGCCAGAATAAAGGCACCCTCTAATCTCTTCTTCCAGGCAGGGCTCTTCCCTTTCAGTGCAGCCTATTGAGTCAACTCAGTCAGCTACACAGAGGACACCAGCAAAGAGTCCCCAAGGACCTGGTTCCTCTTGTCCCCCTGAAGGTGCACATCAGGCTTGTCATGAATCATCTGAACTAAGACAGTGTAAAACTTGGGGAAAAAAAATCATGGAGTTGATACTCATCCTGCCCAACTCTAGTATATTTGCAGGCTTAAGCATCTTCATCTGTTGTCCCAGTATCCAAAACCTGAAGAAATGTGTCAACTTCAGCCCAGAAGTTTCTAAAGAAAAAGTTTTCAATGGATCAGCTGTTTTCCAAACCTTTATGTGACCCCTTCAAAGGCCTGGATTAATATAATTTGGGAATTTGTAACATACGTTTGGGGTTTTTTGCTTTCATATTCATTCTCTAAGGCCATATAGCACAGGCAAGACTGCTCTGCCCTGCTTGTTCTTGTTCTGCCGATGGGGTCTTGCCTTTTTCCCATTAAGAAGTGCTCCTTCCTCCTCTGCCTCCTGCAGCAGAGACCCTGGTGAAAAGCCCTCCTGCAACGGGAAGACAAAGGTAGAAGCATCTCTATTGATGCCATCAAAGGAGTGAGCAATTAAAGTGCTCCTCCGCAGAAAAGAGCTGCTGCAGACAGTTGCTGACTGCAGACAGGTTTCTGACAGCAGCAGCTGACACACAGTGCTCCCATTCAGCTGCTGGCAGGTCCTTGGTGCTCTCAGTACATGCTGGCCTTTGGCTTAATTCAATATGTAATGGATAAATCACATAAAGGCCGCACTCTGTGTGCTCACCCCAACCAGGAAGCACAGTACTGGGGGAGTCTGAGCAGCCTTTGCCATGTTTTAAACCCCAGGCTTTGTAGGAGAATATTTCACTGGCCATAGTTTGTGACTGCCTTTCTGAGTCTCTTCTCTACTGGTTTTATAAGGTTTTTAGGAAGCTTCTGCCAGTATGGGAGTCAGCCTGCACCTGATGAAGCTGCTCAAGGCAGGGCCAATGAGACCAAGTTGCCTAGGTCAATGTCCAGTTGAATTTTGAATATATATGAAAATGGAGATTGCTCTTCCACCCTGACAGCTTTGCCTGTGTTTGGCCAAAAGCACAGTAAAGCAGTTTTTCCTAATATCCATTGACTCACAGAATGATTCAGGTCATGATGACTAATATTATCTTATCACAGGAGGACATATTTTCTTTCATGGATGTGCATGACCTTGTGGCAATTTTGGTTTAACAGTTGTGTGAGCTTAAGAGGGAAAGTGAGGCTCTCAGTACGTGATGCAGGGCTGACTGAAAAATACAGGTAAAGATGGCTCTGAGTGGAATAAAAACTATGCTCCAAAAACTCTTGAAAGGTCTAGAAGCTCAAGCTTGGCTCAAGTTTGAAATTTCATCAATGATCGAGTTTTAACTTATGGATTTAGACAGAAATCAAATGTGGAGAGTTCTGGCTCAAAAACCTGTGTGGGATTAAATGGCTTGTAGGATTTAAAAATAGCTGTGTCATTTATATTAGTCTGGGAGTCCTTTGGTGGTCCTACATTGTGAAAGCTGCCAGAAACAACTACACGCAGCAGAACATATTAATATATTTTTCATGGAGGATTATGTGGGATCCAGTTGTGCCTATGAGAAGGATCTCTTCATATCAGTCAGCTGAGTAGGAGCAAATAGCTCTCTGAAGAAAGGTGTGCACCTGCCCTTGCCTTTCATCGGGGTTTGGATTTTGTTGCTCTGATGTTGCCACCTCAAGTCCTGCCATTTGGTGGCTGTGGGGAGCCCGGGTAATTTAGAGGGGCAGCTGAGACAGCTGTAGGTCTACCACACACCTGGAGCAACATTGTCAGGAGAGAATTGCAACTTGCTGCAAAGTGTTATTGGTGATTGATACGAGTTGTGGTGAAAAGCGGAGAGGGCTGCACACCTTGGAGAGGCAGAGGAGGAACTGGGCCGAACCTTGTGGTCAGGTCCAACCCAGGACCCAAGTACTAGGGAGCACTGCAGCAGTGCCCCAGCAAGGGCAGGTGGGAGTCAGTCAAGTGACCCCTCACAGTGCATGAGAGATGACAGCTCCACATCAGATACTCCAGGTCAGTGGGTCCTAAGTGAAGTTCTAGTTCAGACTTTGCAATCACCACCTTCTCCTGTGTGATCATCACCGTGGTTTGGATTGGTCCTCACACCGTTCAGCCAGGACCTGAAGAAACATTCATGATGAGTTCCCAGAGCTGTGGGCAATCCCATATCAGAAGCTGCTCTGCTTTTTTTCGGAGGGTGAAGATTTCTGTATTCTCCTGTTCAGTGAAAAAGCCTGCAGGTCTGGAAATTCATTCCCTGCAATCTCTGCCAACCATGCCAAAACCCTAGCATTTCAGCAATTAAATCAGATCCTACCCCATCCTGCCCTGCCCAAGAAAGCAAGAAGTTGAGATACGCTGCTGTAAAGCCCTCTCCAGCAGCATACTCAGAGCAGCATTTCCAGTGCTGCTGCTGGTCTTTTTTTCTGCTGAGCCTCATTACCGAGCCACTGCTTAGTGGCACAGGTCACCCCGGCTCTCTGCGTTGCACAATTCATGTGTAAATGTCAAGTTTTAGCAGATCCCAGCCTGGGCCCTTGTGCTACAAAAAAGCAGGAGCAAGCGGGTGAGGGGCGGAGGGCAGGGAGCAGGCTGCTGCGGGACAGTGGGGAGAGAACAATAGCTGCTGCATATGGGACAGGTCAATGGGCTGCCATATGCTAGCTCCCTCAGCGCTTCGCTGCTTAATCCTCACTTTCAATATCATTATCAGTGCTGGATGCTCACTGCCTCTGCAGAAAGGCAGTTCATACTCTGCCTTTTAATGTGTTCTTGGTTTTATGTCTAAGAGTGCTTCTGCTTTGTTGTACCCTTATTAAGATGGAGGACAGATTACCAGGGAAAGGTTAGCTCTCTGACAGCGCCATGAATGAGTCCGCAGCCAGCCTGGGAAAACCATGAAATTTTATCTTCTAGCAAAAGACTTCAGTCATGAAGTTTAGTTTGTGGCATTCACCCTATGAAGCAGCGGGGCTGTTGCGCAGGAGTACAGAAAGGGCTTTGTTAATCCTTCCTTGACTTGATTTATACGATGAAGGGGTTCTTGCACCACATAATATTTCATCTGTGCATGAGGTTGTGGTACCGATGGAGCATGAAATTCCCCAATGATCAGCCACTCCACTCTTATTCTGCATCCTCCCCAGGTCCTTATTCTGCATCTGTCCCCAGCAACTCACAGTGCCTGGCACCTTCCCAACTGGCAAAGTAGGCAGGGGGTGCTTGCATGGACCCTGATGGGTCCTCATTCCTCATTCAGTGTGACACAGGCAAGCATATGTCTTTCTGATTATAAATGAGCAGTGAGGGTAAATAGCTCTCCTTCAGACAGCAGGCTGTATTTGCAGCAGAATTTCAGTGCACCTAGGCAAAGGGGGGCTCTGACAGGGGTTTGCTTATCCCAGGGGAGCATCCTGATCCCAAACCACTCAGGATGGGGATATCCTGGATAAGATGGCCTGTCTGGCAGTAGCTGTACAAGACAATGGACTTGGTGTGATATCAGGGGAATGTGGCTGGAGGAGGGCTGGAAACCCAGAGACAACATTAGCTCAGGTAGGAGGCCACACTGGACCAGCAGTTGAAGCTGCTTTGAAGGTATCTGTTGCTCCAGCACAACACTTACATTGGCAGGGCGGGAGGGCTTCCCCAGCATCATGACTGATGCTGCTGGATTTCCCCTGCTGACTGATCCCAGAATGATGCTGCAGCCATCCCTGCTGCTCATGCCACCACCATGACCTTCAAGCAGGGCAAGGTGGGTTCCTTCTCCTGCCCCTCCTGACAACTCCCACCCCTCCCCACAGCATCAAGTTCTCCCAAGCTCTCCCACAGCCTCTCTGGCAACCCTTCCATCTTGTTCAGTGCAAGGTGCTACAGTCCTGCATTGCTCCAGCATCCCCAGCTACTTTCCTATAAACAGCTGTGCTGTGGACATCTTGGGAGGAGATTTTTTGTCCCTGGTTTTGGCTCCAGAGGTGAACAGAGATGGTGCTGCTTGTTCATCTTCTTGCCTTCTGTACAGAAAGGCAGACAGGGATAGGGATCTAATGCAGTCAAACTGTCCAAATCTTAAACTCTGAAGACCCTTTTGGAAATATGGTTGAAGTTACTGGTTCATATATCCCCACTGAAGATGCATATTTTGGTGGGTCTGAAAAATGCTTTCTCAGGTTAGATTGCTCCTCAGGGAGGTATAACAAAAAAGCAGAAAAGCTGTCAGCCCTTTTCTGAAAGTGCAGCTCCAAGTAAGAGGTCTGCAGCAGATTAATTAGTAGGTGATGGCTGGGAATCTGATGAGCTGCTGCTTAAAAATTACAGCCTGCCTCTCTACTTACGGGACAGCTGAGCAACACTTTTCAAAAAAATGAGCGTGCCTGGGTGTCTTAAATTATCAAGTAGATTTTATATCAGAGAATGAGGGTCCACTATAACCCTGGATGGATATTTCATTTCAAACAGGAGCAAGCCACCCATATAGCTACAGATTCTCCTAGACTTAATGGTGATGATCTGCAGCCAGATACTGCAGTTGTCAGAATCTGAGGCACTCAGAGTTGACCACAGAGAGAGAGAGAGATATTTGAACTGCAGGCTTGAAATGGGTTTTGAGCGGAAATGTTGCTTTAGTCCACCTCTAATCCTTAGTAATCCTTAATATCTTCTTTTCCTCCCTTAACATATGAATTGATGTCACTGGGTAATGGAGCAATGAACCTGGGAACAGGGAGCCCTAGTATTACATATATATATGCCTAACATCATGCTGTGCTTGATGATAAAATTATATAAGCAAAGCTCTAATGGCTGTAGTAGCATCAGATGCCCTGGAAAGACCTGACTCATCTGATTTTCTTTCTCTTTTGTTCCAAATTTTGTTACACTACAAAAATTTTAACCACAGAAAATCTCATTAAAGATCACTATCATTCTCTCTTGCTTCTGTTGGTTTGCTGTCTTTATCACTGCAGTTGCTGCCCCATGACTGGAAGCTGAAAATGCTCCCTGATCACACAGAATTTGCACACTGCATTTGAGATGACAGAAAACAGTGAAAAACCCACAATGCCATCATTATAGGAATCACAGGGCTTCTGTTGCTTACCCGCAGCTATGGTACAGTCACATTTCTAAAACATTGTCATTTGATGTCTTCATAATGATCCTCAGACCTCATGCCTCCCTCAAGAGAGCTGCTCTTGGTTTGTTCTTTCCCAGCAGGATTTTTTGTCTGTCATTATGAGCTAAGACACAAGAAAGGCAGTTCCATAGTCAGGCACTAGAGGCAATGGGGATGCTTGTGCCACTGCTAGGGTGAGTTCCTCCATTCCTGGGCAAAATTCCCCCAGGAGCCATGGGAGTTGTGCCAGGGATGGGGTGAGCACCAGGCTCTTAGCCCAGGGGCTTGCACAGGCTGCACACATGCACGCTCCCCTCTGTGTGCTGATGGGTTTCAACAGTGCTGTGAGGGTCACAGGGAAGGAAAATTTCTTCTTGTCAGTCGGATTTTTCTCTAACTGTTGCCTTCTGAGCTACACATCTCATGTGTTTGGCTGAAGCCCAGGAAAAAAAAAGTTTAATAAAATCCAGTAATTTTTTTTTTTCTTTTCATTCAAATAAGTGCCTGTGTGCTCAAACAATGAGGTCTGGCAGAGATGCCTTAGGGAGAGGAAGATTACCACTTGTCAGGAAAGGACCTATCACAGTTTAAGTGCCAAGTGGGTGGGTGGATGTTGCTGTAGGAACCTTCTTATCAGTTTCTGAAGCTTGTATGATAAAAATCTCAGGCTGACCTAGGGATCAACGTAGAGAATTTGTTAAGCAGTCAGGGCAATGTCATATATAATCTGGTGTTTATCTTTTGTGAATGAAAACTGTCATTAAAGGAAAGTGAGTATAGTGCACACCAGCCACAGCACTGGCCTTCTAAACACTTAATTGAAACCTTACATGTCTGCTTATTCTGATCCTTAGTATTCATTTAAAAAAAAAAAAATCCAGGTGGTTAAGTGACTGAAGAGTCACTGTGGGGTGATGTAAGAGAAGAGTCGAAGGCTTATTATATTCTTTCAGGTGGAAAAGACAAGATCAGAGAGGTTGAATGACTGATTAAGACTAGTCTGCCCCCTATGAGCTTAATCCATCTGGCACAGTTACTGGCAAAACTCATCTCTGCCCACTGGCTAGAGAAGTATTTTGACTGATTTCATTAAATTTTAGCCTCAAATATTATGAGACCAAAGGCAAAAAGATGCTTTTATCTTTGAAAATTACATTAGTACTAAAATAACCAGAGGTTTCTTGTTTTGTAATCAGAAATCTTATTTTATTAGTAAACTAAAACTGTGAATTATCTTCCTCTATTTTAGCTCCCAGATAGACTCTTCTATTTGTATATTTTCTTTCTATATCCCTAATTGGTTGCTGTCTTAATTTTTTATTGATTTATTTTTGTCCTCTTGAGTTTATTTAATTTGCAAATAAACTTATTATACATGATGTTATTTTCAGCACGATAAGGAGAAACTCCAAACCATATGAAAACTGTGTGCTGCAAGCAATCAAAATGATCATTCTTCAACAGAAACTGTTTTCTTTTGTGTTAGTAGAGCTGGCTGTCTAAATTCATGGGTCAGACTATGGAAGACCAGGACAACACAGATGACTCTGAAGAGATCTGAATTTTAGTGCACAGCTCTCAAATTGGAAATTTTTGCTTGTGGGATGAGCTTGTGAAGCACCAGGGGGATGTGCAAAGGTGGAAGGGAGAGCCCATTGCACCTGCCCACTGGGTGCTGTAGCAGGTACCTGGCTGGGGGAGCTTCAACCTTTCCCAAGTGTCTTCACAGCACCATTTTCAGTGGTGGGCAGAAAGGAATATTCTCTCTCTCTATCTGTGGACAGCATACATGAGAAACACTGCAGGAGGATTTCTTTAATTTATGCCTGGTTAATTCACCCCATATCAAGAGGTTAGCCCAAATGAGAACTCCATATGCCATTATCCTTTTATGATAAGTGTACAAGGAGTTGGGGGTAAATCATCTAAAAATACTAGCAACCTGATGCCAGATCCTGGGTAAGATTGGTCCTGGAATCAAAACCTACACAGCACTTCTTTGGTCTCACCTTACACATGCCTGCATTCATTGTTTTGCATGATGGTAGACTCATTTTCCAGGAAAAAAAAAAATCAGCAAATCTGTGGGTTTGTATCCAAAGTCTGTAAAATGAGCAGTGTGCCTTTGTAAGAGAGTAAGGCTGGCTTGTATTTTTCTTGAGAACTTTCAAACAAAAATTCTTCTTTGTTGTTTTGGTTTCAATCTGAAACTGCAAATGACAAGTAAGAAAGTCACTACTGATATGACCCACTTTCAAAGTAAGGGAAATTTCCATGAGAAGTGATGGAAATGAAGACAAACAAGTCTTGCAGAGCATTACAGAGCTCAGAGCAAGGGTATAATGATGGCAAATTCAGTTAACATTATTCTTCCTCTATTAATCTACTATGACAGAGAGTACCTTCATAAGCTGAATTAAATGCTTCAAAATAAAAGTGAAATAAAAGTGAATTAAAATATTCCCTCTTCGCAAAGAATTTCACATAAATCATTATCTCAAAAAAAAATTTAAGAAAAAAAAAGTCACATTATTTCAGACCTTTTTTCTGTATTTTTCAAACAGGAAATATTCCTAATAGAAGGACAACCAAAAAGCATAGTCCATTTTTAAATGAATGATATTATTTTCTTTTCCAGTGAGCCTTCATTCATTTTGAAGGCGGAACAGTGAAGCGACTTCCCCAGTTACATTTCTGGGTGATTGCAGTGACAAAATCAGCTGTCAATAGTAATGCCCAGGCTCAGGCACTTTACATCACGCCTTTAATCTGTGCTGTTCTGTTCACTGGGAAATCAGGAGGTATTATGTTCAGGTTTTCTCATGCTCCCAGCTGGAGGGTGGTTCTACATGCACGTGGCAGGGTGCCAGCTTGTTGTCAGTGAGGCCTATTAGATCATTATCCAGCATCACAGCATATCACAGAGCCGTGCAGCGCTCCTAAAGTGATAAACTCCTGGTTCCCTGGTGAATTTTAGAGAAATGTTTATAGCAGCATTTGTTAAAAGTTAAATGTCTATTAATGGTCCTCCTAATATTGATCTATTTTGTGGAAGGCATGCTGTATTCAGATATTTAAACTTTCTGGGCACAAGGGTGGGGAGTGGCAATTATTGATTTCTCTATTTTGAAATAAAATTCTTTAGATTTTTTTTTTTTCCCCAGAAGTGGGCACAGAAAAAGATACAAGGATTAGTTTTTAGTATTTCCTCTTTTTAAAGTCCAGGTTTGGGAAAGTATTTCCATGCCCTGTAGACTAATGAATTTATTTATATAAAATCACAATAAATACTCACAAATGATGGGGAAAACAAGTCTTACTCAGTTTTTGCTCAAGTAGAAGAATTGGTAGTTGCAGAAGTGGTGGTGGAAGGGGTGAAAGGAGGAGATTTTGTTTTTTTTTCTCTCCTGTCAGCTCTACGTTATTAAAGGATTTTCACACTCCAATGCTTGTGTCTTTCTTACCATTAATTCTGGATTTGACTTTTTGGGCTCTAGTCTTGCCAACACTAAAGCAGATGATTATGTAACAGTTCAGTAACTCCCATGACTTTTCAGTGAATTCTCCCTAATATTTCAGCATCTTTCCTGATTCACAGGCCCCAGGATTGGGCACAGTGCTCCCGCAGTGGCTGTACCAGTGATTTCCTCCTGCTTGACAGTTCCTTGATCTGCAACCCAGGGCAGCACCGATGCAGCATGACGCTCAGATCTAGCTTTCTGTTCACCTCATGGCCTGGCCTCCTTCTGCTTTCCTGAAGTTTTGGAAATGACCCAATCCCTCCCCATGCCTGCACCCTCCAACCCCACTGAAAACCCACATCTTGTTTGCTGGGTTTGCATTCTCAGGAAAGCAAATCTCCCCAGATCACTATTACACCTAATTTAATGCTTATCATTATCTTTTGATTATCAGCAGGCTTTGCCAGTGGTGCATCTTCCAGCTCATTCATAGAATTATTGAATAAGCCCTCTGCCACTGTTTGCAAGGAAAATTACCGGAAGTGTACCACTTTGTAATGCTGTGCATGCCTGCAGTTCACATCTTCTTTCCAAGATCTATCCTTTGACCCTTCAGTCAGTCAGCGTCACACTGATTTTTTTCACAACTCACATTTGTTAACCAAAATGTTGTATATCACCAAGTGGGAGGCTGCACAGGTGCTGAAGTGTGTGGCTGTAAATTAAGCTGATGTCTCTACCAGTCACACCAGCAATTCTAATGAAAAAAATTATCTGATTGGTTTAGCAAACATCTTTATCTTAATTCATAAAAATTATAGGAAGTGTTGGCAGGAGATCATGTAGTTCAAGATACTGCTTGAAGAAAGACTTCACCAACACCAGGTCAATCAGGTTTGGCTTTGTCACCAAGCCCTGAAAACCTCTGAGGTCAGTGATTCAGCAGCTCTTCTGGAGGCCTACTCCAGGGCTGCCTTCCTCCAGTGAAGAAGTTTTTCTTAATGTTCAACCCTAGCTCTCCCAAGTCACATTTTGTGTCCATCACCCCTTGCTATGTCATCTGGCAGCACTGCCTTTGTAACCATTCTTTAGATAGCTATAGGTTGCTTTTACATCAGTCCCCACACCATATTAAGCAAGCCCAGCCCACCAGGCTGCTCTTGATGTTCCCTCAGCCCTGACCATCTCCATGCTCCTCCACTGGACTTGCCCCAGTTTCTTCACATCACTGTTGAACTGGGAGACCCCAAACAGAATGCAGTTTTCAAGACCTCACCAGTCCTGGGCACAAGGGAATAACAACTTTTCTTATTTGACTGCCCATGTACCTTTGAATGCAGCCCAGAGCAAGTAGAGCTCACTCTCATTTCTCACATTTAAGTGGGTTGGCATCCAATGCAAGCCTCAGGTCCTTTTCAGCACTGTGCTGAAACACTACCTCTCTAATTCTTTGCTAAACATTTCCTGCCCCAGCCAGCTCTTGCTACCCATGGTTATGAGCTGAAATATAATTGCCCTGCTTTGCCTAGTCTAACTGTCTGCAAGACTAATACAATACCAATTTTCTCCCAGTCCTCTGGAAACATCCCCATAAAGATCCATAGGAGGTAGCACAGCTACCATAGTCATTTAGATGCAAATAGTCCCTTTTTGATGGTCAAAAAAATAACCTTTTTTCAGTGGAACTTTGTTAACATTTTCCTATTGTTGGGTTCTAAGAAGTATTTTACAGTCATTCTTCCCCTTGCTCCTAATATCATGAAAATCTGTTGACCATACTTGTCTTCCCAGAATGTTACTGATAAGTATGGCTTGGAAAATGTTAGTACATTTTGCTCCTAATATAAACCTCCTGCTCCTTCATGCCCTTCAACTCTACCATGAACACAGGGCAAACTTTCTATTTTATGATAATTTTTCTTAATGTCTAATTTGTATTTGTATTTATTGCCTTTTTTTCCTCCTAACCTAACATTTCTTTAGTATACGTGCATTCAGTGCTCTTCTCATCCAAACTTTTTTGGGTTTTAATTCTGTACATGTCTTGTCTTGATCACAGGACAGGGCTTTTGCTCAAGCTTAAGTCTTCTCTTGGTTGTCCTCATGCAGGTGCAGCCCTTCAGTGCTGGATCCTAAAAGGGAGCTGAGTTCCATTTGAGCTAGGCAGTGCCGGACCTGGAAGGATCCTTGTTGCTCCAGCTCATCTTCAGAGCATGAACTTACAGCTGAGTCATGACCACTTGAAAACCCAGGCTGCTGGCAGAGAAAAAAACAGGACTTGAGCCTGAGCAGTGTGAGCTGTGAGGTGGCAGCTCTAACTGTACAAATACCCATTTGCAAAATGAGCCCCTGAAGCCCAGAACAGAGAGCAAATAGATGATTGTTATTATCCTTATTACCTCACTCTCTGTCTCTGAGGACAGTTATTCTTTATTCATTGAAAACACAGACAATTACATTTCTGGTCTTGTCTCTTTGCGTGCCTCCTTCTCTCCTTTCTCTGAGTGTTGGATCTTGCTAGGATCTAGCACGCCAGCTGGGTTTGCCAGTGTGGGAGCAGCTTCCCTTCTTCCCTGTTGCAGGTTTTCTCAGCCAGCTCCTCTGCATTGCTGTGTTCTGTTATGTGTGGAGACCAGATGGACAAACTGAGATTGCCAGCTTGGGGGTGTCCTTTATTGTCCCAACCTGCCAGAGAGCCAGACCCCAGAGATGGGCTAGCAATGGGGGGTTTACAGTCTTGAGGTATCAGTTTTGGATTTGTGCCCCAACAGCCCAAATCTGGAGAAGCTTCATTGCTGTCTGGGAGGCTCTGCAGGAATAATGTTCCTGGCAAGCTGGCAGCCCTTCAGAACTATATATTTCACTGAACAGACCAAAGCAGGTTGCATCAAAAACTGGACCAGACATTAAACCTAAACCAGGACCAAGCAGAGCAAACCTCTAGGAAGGGTAAGCATTTGGCTTCAGTCGGAGGTGATCAGCATTGTTCCTCCTAACAGGGAGAGCTAGAGTACACAATTTGCTGACCTTCCTCCTTTAGGGTGGATCTATGACCTGTTGAAATCCAGGGAATCTCTTCCTGTCCCTCAACTGGCTTTGCATGTTGCATGTTTCCTGTATGTTGCACTCTGCTAACTTGGCAGCAACTGAGTTTAACCCAGCTGAAGGTCTGTGGAAAGCAAATTTTAAACCCTGTGGTGGCACCCCTGTATGAAAGCAGTCTGAGTACCTCAGAAGAGGAAGAACCTGTGCCAGGTATGACTTTACTGTCACCTGGCCTGGGAACAGTGAATTATGAACAGCACTTTGAGCTCTAGAAAACTACATTCAAGAAACATAACATCAAAATTTGAGCCCTGTGAGCAGGGTGGGGTGAAGCTTTACAGCAGTGATGGAACGTAGCATTAGTAAGAGCTTTGGAGCATTAGTTGTGGCTTCTCTGGAGTCATGGCAAGTAGAGTGAAGGGTCCATCATCACAACTTGTAGATATAGATGTACAGCAGTGCCCTGCTCTTGCCAAAAACAGGCATTGCTTCTGCATTGTGATGGGTTCATGTGTTACTTGCCAACTACTTCTTTCCTACTGGAAACAAATTGTATCTGTACTACTTTTGTTGTCTCTGAAATGTTAAGTGGTTTATGTTCAACAGAGCTGAGCTCTTAACTTTAGGGGGTTCCACTTGGCTTGCTGCCCAGCCTGGCAAATCCCCAGGGAAGATATTTAAAGGCTGCCTGAAAGAAAGCAACTTTAATGACACAGTAAATAAGTACACACACCTCATAAGGAAATGGCACTGCGCTTGAAAAGATGACATCCATACAGAGTTCACCAGCTGGATTATTTTCAGGGATGACCTCTTCAGGCTTCTACCAATTACTGATGGTTTAAAAACACTTGAGGTAATAAATGTTTTGTTTTAATTTCTTTCCTCCCTCCTCAAGGATGTGGTGACTATGGCATGGAAGGAAAAAAACGAAGGCAAGAAGCAAAGGAAGAAAAGAAAAGCAACAAGAAAAAGAGAGTGCACAAAAGGGAATAGTAAGATTTTTTCATGTAGTCAAGACCAACTCCAAGCAAGTCCCAAGCATCTGGAAAGCAGCACCCTAAAATGTGAAGTCTGCAAGCAACCGGGTGTCCCTTACCATGTGTCTCCAGCACTATTTTTTCTGCAAGCCTGTCTCTCTGCCAGGCTGGCTGGCCAGTGTGAGAGAAGAGTCTTATCTGAACACAAAGCTTTCTAGCCCTGGTGGCAGGGAGGCTGAGGAAGATGAACGGACTTTGCTGGTTACAGCTGATGTGCTCTGTGTCTTTTGTCTTTGCCTCAGTTCCCTCCCAAATGTTTAAAGGAAGGAGTTACTGCTTTTCAGGGTTGCGACCAGCCACAGAAAGGTATATTCAGGGCAAACATCCTTAGCTGTGGAACCAACTGTGAAGAACTCAAACTGACAGCCTGTCTTTCACAGTTGCTGGATACTAAGCATATCACCTTTAACACATACTACTACCCAGAGCCAATTTCCCCCAACTTTTGGAATAAACTCAGATTTAACATTTTTACTTATGTCACTTTTATAGCTTCAGTTGAAAGGTGAAGTAGAAGAATCAGACCCACTGCAGTGGTGTAGAAGCCTAGTCAACTAGATTTTGAATCCATGCCGTGGGGACATAGATGCCTGAATCGCTTCTGCAAATGGAATAATGGGCCTCAGACAGTGCATTTCTGCACCCCTTTACCTGGAAAGAGGAGTGCTGGAGCAATACAGCCTTCCACAGCACCCACAGAAGCCCAGCCACCCTCATGTCAAAGCACAGGTAAGGTTTAATTAGACTCAGGAATTTTGTACACCAATTCCAGATGTATGCCAATCCCTGCAAGTGTATGCAAATACCCCAGAGGACATTTTTGCATCATGCTCTGACTTTTTTAGATAACAGCTGCTCCTTTTTATTATTTATAGTGACAAGCTCTGTCCTTGAGTGCTGTTGATTGGTTTTGCCTCTTACAAGCTTGCCAAATGCTTCCCATTCCAGGAGCCTGATTTGAGGTATTTATCAGTGTTTCCAACACTTCACCTTTTGGGCTGAAAGTTTACATTCCTGGGGGTTGCCTCAGACTGAATTTTTGGTTAAACAGGTTAACTGTATCTCAACAGGCTAGAGACCAATGGTGCTGTTGACAAAATCTGACAGCATATACTTCAATAAGTCCAAGCGCTCTTCTGGTTTGGAGCAAGGATTTAAAAGTACTCAAAAAATGAGGAAGCAAAGCAGTGACTACCTGAGAAAGTTATGGATGGTGTGATGTGCTTAACAACTTTGAGGTGCTGAGCAGGAAGAATTCCATTACCCAGGGCAGTACTCAGCCACTCAGAACCATGACCTCTCTTCTCTTTGCTAGATCTCCTCCTGCCTCCATCCTTGCTTAACATGTTAAGTAACCTGGGAAAAAAAAACACTGGCAAAGGAGTTGCAAAGGCTGAAAGAGTCTCAGAGACAGTGTCATGCAAGCATTACTGTTTGCATAAGTTGGAAGAGTGTTTTGTTTGGAACAAAGCCAACATAAGCCCTTCTTCTTTCCTAGTCTTCACTCTTATCCTCACGCTTGTACCACCCCTCCAGGCTGGGCTAGAAATAATCATTAGCTCCTGCTGAGGTATTTTCCATTCACCAGCTCCTCCACCCTGTTGGCCATCCAGCATTGTGCTCCCACAGCTGCAGGGCACATGGAAGGGGCAAAGGCTAATACCTCCAACCCACTTGGCCAGCCCTGCATGACCACTGCAGTGGGACCATGCGGTGCCACCCTGTGTTTGACTCCCTGTGGGAGAAGCAGGGAGTTACTCAGGACACCCAAAAATTGTACCCCTGGGTTCTCCCACTCACAGCAAACAGGCTGCACAGAAAACACAACAGCTGCCAAGGGAAGGTTTTGCTCTTCCTGTATTAATGTACAGAGGCAATGTAAATTCAGTTTTTTCCTAACTTTTGCGTACTTGGCTTTTCAACTTTAATATTGTGTCAGGGTATAATTATAGATTGGATGTTAATCCTGTGAGAGTTCCACTCTGAGCACTGTTTAGCCATTAAATAGACAGTTCAAAGAGGTTAGAGGACAAACAGAGAACACAGGCAGAGAACACAAGGCATAGGCTGTATGAGACAGACCACAGGGTATATCCTCTAGCGGCTGTGAACCCAGGACTAGGACCTATGTCCCTGCTGAGTTCAGGCTGTCTTGCTCAGAGCAGGGGCTCACAAAGCCTCTATGGGGACCCTGTTTGACTGCCCCCACTCCTGTGGCAGGAAGTCTTTCCCCACGTTTGGGACTATCCCTTCACCCCAGGAGCTCCTCGCAACTCAAGAGAGGCAAGGAAAATTGTCAGAAACCCAGGTATCCTTCCTCCCCTACCTTCATGCAGGAGCCACCCGTGCACAACACCGACCTCCACACTTTGTAGAGGAACTGTGTTAGCTTAAGTGAAGTAAGGCCATGATAGAGCCAGGGAAAGCTCACGGCTGGGTCCTCAGCTTCACTGTCACACTCTCTACAGGAACTGAGGGCAGCATTTTTTAATTAATCTTTTAATAAAGCAAACCCCTCCAGTTGCTCTTTCCACTTTGTTTCCACATTTCTGTTTTGCTCCATGCTGTTTGCTGCAGAGCTGTGGACAAGTCTGAAAGTGGTGCCCCTGTTGTTGTTGGCTTCCTTCAGGTAAGGGTGCTCCCACTTGCTTGTTCACACAGGTTTCTTCTGCTCTGGTTTTCTTATGGAAAAGAAAATACAAGACTGTATTTGCATGCTTGTTGTGAGAATAAACACAAAGAGTTATTCAGGCTTTGCAGGCAGAGCTGACAGAACAGGTAGATCCTGAGATGAAAGCCTGTGAGCCACAGTGGCATTCCCTGAAGCACACCACAGAGCAGGCTTTTGTTTGGCCCAGAAACAAACCCAGCACATCACTGTTCCAGATCACTGCCATAGTGAGGACAAAGGCCTTGACAGGAAGAGGACTGAGAGCCTGGGATGTTACCTACTGCAGCAGCTATGTTATTAACAAAGGCAATGTAAGAGAAGGCTGCACCTCCAGCTCACTTACCTCAGTGCAGATCCCTTGGCATCAATGGAGCAAGGGTGTTCCTGCATGCTGAGGGCCCATCTTCCTGTGGCCTGAAGGTCACTCTGTGAAAAGCTCTTTCCTTGTGGTGTGCACAGTGCTGATCCACTCACACCAGTCGCCCTTCCACTTGGCTGCCTTCTTTCCCTGCTTACATGATGTTAGTGCCATTAGAGAGCCGCCGTCTCGGGTGAATGCAAGTCAGGAGGCACTTGAGCGAACCCACAATCATTTTAGATTGATCAGAGATGGTCCTTTGGGGGCAGTGGGTTTGCAAGTAACACTATCTGCTAAGCACTCAGCTCCAGCTCAGCAGTGCGTGGCATACAGGCATGCACATGTACAAGAGACAGCTTTATGGATGGAAGCATTGATGTTCAGGACATGCATCCCTTGTTTCCTTCTTATTCCCAGCTGCTTTCTGTTGATTCTTTTTTTTTTTTCCTGCGCAAGAGCTAACAACTCATCTGAAGAACGTAGCTTATCCTAATGGCCATGTCAAAAGTCTGCCATACCTCTGACGTGAAGTTTGAGTTTACAGCATCCTCCTTGGAAAGGAAGACAGGGTTTTACAGCAAATAAAGCTTAAGAATACAAAAACTGATGCAGTTTCAGTTTGGATTCACCCAGCTCAGCATGCCATTTTTGCTAATGGCCAGTAGCAGGTACCTAGGAAAAGAAAAGCAGCAAGACAAAGGAAGAAGGATCCTCCCCTTGGCCTGACTTTCTGGTTTCAGGCTCGAATCCATAGAATCTCAGAAAGTCTGGGTTAGGTCCCTGCTGTTGGAGATCATCTAGTCTATGTAAAGCAGGGCCTAGGTTGAGCTATCCAGTGCCCTGTCAAATCCAGTCATGAATATTTCCATCAAAGGAGAGTCCAGTTCTTTATGCTTCTGTAGTTGGCCCAAAACTTCCAGCCTGCCCAGAGCTCTCTGTGTATTGACCCTTCGTTCTGACCATCTCTACTGTTCTCTTAAGCACTGCTTATGGGCCAGTCTTTCTTAAGTTCAGCTGATCTCTTTTTTGAGACTACTTAAATATGTCTTTGCAGCTTTCTTTGGCAATGAGTTCCATGGTTTAAACTAAACCATGTTGTGAAAAAGAAGGACCTCTTTTAGTTCAAATCTTGGTGCCCAATCTTTTAATTTGTGACTAATTTGAGAACTCCTTTGTGCTAGGTTTTAACAACGGTTCTGACCCCATCATATAACTCAGTATAAAGACTTATCAACTTACTATTACAGCCCCAAAACTAAAAGTCTACATAACTCAGCCTGCTATCTCAGTGGACCCGAGGTCTGTAAGGAGACCTCTGTATTTTCACCCTTGAAAACTCATAATCTATTTGAGTCTTCATATGCTTGCTGCCAGAATTCTGGTCTGCAAGCAGTTAGAGGAGTGCAAACAAATGCAAGAAAAAGCAAGGAAGATTAGGAGCGATGAAGAAAAGAGGCTATGCAGTCCAAATGTAGCATGTCCTGTTAGGCATGAAGAACATCCTCAACTCCACAAGGTCTTCAATGCAGGACAAAGAGCAGATCTCCTTGTTTTCATAAGGAAGTAGATGAGATTACAGATGTCATGACTGATAGGATCCTATTTCTAGCAATGCCTCCATGCTTATCTGGTGAGATTTGGTTTTGATTTTAATCTTGCTTTTCCAGAGGTTGCATAATTATAGGGGATTAGCAATGGCACATGAGTAAAACCAAAGCAAAGGAATTCACAAAAAGTCTGTTGAATTATCAGTTCTTTGATTGTTTTGCCAAGCCAGCACCACTTCCTCACCATTTCTTTCTCTCCTTTTCCTGCTTAACCAGCTCATCCTCAAGGAAATCATCAGATGGCTTACTGAAGACCTCAACCCTAATGGCTTAAGTGACCCCTTGTGTCCTTCTTCCTCCCCAGCATGTAAGAAAAGGCATTTCCACAGAAGCATCATGGATAAGATCCTGCTCCCACTTTTTGACATGAGTCACAGTTCTGCTTTCTCCAGGCAAAACCAAGCCTTTGAGATTAGCATGTCTGAAGGTGAGCAGAGCTGAGTGCTGTACGTTTTCTTCAAACCACCTCCTGCTTAGCTGGCCATCTCTGTCTCTCTGTATGACACTGAACCTCCATCCTGATCCATGGTGACTTTTATTCATTCAGCCTTGAGCAAAGGCTGAAGCCTGGGGTTTTGCCAGAGCTCTGTCAGAGGGCTAAACAAAGATGTAGAAGGCAAACACAAAGCCTGCCTTCACTGGGTTCCAGGCTAGTTTTGATCCCCATTGTTGATGAATATCAAAAGGAGGGGGTGATTTTGCAAGGAAGAAGCTGGTCATAAAAGCATAGCTGAGTGTTATGTGTGGGATGAGAGTTTCATAATTAAAAAGAGACTGGGATGCATAAATCCTATTGATTTCCAGAGGAGACATATGTCTAGTTCTTTTCATTTTTTAACTGAATTTCCTCCTTTGGATGATACGAAACGTGTTTGGCATTCTCTCTTGAGCAGCAGAAAACTCGGGCTAAGTATGAAATACACAGAGGAAAAACTCTTTCTTTACTTTTATTTTCCTAGGCAAGGGTTTCATTTCACTACAGATAACAGTATCTCTACACCATGTGGCCCCTTCTGCCTCACCCATAGTCAGCATCCCTGCTGTGGGAAGCTTTACAAGCATCCCTGCACATCTCTATGAGGCTAATAGTAATCAGCCTCTCACTGGGCTTCAGAGAGATGCTTTAGCAGAAAGTGTGTCCACTAAATCCCAGCTCACATCCCACATATCTCCATGTGCTGCCCAATGCTAGCTTTGAGCATCAAAGTGAGCCTCTGTTCATACAGATTCACTAAAATTGATACTTTTGCAAGTACGAGCTCCATGGTGTTGTAAACAGCAGCAGATGCCTAGGCAGTATAAAATCTCTGGGGAAAATCATTGGTCCTGTTTGTTTAGCCTCCTTATCTGACTTTCTCAGAGACCACCAAGCACAGAAGACCCACATGGATCAACACAGATGTTTGCATCGGTGCTGTTTATTCTCAATGTGGTACAAGCATTCTGAATGCTAAACTCTGAAGTCACTTAGGTTTTACCCAGAGTCGCTAAAGTGAACAGCACAGAAGGTGGACAAAAGATGCATAGGGTTTCCACTAGACCAGAGTGAGGTCATCCTGCGAGATGACCTCTTTAGTATCACAGCGTACGGAGCTTCACACAGCTGGCCCCCGTACTGAATCCAATAAACAGGGTGTGATCACTCATCTTGGTGCAACAGTCAGGATTCCTGTGCTTCTCAGCCCTCCATCCTCCTACTTTCCAGCATAATAGGACTCCATTACCAAAACCCCACAGATGGACCCCAGATGAGCAAGTACAACAGTGCATTTGTGGGGGGCAGTGATGACATTTCAGCGTGCATATTGCATCCACACCAATGAGCATGGGTGGGAAGGGAAAAGTTAAATTAGCCACACGGGTGGGGGAGGAAAGCCACATCAGAGGAGCAGGGTCTTACCACAACTATTTGCCCAAGAAAAGAGCAGAGGCTCCACTGCTTGAGTTTTCTGAGAGGAAATTAGATGAGACGTATAGACAAATACATCTGAAGGGCTCTTGCCTGATTGCAAAGCAGCTAGAGTAGATGGCCCCTTTTTGTTCAGCAGTTGTTTTAAGAGTTTTACTGCTACTGTAGTTAAGCAGGTGAACATCTGTTGTCCATGTGACCCACTATAAAACTTCAACTGCCACGAGCAGGACACACTGTGCTGTGATCAAGGGACAAACTTTGCTTATTGGGAAGTCTGTGGACTTTCATTTTCATCTCTGTCCCATTAACAAGCAGCTGAGCATGTGTTAAGAACAGGCTCACCCCAACCAAACAGCATGTGAGTGCCTGCCAGAACAACTGGCATTGATTCTTGGACATATATGGGATAAATTATACTTTTTGCAATTACTAAGTAAGTGCATTGAGTTCTCACTTAGGAGTGTGGATATGACACGGCTTTTGGTACGTTTGTATGTAGTCCCAGTGACTGCCACATGCCAACTGTGAGCTAGGCATGTTTCTTCATTGCACTTAAGCTTTTTCACCCCTAAAATGGCAATAACAATGTTCCTCTTTCTTTGTAAAGAAGTCTGAGCACTACTAGGAACAAGTAATCATTTTTATATCTTAAGAACACTAATACAGAGTAGCATTGCATGTTTCAGCTCTCTTCTCTACTTAATGATTAGACATCAGTTGGGAGCTTCTCTACAGGATACAGGATTACTCTTTAAGATGGAAACAATTAAGAAACCAGGATGTGATGTTGGTTATGACATTGTGAGTGAGGAACTGTTCAAGGCTGATTTGTCTTTACTAGGAAGCAGTAAGTGACAATAAAAGGGGTAGCCTGATCCTATCTAGTGATACTGATAATACGAGGAAACCTAGATCCGCCATAGTGCTATCAGCATTTTAACATTTTGTGCTGCAGTAGTGCCCAAGAGTCTTGACCTAGGCAGGACTTGCTGTGCTGGGCATTGCACAAATGTGTAGCAAATGGCTATTGTTTCCCCAAAGAGCATCCCATAGCAAAGAGGTCATGAATTTTTGAAAGTAAAAAAACAAAGAGCAGAATGTGGGGAGAGGATACAAGGAACAGGGTGTGTGCAATTCCTAGTATGCCCTGAAAGGAAACATGGCATAGAAGAGAGAGCATCCTGCACTGCTCAAAGGGAGGCCAGAATGTCATGTCACCACTGGATAAAGGCTGGTGGTAGCTTCTGAACTGTAACTACTTAGTGCTGAGTGCTGGATCACTGAGGACTGAAGTAACAATGGAAAATAAAATTCCCTCGATGCTTCCAATTAACAAGCAGCTTCAGTCAATTTCCTGAAAAGAGTCATCTCTAGTGAAAAGCATAAATCCAGGCAATGTGAAGCAATCTTGGTTCTGATAGGATGCAGCCTAGCAAGGACTCCTTCTCCTGCTCATCAGGGCTTGCTAAGAATGCTGGTGGGCGGCATCTTCTCATGTCCATGAGACTTGAGTGAGGTTTGTTCACTGATGGCTTCTGAAGTTCCACTCGCTGAGGATGGTTCCTGGTTGAGCCCAATGCAGAACCATCCCTCTTTCCATGTGGTTTTCAGGCAGATGCAAAAGCTCATAACATGCCAATTACCCTGGCCTCAAAACCACGAATGATTATATACAGCTGTTGGCAAATGAAACCTTGTTCCAAACATTTAATACGTAATTGAATAAACCTGCAGAGCCTGGCTCTGGGTTCGCCTGTTCTACTGCCCTTGTGTCATCCTTCCAGTCTGCTGCCAGACCCTGTGTTCCAGCAAGAGGGACAGAAGGCTTGCCTCATGGCTTTCCATCATTCATTTTAAAAAAAAAAGAAAGAGAGAAGAGCATGACACGGTATAAGTTTCAGATCTATGAATCTTCTGTCAGAGCACTAAGAGGGTTAATTTTAAAGCCCATTTCCTCTGTTTTTCTGCACTAGAATTCAGTTAATGGACAAATAAAGCAATTCATAGCGGCTTTCGGTTCTCCAGTAAAGATGTAACAACCGCTTCATTTAGATGTGGTGAATGGTAATTATGTTTGATGGGAAAAGTGGGCAATTTTTCCTTTCTTTGTCAAATGCCTTGGATAAATTGTTTTTTTGACCTTATCTAGAACATAAAGGTCTAGTCACCACTTAAAATTATAAGGTAATTCATGAAATACGCTCCTGAATCAGACAAAGAGACCAAATGTGACCTTGCCAACAATAACTTACACTGCAGAGAAGGTCAAAAAAGGTTAGCATTGTCTTTTTTAGAATAACAATATCCTAAATTAAAGGTACAGTGTTTAATTTTAAAGAATACAGAAAATACATGGTTTACTTCTAAAGAAACAGTACCATTCTGAAACATGTGTAATGTTTCAAAGATTATGAGAAACAGATGCCACTACCCCATCCTTTTTGAGTGACATCTGAAGTTATACGCAATTTTCTCCAAATTGCCTTTTAACGTCTAATTGCCTCCAACCCAACTAACTGAGTTGTGCTGTGCAATATGCAAATGGGCAGCCTACTGTTGCAATCAACATCTCCCGGGGAGGGAAATATTTCTGATCCAGCAAATCATTTTGACCCATCAGTAACAAACTGTGCTGCAAAGAGATGTTGCTCTCTTCAAAATCCGTGCAAAGTCCGCTTTAGGTTGCTAGAGTTACTAAAATAATTTTAAAGGGTTTTTCTGGCTTAGGGAAGAAAAAGGGTTGTGTCAAGTTTCCCGAGAGGAATTTATTTTTTCAGTGCTAGCCTGATCTTTCTGGTCCACAAAGTCAGTATTCTGACAGAAAGTAGCTCAGATTATAATCCAAATAACAGATCCCAAGAGAGGCTTCTACTCTTTAGTGAAGACATCAAGAGAACAAAAAGTACTGCATTTATCACCATCTAAACTCAGTTTCTGCTTCTCCAGTGGAATTGTTGCCTAAGAGACAGGTCTGTTAATACTCTGTATAACTCTCCATGGAAAAACACTGAAGACTTTGTACTCAGTGTAAAAATGTACAACTCAAGTAGTGATGCTGATTCCTGGATTAATTGAAAAGAATTCATTATCCACACACACAAAGAAAAAAGGAAAAAATATCATACTATTCCTTCAGTTCCTTCACACACAGGATGCTGCAATTTCCTGGGTGTTGCCCGGGTGTAGCAAGTGGCAGAATTTTGTTCTGGTGGGCTTCTGCTCTCATTCTAATGCAATGTCAGGAATTCATCCAAAGACCCACTCAGCGAGGCTTGATGTGCAGTGTATGAAGCTCCCAAAAGCACTAAATCTTTCAGTAAACTGTAACTCATTGTAGCCCCTTGTGTGGGTGCCCAGGACACAGTGGAGTGGGGTCCACTTGGTCACACAGCCCTGTCACAGCTCCCAACCTCGGGGTGTGCCACACCTTGAAGGGGGCTATTGTCAGTGTCTGGAGGCAACTGGGGCTGCACAAAAGCCATTTGCATGACCAGCTCAGGATGGAGACCAGCTGAGAGCCACAAATGCCCTCAGTGCTGCCAACCTCAGGTGCCATGCAGGGGTGTGAAGGGAAGGCAGGCTTCCTCTTGCCAGCACAGGGATGAATGGAGGTGGCAGGCCAGACTGACTAGAGAGTGGTGTCTGCTAGGACAGGTGGGAGAGGAGCCTGGGTTTGTGTGGTGAGGAGATGAGCCTGAATACAACAGCAACACTTGTGATAAAGTCGGTTTTGGAATGCAAAAGAGAACTAATGCTTGAACTTCTCCTCTGGGCAGGCAAAACACCCTACGGTTCTTAACACTCCAGTTACTCCACTTGTTTTAGTGGGACTACTCACATATTAAAGAAATAAACATCTTTAAGTACTTAGCCCAAATTAGAGTGCTGTTGAGAAGGAAAAGGACAATGTGGTGCCCTACTGCTTTGGTAACTGCATAGAGCAGGACAGAGATGTTGTACCTTGAAAGGGAAACAAGAATGGTCTGGGAAGGACTCCTTATCCTGAAAAACCCTACAGATCTCATAGGGAATAAAATGGGGGATATGGGCAAGAGCAGAGGGTGGGATGCAGAAGAAGGGGAGAATAGGAAACAGAAAGGAGCACAACTGTGGAAGTGGGGAGTGAAAATATGGAAAGTTTGAAAGGGAAAGCTGGAGAAACACTTTGCAGTCCTTCCCTCTAGGGGTTACAGTCAGTGATGTGGGCTTTTTACAAGCCTTTGTTAGTATAACTCTCTTTTTTCCTTTTGTTTATTCTCCCTTTTAAGATCTATACCATGTTTACATTCCCCCCCTCTTCTCCCTTGCCACGGCTGTTCAAATCTAATTACCAGAGGTTCACTATATTCATTAGCTTCATTCCCTCAAAACCCTGGGCTGCATAGTCATCTGGATCAGATTATGTATGGTGCATTTCATTTTCCCAGCTATTCCCCTACCTGCTTTTAATCAGCATGAGATTTTTCATTTAAATGTCATTAGACTTCTGAATAAATGCGTAAAGAACATAACAAATAAATAAAAGGCTTTGTGCAAGTGAGGCACAAGGAAAGTCATGCCCAAGACCACCCATTGCAGCATCCTTCTCCAAGGAGGGTACACCAGATATGCCCAGAGGTGTTAACACAGCCTTCTCTGCTCTGTTAGAAGAGCACTTTGTTAAGGTGCAGACTTTTACTAGCCCTTTGAACACTCCTCTGAGGTTGCATATGAGGCATGTCTGAGGCGTAGCACTTGGCAATGCATTTGTGTCTTACATTTCTATGGGAGTTCTTAACGTTCACAGTCATTTGCCTTGTGGCTTGCAAGGCAGCTAACCAGGCACACTCACCTGATGGTGTCTGTCAGCTTGTACCCTTCAGTGCCTTTCCAGCAAGTAAGGATTGATTATGCATGGAGTGGGGACCTAATTAACAGAAATAATTGAGCTATATTCTTTGTAGTGAAGTTAAGCGTTGTTACATTCCTAATTCTCCATCCTTGGCTTGTTCAGCTCTGCTTGCATTGGTAAGGTTAAGTATTAGCCGAGTCCTCCACAGAGTGGAGGTTTCACCATAGGAGTCTGTAGGACCAGAAGTACAAACAAAACATGTATAACCCTTGGGAGGGATTCAAAAGAGGCTTCAACGTCTTTGAAAGAGCATACTGAGGCACAAGTTTGACGAAGGCTCTGTGGTTGTACTTCCTTACCCTTTAAAGGGGCAGCTCACTGTTTCAGTCAGCCTTTTTTCTCCTAAAATTTTCTTCACCTGTTTCTCCTAGTACTTTGGTTTGCCCAGTATCTGTAAAGCTTAACCTTATTTTTTTTAACTCTGTTTTTTTTTTTTTGTCTTCTACAGTGTGTCCCATATCTCCAGTTGCTTCTCTGAACAATTGTAGCACATTTGCCGTAATACTCCAGTTTTAAGCTAGTATCTCTTAGCATAATTTCCAGTTCTCCTTTGATTCACCCTGAAGTTTCTCCCTTTTCCCTGAGCAGGATATCTAGCCTTCCATGCCTAAAGTGCTCATGGAGTAACTCCTGCCTGGATTTGGCTACTCTTTCTCTTTGTGCTGCAGTAGAGTTGAGAGAAAGCAGGGTTTGAGTGAGCAGTTAAGCAAGCTTGCCTGCGTATTGTATCGATACACACAACACCAGGCTTGGCAATTCCCTAGAAAGATGCTGAGTACCAGACAAAGCTTGTAGTTTCCTCCTTTCCCAAGTGAAATTGAGGTTATGCCTATATTTAGAGGTAGATCTAAGTTTAGAGCTCATTTGGTGCATTCGACTGTAAATATGGTAACGTTAACCCAAGTAGCAGCAAGTAAAAACAAAAAAAATCCAAAAAGTGCATTTTAAACAACTCTTTAAGGAGCATTAAAGAAAAAAAAGAGAAAAAGTCACATCTTTGTTAAAAGAGGACAAACACCACTTCTGTGTTATTACACTCACTGGACCAGGGAACAGCAATGCACAATCTGAATATGTATTGCTTTGAGTATCATTTTATTTCAGTTACATATTTTTCAATATTGGTTTGGTTTAGTTGTTCAAATTATTTAGCAAGTGATCTCAGGCAGCAAATTCACTTTTAAGACTGCAATCTTTTGCAAATTTATTATGTAAGATGAGTGAAGCACAAACATGAAGAATGGATTACATGCTTGTCTTGCTTGGCCTGTTGAGTCTCATCCATGTGCACTTTCACTCTCCAATCCCTTTGTGGGTTTGTGTGTTCCCAGAACTGTCTAATAGTTTATATAGGCCTAATTCAAGAAAGCTGTGGTCAATTTTGCAGACTCTTCTATTTTCCTAAAATTTTTAGGTTTCTTCCTCCCTCTGTATCATTTGATATAGCACAATTTTATTATTTTTTAGATTTATTATGTCATAAAATGGTCCTATCTGGAATAAAAGAATGATTCTTGTTTAGGATCAAGGAACATCATACCCAGCACATGTCTGGGTAATTAAAGGCCCCAGGAGCACTGTATCCTGAGCTCCTGTATAAATGGTTCAGGAATGTTTCCTTCCTCCTTTTTTGAGATGGGTAACAGATGCCCTAGCAATGATCCTTTCATCTTTCATGTCGTGACTCCTTACCCAAAGCATCTGTGCACTCGTTTCCTGACAGTCAAACCCTGTTAGCAGCTTTTTTTCACAGGTAGAAAGCTCACTGGGAAATACAGAGCCAGTATCCACTGACTTCTACAGATGGACTGATTCCTCAAGAAGAGGATGAGGAAAATCAGATCAGTGGCACAAGAGCATTAATTCCTGGCTTGCAAGTTGGTGAGGTATTTCTCAGGTATTTCTTCTGAAAATTCAATCCAGTATGTGCTTAAACACTTGCTGAATCAGGAACAGGGCAGAGAGTTTGAAGGAGCCATTATAAAGCTTATAAGCAAAGAAAGCAGACTCCTCAAGTATCTGTATTTGCTGCTGCTTTGTAAAAGTGAAACAAATTTGGTAGGAGGTAATCACCTGTGAATCTTCAGTCAATTAAATACTTGCCAGTCAGGTGTTCAGCAATCTTACATCATCCCAAACAAAATCTGTGTGTTTAGATGTAAAATTGCTTCAGATGAATGCCACCTTCGCTTCTCCTATTTGATTTGTATCCATTTCTTCCACATTTCTTGATTTCCTCTTTGCAATTTATCTCTCACAACAGAACCTCATCTAGATCTGAATCCCAACTTTCTGACAGAAAATTCAGACTCAGATTCAAACCCAGACCCAAACTGGGATAACTAATGTGTATCCCCAGTGCCTGACATCAAAGCAGAAAGATAATGGCTGTCCTGACCCTACCATGACACAATGCTGGAGCACTGGTGTCAACAGTCAACAGCCATCCAGGCCTGCCTTTAATCTCTGCTACAGTGACATGGATTGGGAACCAGTCCATGGCATCAGTGAAAACCATGTCCACATGACTTAGTGAAATATCTTTGATTTTACTACACGTAGATGACTGAGGAGAAAATCCGGCCCACTCTTTTCAGACAGAAAGAAGCCACAAAAATGAAAGCGCTCATCTCCCCAGGAAATCGTGCAGTGATGGAAAAGTCAAATCATGTGGATTTACTGTGCTATGGGTAAGTATAGTCCAAGCAGTGGAAAGGAAGAAGTTACTGACTCTGAGCAGAGAACTATACTCCCTGGTAGAGGAGTAGAGAATGCAGCCCCTGGGAGTAACGGTGAGGATCAGACCCAGAGGCAAGGAGTTCAGACCCAGGTTCCTTGCACTATCTCCTATGGTTGTATAGATGCAGGATGAATTAGCAAGGGGGGTTTTGTGGAGGAAAGGAAGCAAAATGCTTTGCAAAGAAAGCTGAAACTGAAGCTGAAGCCTCTTCTATGCAATGAGAAGCTATAATTCAAAGCAAGGCTTCCAAGGCACAGATATGTATGTGTGCTCATGAAGACACACTGCAGTAAAGAGGAAAATGGAAGCACAAAAGAATGTTTTTCCTTGTTTTAATGAGGCTAGTGGCCCTTTACTCTCTATGGAGTGCTGAAGGATGCCACCATTAACTTTTCATTTGCAGTCTATATGCACCTTACCTTTTTTATAGTAGCAATCTCAGTGCAATATCTAGGATAGGAGGAATAGCAGCACGGATAGAGTTCCCGTGGTGGGAAGTGATGAACTGCCTGGCCTTACCTGCCAAGCTACCCTTGGCTAAGCCACAGAAGTCACATGCCATGGTCAGGCACCTTGGGTGTCAGTAATGAACACTTTTGATGGATCACTTCATGAGGCAAGCCCTCAGTCCCTTTTAAAAGTGTCCTTGCTGCCAAAGGCTGAGCAGTGTGAGGGAGCATCCCTTTCATTTGATTGCTTCTTTTAGAGAAGCTGCAGCAGATGACACTGAGAGGAAGGAAAACAAAACATAGGGAAAAAGGAGGCAGCACATCCTGTTTCTGCTGGGAAGGAAAACTATAAAAGCAGCTTAAGTGTATGGTATTTCAGTGTGCAAAAAACATATGGCTCCGGCTAATATAACCAAGGCTTTGCAATGAGCAGTAAGACATTATTACCAAGGTACCCTGTGTGTATGCACATATATATGTATGTGTGTTTGTAGGACGAGAAAGAGTGTCAAAAAGAAGTCTAACCATCTTCTCAGGCAATGCCAGGTTTTCTTTTCTTTTCCTTGGTGGTGGATCTCAACACAAAGACCACACTTCTAACAGATCCACTTTTGGAAGTCCATAACAGCTGTGGAATAGCTTAATTGATGACTGGAGGTCCTGCAGCATGCAGAGCTCCCTGTTGTTTTTGAAAGAAAGATAAAGCTCTTCAGAGTTGTGCTGTGAGAAGGCTGTGTTCAGCCCAGACTCAACTGGGGAACTTCAGCCTATGTTAAACTGAGCCATAAGGGGAATTGCTGTTTGCCTTGATGTCTGTTGTTAAAAGGGTTGTTGATGATGGTAATAGCTGGAAAATCAATTACAGGCAATACAGTGGTAGGGAAACACAAGAGACTGCTATGGATGCAGTGCCTAAAGCAGCCCTTGGGCTCAAGACAGCAGTGCAGGAGGGGTGAGACCACTAGTGATGCACAGGGATGGGATGTGGGAGACTTGGAATCTTCACCCCAGGTGTACCACAGCTTCTGTCAGCAACCACAGATTTCCTTTTCTGTGACCCTGGGCAGATCACACCTGGCACCTGCCAAGGGTAATCTGCTAGGGTCTGGAGGACACCCTGAGATGCTAAATTAAAAGGCATAATGAAGCTTGGACCCAGACAATGGCTGATTTTTTTCCCAGCAGCTAAAGAGGAAATTAAAAACACAGGGACGATCCTACCAATCCCAGAAAAATATTTTTTTCTTTGTGGATCAAAAAAAAGAAAAAAAAAAAATTATTATGCTTGAACAAAATATTTCATGTTGGATCTCTGACCATAAGAATATAAGAAAAGAAAAGGCACCCCATGCTCTCTCTTAAACTGAGAGCCTGACCTTCTGACAGGGTGAGGACTTACTCTGCATGGTTTGTACACAGACATCTGGAAGTATGATAGAGATGGGAACAGAATGAAATTTTTTTGGGTCTTCAGTGTCTTTGCCCACAGGCTTGCCAGATATCATCTCCTGATTTTCCTCTGGTGTTTTCTCGAAGTCTCTTGTGTATCTCCTTGTTTGAGCTTGAACTATTTATAGCACAACAGCAGGCAGGGAGGAGAATATAGTTAAGGCTACAGACCCACTGGCATTTGTCACTAAACCAATGTCCTGTGGCTCTTGCAGGAACAGTGTGGTCATGCACCAAAAAAAAATGAATTTTGTACAGTATATCTTGACCCATTCCTCCCTAAAACAGCCTCATCAATTTTAATGCTAAGTGAATAAATAATAACAAGACACTTAAGGTGTTAATGGAGCATTAATTATTGCTGAGGTTTCTGTGGAAGGGCATGTGATATCCACATTAATATCAAATTACTTTCTTTATGACTAACATAATTACAGAGAATATTAAATGAAGCAAAAAGTGATGTGGCTCTTAGCAGTAATTGTTGCAATTGTTCATATGAACCTGATTTCCTATACTGTATTTACCTAAATTGGCTAGGAAAAGCACAGGAGGCACGTAAAGCACAATGAATCACTTCAGTTTACATCTCTAGCTTGAGAAACTGCTTCCTCATTGCCCACAGGAGAATAACAACCATGGCCATTCAGGTCTGGTTTAAAACTGAGATTGTGGCAAAATGTGTCAGAAGAACAGTGCTGCTTTCTATTGCTGTTCAGAAAGTTGTTTTTTCTTTTCTTATCAGGAGTAATAGCAAACATGATTTTATGAATAAAAGTGAGAAGGGGAACTTAAGTTCACCTGGCCGTTCACACATTGCTGTGAAATCAGTTTTACAGGCAGGGAGGGCTCTGCGTGAGCAGCTGCCAAGTTTTGGGTCTTTGCTCGTATTTGTGTGGAAAGTGAAGACTTGAACATATGAAAGGCCATGTCTTGGTTCTTGAAACACTTGATATATAGTGGCAATTATGTGCTTTTCTCTGAGAAAAGTGTCTGGCCCTAAAGACAACCTCTAGCACGCACCAGAGCTGATGGAAAGACTATTCTTGTATTTACCTTTGAAGGTGGAAAGGGCTTCAAACCGTAGGAAAACACACAGAGTGCTCACCCCTGAGTGAGAGGGCTGTAGAGCTGGAGCTCCCGTGTCCCCTCCTTGCCAAAGGAGGGCTGGTAGCCCTGGGGGTAAAGCAGTTCCCAGGTCAGTAGAGCCCAGACTGCAGAAATGCCCAGACTGGGGTAGCAGCTCTGAGGCTTTGAATTGAATGCAGGTGAGAGGCTGGGGAAGAGACGGCTGCGGCAGCCATGCAGAGACCCCTGGGGTATTTTCCAGGGTGTGCCCTATTGTACAACCCTTCAGCCCCACACTGAGTTTAATTATCCAAGGCAAAGAATTGACCTGGGAGCATGAAAGCAGAATAAAGAGTCTTACTGCTACCTGTGAGAAAATATCCTCACTTGTGAACTTTGAATTTACTTGAAACTGAAACTTGATCCTGGATTTCAGCATTGGGATTGACTGCTGAGTGTTCTGAGTATCCTTTGATGAGCTGCTGTGCAGAACTCAGTGGCTTTTCTGCATGGCTGATCTCCTAACTCACGTGGCGTTATTTCAAGAGCCTGACTGACTGTCTCAAAAGCTGGCCTCCCTCTGCCCAAAGTGACATGAGCTAACTTGCCAACATGGTTTAACTTTTGGATTAAACAAGTTCTAGATGTGCTTGAAATGTTCCCACACGTAGAAATCCCTCTGTGAAAGGGCATGTGAAAGGTGAGCAAGATGTGGGGGAAACTCGTATTTTGTTCACACTTTCTTCTCTAATTTGAAATGTGAGTTGGTCACTGTGTCCCTTTATTCTATTTCTATAGGTGCTTTGGAAGCCCTATTGTATCTGTGTGCCAGTTCATTTCCTCAACAGATTAATTCAACTTGCTCTGCTGACATGTAGTTAATTATGTTTCAGTTAACTCATTTTCCTGGATGATGCTCAACTGCTGTCTGTAAATGAAATTGCTGCCTGGGTAATCAAAAGTTTCTGAGCGCCTTCTCTTCTATGAGTGCATGCACATGCCTGTCTGGCACTCTGCTTGAGATGCTGGCTGGAGCTTGGGTAGGCAGACATGTGTGAGTGAAATGTTAAGGGGGGAGAAAGTAAATTGATCCTGAACCTTCTGAAACTCAAAAATATTTCTGCAAACTAATTAAGTGTCTATGCCTGGGAAGATTTGATTAGAAATGGTTACCCTTTGGCAGCTGATTGAGCTCTTACAGGTGACAGAGACACTTGCACAAGATGCCCTCTGCTCATGGTCATGTCCTCCCTTCAGATGCCCATTTGGGTCAAACCTGGCCCAAATAATTGCCTGCATTTCACAAAAATGGTTCTCTTTTCCCTGGGTCAATCCAGTCAAATTTTTGAGGATGTTAAGTGTGCTGGGCTTGCTTTCACACTGACTATGTACAAAGGTGGGATTTTAGTGTCACAGCTGCCTTATCTCCATCAACCCACAGAACTGAGTTCTTCCCAAAGGAGGCCACAGCAGGATCCATCACCACTTAATTAACTGTGAACTCACACGGAAAGAAATCTTAGAATTAATCAAACTGTGAGAAATTATTGTTAACTGACAATGTTCATGGAAATATGGGGCCAGACTTTGGCTTAGATCAACTTGATTGATAGCTACAGAGTTACATCCAAGATAAATTTGCTTTGTGTGTTACAGTGGGCATGCAATTCCTCTTGGGACAGCATGACTGGACTGCAGCCCACAGCTGGGCAATGACAGAATGCTTCAGGTGACATTTCAGGGTCCTCTGTCCCACCTTCAAAAGCATGACAATCCCCCCAGAAAGTAGTCCTGCTATCATGAAGTGGATTTCATGAAAAAATCAGAGGCCAGCCAGGAACATCCAAAGTGAGGTGCCAGAGACGCAGTAGCTTCATGGACAATGGCTAATAAAAGTAAACTCACTTTCATGCAGAATTTCAGAGTTATTTCACAGTATCCCACATGCTCACCTTCATTTGCTTGTCTAGGACATATATAAAGCACACATGGAAATCTGTTTCAGTTTTAATAGGGGAACTTAACTTGGCACCCCTTTTCTCCTAAAACTCACTGGCACCAGGGCATTGCATTTAGCTCTGATTCTTTCATGCTAATTTTTGGCAACTGATCTGTACTTCAGTTCTTGCTACTGCTTTCAGCATCCTCAGTCAGGGCTCCTTCACTGTTAACCAAGAAGCTTTTTGGGACTGGCAGCACTTATGCTTGGAGTATGGTTGCAAGGGAAGGTATTTCTCTGCTGTTAGTACTAGCAGGAGAATGGATGAAATACTGGCATAATGTTGAAGTCTCTGTCAAATATTCCACTGATTTCAGCAGGGATGAGTCAATTTTACTTTTAAGACTTCAACATATCATCAACATTACCCTTCCAAACAGATTTTTTTTGGGGGAAAAAAAAAAGGGTAGTGAGGACAAGGGATATAAATAAAAAGAAAGTACAAAATAAACTATGCATAAATCACTATGTACTTAACAATGAAATGTAGCAAGTTGAATTTTTCAGTAAATGAATACATTAGCTCATGCTCTGCAGCGTCTGTGCAAGCAAAATCCTGCTGTATGTAAATCGGATGCCTAACAACTTGTGTGGCTAGGCAAATAAGCCATATGTATGCTTACCGTGTGAATTTGTAATTAATTCATGCTCCTGGGTAAAGTCGTTCATGAAATCCAGCACCTGTATAAGTCTCCTCTTCATCCTGAAAAATCTTAAGAGTAGAATCAGAGGTCTTAAAAATCTATAAGTAATCTATATCTATGAAAGTCTATAAAAAAAATAAACGAGATCTAACATTTAAGTTGTAATCAAGAAATCAGCTAACAATTAACACTCACTGACTGGCATCTGAAGACTGGAGGGAGGCAAATGTGGCTTTAATCATGTGTCAAAGCAGTAAGTGGGGAGAAATCTAGGGAATGATAACTCTGACATCTGTGCCAGATAGATTAGTTCAGACTGTGGTTTGGGATAGGGTTAGTGGACATCTGGACGAAACCAGGCAAGTGATAAAGGGTGAACCTGGATTCTGCAAGGGAAAATCTAACAAGACTCTAGGGACATTTTGGTGAGATCAGCTAATACGTGATGCCAGTGACATAGTCCCTTTGGTTTTCCAACAGTCTTGTCACAAGATTTTTTGGAAACTAAGTAACCAGGGGACAAGAGATAAGGTCCTAATCCACCCAAAGAATTGGCTAAGTGATAGAAAGCTACAGGTGGAAGTAAATGGTCGTTTTCCTCAGTGGAGGGAAGTTATCAATGGAACTGTGCAGGTCTTTTGCTTGTGCTAGTGATCTGTGCCAGGTCTGGCTTGTTTGATATGTTCGCAAGTGATCTGGAGATGGAAGGGAGCCTTGAGGCAGTATTTACTGGTGATACACAGTTGTTCAAGGTATTGAAATGAAGGCAGACTGTTAGGAATTGCAAGAAGATCTAACGAACGTGACTGACCATAAAAAAACCAAATCAAATTCTTGTAGGTAAATTATCTAATTTGTGTATCAAACTGTCTACATCAGTGTGTGAAGTGATGCATATGGAGGGGGGAGAACCCTCAATTTGTGTGTGTGAGGACAGACTCTGAGCAGAGAGGTCCATAGGAAGAGTATCTCCATCCACAGAGGCAATCAAAAGCAAATTAAATATTGAGATCTACTGGGAAATGAAGAGAGAATGAAACAGGAATCACAAAGCTGCTGCCAGAGAGGGGGGTCCCAGCTCACCCCTGTGCAGCTCTGGGCCCTTTTCTGCAAACAGTACAGCCAAAGGTATTCATACAAGCAATGACTGGGTTGGTTAGGACTGTTAAGCCTTAAAAGGGTATCATTTAAGAGGATGTAAAAAAGATTTAGAAAGTTGTAAGTGTCATGGGGGGATGGCTAGAAATCAACAGCTCACTGTCTCTTCAGCTGCAAGCCCTAGGGCCATGCAACCACTGCTGAGTGGAACCAGCAAGACAAAGGCAACAGAGCTGATCACTTCTCTTTGTCTACTGCTAACTCACATGCAAATATATTGGCTGTTGAGGCTCAGTTGTTCGAGGGGACTATGGACAGGTTTTTTTCCTATCTCTGATAAAATACAGCTGTAGAGTCCAGCTTCGGGTTTGCCTGTGGCAGCAGGGCAGAGTTTGTAGGGCTGCCCCAGCTCCATCCTGCTTGGAGAATAGAAACAGGAGTGCTTATGATTAACAACCTGCTGAAATGTCTGCCCAGTGGCAAATAAAGGACCAGACTCAAAAGTGAGCTACTCAGACATCATTAGCTCCTGTCATAGTAGTGCCAAGAGAAAAAAAAAAAAATGGAAAGAGGGAATGTGTTTTTCCACACCAATTGAACAATCTCCAACAACCATTAAAATACTTTAATCATGTAATTATTGCAATCTTTTTACCACAGAGCAGAATTAAATATGGTTTGCAAGGGAAAGTTTTATTTTTTCACTTCACAAGTATAAATGTCACAATAATAACACCTTCTTAAAGCTGAATGCTGAGCAGGTGATTTTACTGTGGTGATGTTACTCTTAAATAAGTGGTATGTCATCCACTTCGAGTTTGCCTACTTTTGAGGGAAGAGAGTCATATAGATTTTGGCACCTTCCTATTAAACCTAGTTAAGCAAAAGGGAGGGAAGTACATCTCAGACGTCTGATCTGCAGGTCCATTTATTGTGGTGACTGCTGAATTTGCATAAGGTCCTGGAATGACCACCTTCTTATTTAGAGCAGGAACATATCTGATTAATGGAAAGCTACATCTTCTAGACTCACATGCATTGTTCATGATGAGCAGAAGTTGAAGGGGATCGGCTGAGCTGTGCACACAGCCTGGCTCATGTGGCCAAGGGTGGATGGCAGCTTGGGCTTGTGACATAGCTCAGCTGCTAGCAGCAACTTCCCACCAAGGCTGTCGGCAACATTTCAGTGCTCATCGCTGTGAGCATCCCCTCCCTAATGGTTATGAGGGTGGGGGGGAAGCAACTCTGTGCCTCTCTCTCAGCTGCTATAGCCCTGCTGACTGCTTTGCTCCAAAGGATGCTTATGCCAGTGCTGCCACTCGCCCAGTGTTTGATGGATTCGCTTTTTCTTCTTTTGGTTTTTCCTCCATGCATAAATCTTGTCAGCTTCAGCCTAATTGCATCCTTTTCCGACAGACTGTCTCAGGAGCAATGCAAATGAGCTTTGAAATGTGGAGATCTGGTTTATATTTGTCAGTTAATTGCCTGAGTGGCACAGACATCTAGAGCTGGCACCTGCCTCCTTGCGTTAAGTTCCGTCTTTGATTTCAGACCTGATGCTGCATGTAGAAGATGAGCTGCTGATGGAGGAGTATGTACTCTTTGGACAGTATCTTGCTGTAGGTGACAGTGATCTAAATTCCTCAGACTGAGAATGTTTTACACTGCAGCCACTGATCACATAGGTTGTGGCCCGATGCAAAGCAGCACTGAGCTTTTCAATTCTATGCAAGCTGACCCAGTCTTCACCCAGAGAGGCCCCAGCCTTCTTGATCTGTCTGTTCATGTTGTGTGACCATATGCATCCGTGCTGCACATGCGTGGACTTGTTTCTCCCTGAGATTTGACTCTGGGGTGCTTATGGACATGAACAGGGCAGGGAGAAGCAGCACCTTCCTTAGTAGATTGCCCGAGTCTGCATGCAGATGATGAAAGTAATTGGACATTTTGTTCTTTTTTGACATCTTTAGTTTAAAAAATTCCCTCACACTTAGATATTAGGTCCTGAAATTCAGCCTGTATTTCTTTCACACTTCATTTCATCCCCTTGTCCAAATTTCTTCATTCAAATACATGTCAGTTTTACCCAAACCCCCAGCAGCACACAGATGAAGCTAGTCAAGTACAGAGCTGGCTCTCATACCAAATGTCTGAAATCAGCCCTGTTTTCTTTCCCACACACTTCTGTCTTTTTTTGCTCTCTCTTGCTCTCTTTTTTTTTTTTTTTTAAACAACAAGATGGCAATGAGCTAAACAACAACACATTTTCTGAGAAACCCAGCTTACTGGGCTAAGGTCTGACTTCCCTTCAGATAAGCCTTACTGCTCCTGCTCTCTGTGAGGGACTCCTACAGAAATAGATCAAATTAATGGTCTGGGTACCCTGCAAAATACCCCACTACAACCAATGAATGCTTGAAACTACACCATGGCCCTAAGCCCTAGCTCTGACATTTGCTAGTTCATCCCAATGCAGAACACAGCAGACACACGTTGGAAAGGTTTGATGTCTTCCACTGACACAAATGTCATGGTATCTCCATGCTGCGTGACAGGTGCATTAGAAATGCATAGACCAATTTATTTGTGCTACAGCAGGAATCTGGGGTGGATGACTTCAAGGTTGGAAGCATCAGCAAACGTGGGTCTGCACAGTATAAACTTCACTGGCTCTCTGGTTAAATTTTCCAAACACTTAAGTAACTGTGAAGATGTAGAGATCCAATGTGGGTCTGAGGCTTTGTCCCAGGTGGTTCATCGTGTTTTCCCTGGAAGCAACAGGCAAGGGCTGTTAGGACAGAGCAGAAAGGCTGGGTAGTCAAATGCATATACATGTGTGGGATCAAGATCTTAAATCCCCATGAAACCTGGAGAACAAATAAAACTGGCATCTTGCATCTGCTGCTAGGGAGCTGGGACCATCAGGCAGGAATTGCAACAGTCTGTGCAAGAAGAAAGCATTGCAAGTGATGTGCTTTCATGAAGAATTTGCTTTTCTTTAAAAATCCATTAAAGACTATGAAATTCAAAGACAAGTCTTATCTGGTGAAATTGAGCCACAAAGGCACACAGAGGAGGGAAGAATATATTCAGGGGAATATCACCACACTTACCTGGTCTCATATTCTTTATGGACTCTTGGTTGGTCACATAAGTCCTTATTCATGTTTTACAGGTGGGGAAATGTAGCCAGATAGTGTTAAGGCTGGAAATCAACCCACAGCTGCATTTGAAGCTGTGTGGGTCAGCCAGCTGCTGGGAATGGTTTGCACTTTAACTTGAAAGACATAGATGGTATTCCCAACTCCTGTGCTGAGGGCTGGTATCTTCTCACTTCTCTCAGGAGCAGTATGCTGATCTTTGCTCTTGACAGGTGGCTCTATCTCTATTGCGACAAACTTATCCCAGCTGTATCTTCACCAGAGTGAGCTGAATAACCTCAGGGATGAATGGGGGTCTTGCAGATTTTCACACTCTTGCCTTTGGCAGCACTGCAGTATGCAAACACAACTGAGGTTCAATATGGGCAGTTCTTCATGTTTTATTCCTTGTAGAGGATAAATGCAGTGGATAAACTTTTTTCCCTATATTCAAACTCATACTTTTGCATAGCAAGTAGTTGACAAAATACTCTGATTAATCAACAAGGGGAATTTTTAAAATCAGCCTCCTGATTCTGCATTTCCACTGCTTACTAACACACCAATACATGCTGCCTCAGGGTATTTGCACAGAATAACAACCAGATGGGTTATTTTGCTTCAAGCTGTTAACCTGAGTTGATTACTAAAACCCTGGTAAAGGCTTATATATTTCAGCCCTTTATTGATGTAAAAAAGTTGCACAGAATATCTTTCTCAAAATTCCCCCTTAGCACTTTTCCAGAAGTACAAGGTTGATCAGCTTTTCTTGAAGCAGAAACAATTTTTAAACATTTATTCATATATATATATATTCACTAATCTGTGGGTTCTATTTTCTGTGCGTAAATAGAGAAGTTTGGGGGCTCCTTTCCGTCAAGGTTGATCATTTGCAGTGTTAAGTATTGAGTTATGGTATCTCATGTTGCAACCTTCTTCTGTCCATGCTAAAAGCCTAATCTAGGGCTGGAGATTATGCCCTGGGAAAAGACGTTGAACCTTCAGCATTGTGAAGCTGATGATGGTGACATCTACATTCCTTTTTGGATCAGTTCCCAGGAAACTACCCACATAAATTTTTGTTGGTCAGCCTTGTAACATGAAACAACTACCCCGTGTGCAGTTCCTGCTACATTGCTTTCTGTTGTGTTAGTTACCCCAGGCACATTAAAAAAAACAAACCTCCATGTCTGCTACTGACTAATAATCCTCATGTCAGTTTTATTTGTTGCACAGAGGAGAGGCTATAATAAACATAAAACAAAGAAATGAGGAAATTATCATTACAAAGTTCTTTTACTAGTATCTTGTACTAATAAACACAGTTGTCTATTTGGAAAGATGCCTTCAATCTGTTGATTTATTTTATATTAGCAGTGCTGTGAATGTTGGCTTCTATGCTTTTATAAGACAAGCAGCAGAAAGAGGGCTGCCTCACAGGAGAGCTATGGAAAATTAGCTTGGTCTTTTCTGTAAACACTGTTTTATGCCCGTCAGCTGGAAGATTATTCAGAGCAATTGAGAGAGCTCGTTGCCTCAGCTTTTCTGTTTGCTTCTGTCAGATCAAATTCTGTTCCTGCTGGAATCAGTTGGACTCTTCCTGCCGACTTCAGTAACACTAGAGCATGGCCAAAAGCCTTCAGGTGAAAAATTGTGATGGGTCACTGACAAGTTGATGGTCACTGTGGACATAATAAGTCCATAATTGCAGACTTCCTGCAGCAGTGCCCAGGCAAGCTCCATGGAAGCTCCACAGTCTGCTCCAGTCCTGTTGTATGGGGAAAACCTGGCTGACTGCAGTTGTATTCTCCATACAGTAACATTGGAACCCAAGGGTTTGCTCTCCTGCACATGGAAATTCTGCATGTTTTCAATTTTACTGATTGTTTTTTAAATCTAATCAGATTTCACTCCTGGAATTAGATAATGAGTGCACTCTGGCAACCACTGGGTGTGAGGAATGGGGCAGGGCTACCGCTGTGCACCATGAAGTGCCTGTCCTCTTCATCAGGCAGCTCTGAGATCCCCCTTCCTCAATGAAGATAGAGACCTTGCTTTAGTTAGGGCACTGGTCAAAGCTTCCTCTTCCTCACAGCTCTTGGCCAGAGTCATTGGGCTACTTTCAATATCCTTTTATACCTCTTTGCTTGAGAGCATGCATATGCTGGTGCTGTGGGGTGTAAGCAGCAGCAACCCAGGAAAGACAATTGCCCAGTGAGGATAGAGACTGCTCAAGATTATGCTCTCAGGCTGCCCTAGCTCATATCAAGAAGGACCATGCACTTCTGCTTTCTCTTACTTCTCAGGAAAAATGCTGGTTTGCCATAAGACCTAGCTCTAGATGTCATGTCATCTCTTTATCATGTTCATAGTCATAGTTCACAGCTGCAAAGAAAAGCAAAGACACAGTGTCTTTTGAACTTCAGAAGCCAATTAATAAGGAAGAGATCTGACAAATGTGGTCACACAAACAACTACAAGGTCAAGTGTTTGTTTGAGAGAACCTCATTCCCATGGCTGAGGATTGTCTTAATTTACACTGATGTGTGGCTTGGGCACAGAGGGCACGGAGAGGAGGGGCTCGTTCTGCAGCTGCAGCAGAGTTGCTGCAGGCCTCTGTTTGGTGGTACCTCTAATTGGGCTGCTCTGTCAATGCCATCACAGCTTCACTCGCTCTGAGACTGTGTTAGTGAACATTCACACTGCAGTGTCTCTTGTATTACCTGTCCAGTCTCCCTTACAAAGCAGGAATAAACAGTATTATTTCCTGTCCCTGTAATTTTTGCTGTTACCTGGTCTGGCAAATGTTATTGTTACCTGGAATCAGAGATTTATTGTAGTGGGTTGGTCAGGTCTGTTGAGGTTATTACCCACTGTGTGCTATGTACACAGAACAGCATATCAGGGCTGGGACTTATGGCTATAGCCCCCTAAAACCTTTTTTCATTGTCTTAAATTTTTATTCTAAAAACCTAGAAACATGGAGGGAGCACAGATTTCCCTGAACAATGATACCTGATCTCAATTTTTCCTTCTGAAGTTTTTGTAATGATTCCTCTGATGTCACAAACACTGCAGACTCACTCTCACACCCCAGCCCACTGGGACAAGGTTCCCTTTGGTGTGCCCAGACCCACAGATAAATCTGCTCCTGGATACTGCCAGTGAAGGGGAGATGGATGCTTCCATTCACTGCATGCTCCACTGCAGCACCTGTTCCTACAGAAATAGAGCTCTTCATAATCTTTTGCCTAAATACTGTTTCTGCAGCTGGATTTCATTAAGCTTAATTCTTCTTTCCTTGATGAATACTGAACAGATGCAAGTTCTCCTTCTGCAATCCGTAATGCCCAGTGGCAGATAAAAGATCACAACCTTCCTAAGCTTTGATCATATTAAAATATTTCTATTATTTATTTGTTCTACCGTGAGAGATTTGCAAGAAGAGTACAAGACCAGCTTTAAGCATTTGTAATACTTTTTTCAAATTTATTTTTGAAGTGTGAATGCTGCACTTGTGCCCAGGGAGGGACTGAAAACCCTGGGGATCCAATGGAACATCCATATTGCAGCAGTGTCAGACTGCAAAGATTGGGACCTCTTGTTGCATGTCCAGTCCAAAACCCTTGGGAAAGATAGCAACAGCCCATAAGACCACATGATTTAGATGGGGTAGCTACGGTACAGCAAGTGGAAAAGGGCAGCAAGGAGGGAAAATAATGTACTGTTTTCATATGCTCACTGACAGCACCAGGGACAGACTTACATGTACTGGTGTACTTGTAGTGTCACTGCCCAGGAGAGCTCAATGCTATAGTATTTCCATGACATCCACTTCCCCATGAAAGCTCCCCACTATTCTGCCCAGACTTCCTGGAAAAAAAGCTACAGTTAGGGCAAAAAGGGCTTCCTCAGCCCTCTCCAAGGGAGATTCACAGCAACAGATGCACCCCACTCAGATGGGTGCTGCAGCAATGTGGGAGTATTGCATAGGAGGGCTTTGGAAGTAGATTTTCCTCACTTTGAGGAAGACAGTGTGGAATTTAAGTGCTAGCCTACAACGTGCTAGCTGTTTTGGAGCTGATCCTGTTGAACCCTCTCCTTCTCCACCACCCCCCCCCAGGTTGTGCCAACTCTTGGTTTTGTAACACAAAACCTGCTCCACCTTAGGCCTTGCTTCTGCTAATCTCACAATTAATTTCAGTAATTGGAGTTAATCCTGGTTTTAACTTTATTGCAGCCTGAAGGACTTCTGTGATAGGAAACATGAGGTGGTGGGTGGGCTTGTTTAAAGGCATGTTTAAATATAGTTTTTCATACCTGGGCAGTCCCAGAAAGACATATAGCAGGTGATAACCTTCAGTGTCAAAAATTCTGCTCCCCTGATGAAAGCTCCAGGTACATCTGAGTGCCATACACACTGCTTTCCTCCGCTGACAACCAGTCTACAGACAAATCAGGGAAGGAAGGAGCACAGTCATATACACAGCCCTTTATTTAAGGCGTGGTTATTGCTGATAGTACCATTATGTTTATACAAATTACATGGCAGATGATGTATTTGTTGTGCATAGTATCACTAAGGGAAGGGATAGGACATTTTGTGGAGATCCAGCAACAAAAGCAAACATTGTATAAGGATACAATATCATTATCATTATTTAATAAGGAATTCAACATAGTGTATTTTAGTTCATACATTTATACAATTTTTATTACTGTCAATTACAAGTAGGACTGTAAAGTACACCTCCCTTGGGATGGTTGTCAGTGTATCACTAATGATTACTGCTGTAAGGAGTTCATTAAATGTTCAAGTAAGAGAAAGATTTTACAAAGTCAGACTATGAGATATGAGGAGATATTTCAAATAAACAATCCAAGTACATCTGTTTCCCTCAAAATGTTATCTTAAACTTTAATGTTGGGTTTTCTGGCAGAGAAATCATACGTCAGGCAGACTTTGAACACCCAGATATTATTTGCTTTTTGTTTGCTGATCATGACCTTTTCTTATGGCAGCCTCAAGGAGTTTGAAGAGCTGGATTTTCCTCTGTTATACTGAAGTAACTCTTTTGACTGCCGCAAGGTGAATGCTGACTTACCTGTTACCTTACCTGCTCGCACGGATGTAGTGGGCTGCCCAAGTGGTCTGGCTGCCACTTCCAGTAACAGGGTCATGAACACAGTATTCCTGACCCTGCAATTTACCATCATGCAAACAGCTGGAACAAGTTGAAACAAAGCAGGAGACACTATTGTTACCATATGTATTCCTTATCTTGATTTACTTTCATTGAGTAAGTTTTTGAAGTCGCTTTTAAGAACTGAAGTGCCATCGAGGATTCTAGCCACTTCCAGAAAAAACAAAGACTACAGGTAGGAATTTATATTTTAAAACAACATGGTTCAAATGCTGTTTGTTTTCCCCACAGGCATTTGAACATGATATACTTTTTCCTGTATTTTTCCCCCCACTCTGAAAGCCAGGATAAATTGCTACAAGCAAAATTGAAAAGGAATAGAAAGAGTATTCAGGTAAAATGATCTGAAAGTTTTTCTCTTTTGCAGGCTGCTTCGCTTAGGACTGAGAGATAATGAAGGCTTGTGGGAAAAAACTTGTTTAGTGATGTACTGATGTTCCCTGTGTCCAGAAATTAACAAGAGTGCAAATATAGAGATACTCAGTGGAGACAAGTTGAATACCTTTAGGATCTCTTACATAGGCCTAGATCTGTGGATCTAACCAAGAAAATAGCTGTCAAAGCAGAAGAGGTTCTACAAAAGACACTTCTGCCTAAGAAGGAGGTGACACAAAATTCCAGAGTCCATATCCAACCTAAAAATTGGGATATATCTGTATGTCCTGCTGTTAAACAGACAATGTGACTCTACTGACCTTGAAGACACATGCCAGTTTTGAACTCATAGTATTTCACTTTAATAACCCATTCACCAAGTACAGAGGCATCGAGCCTGGCCTACTCTAGTGTTAGTGAGAGCAGGGCTAGGAGAAAACATTCACGTGATGCTAATTTGGTCAGAAGTTTCCTCTGGTTTGTTGGTTGTGGCTTTTTGTGTCATCAGATGCTTGTTTGTGAAGTCTCTTTTAACTTCTGGTGTCAATGCATATCAGCTGGGACAACTCCAGAAGCTTGACATGGGGACAGTGACACATTCAAGGAGTTGTCTGGAGTGTTTAGGGAAGAGTTTAGACACTTCAAATCCTGTTTCCTTTGAGAAAACCCTGATTTTTGGAGCTGAGGGAGCCAGGACCTCAGCTTTCCTCTGCCCCTCACACTTCATTCCCTCTAGGCATTACAGTGTACTGGTTACCAAAGGATTCACTGAGGGCCACTCGCTGTTCTATCTGTAACGAGCATGTTATGGTTTAAAAAGAGAGGTGGCTGGAGGCTGTCCCATCACTTTAGCTGAGGACTGGAATGACTGATTTGGGAAGTTAGAGTTGCTGAACAAATGCATCCACAGGGCTTTTGTGGACTCATGGGGACTCTAAACATCTTCTGATCTGTTTGACTTTGAGTGCCAGCACTCAGCCCACTGACACTTTGCCAACCAGGACTTCCCAACAGGAAGGAGGCCTAATCTTGCTGCAGGTACTTGTTAAGGATGCTGCTGTACAAGCCTACAGCATTAAGGATAGATTTGTGAAATGCCCCTATGCTTCCTCAAACAGAATGTTTCCAGGGTCTTCCCATAGCATTTTTCTGGGAAATACTTTGGCTCAGTGAATAAGGCAGGGGTTTGGATAGGAGTTCCCATACTGCCTGGCTCCAGTTAGTGTTGCTTGCTCAGACCCCTCCAGTCCCCTCTACACAGGTTGCTGGGGGAACTGTGCCAGACCCTCAAAGTGAAGCCAATAGCGCTTCCAGATACTGACTGCCTGCAGCTCATGCAGTGAGGTGATTTATTTTTAGGCTGTTCTGAACAGGTACAGAGATCAAAGAAGGACATCACCCATTTTCATTGTCTTCCTGCAAATCTCATCTCAGTTGGAAAGTACCACTGGCTTCAACATAAACATCACTTGGTCCACTATAAATAGAAGTGGTATCAGTTTTAGAAACAGTCAGAAATGCTTCCTTCCATTCTCTGCCAACATTTGTTTCCTATTTTTAAGCTGCTTTTCCATTCCAGTCACTGTTTTATCTTCCCTTTAATGTCTTTGTACAAAAGCCATTAATCTACTGTGTGGAAAACTGTCAAATGCTTCTGGAAAATCAAAATATTCTGCTACCCACTAAATTGCCCTTATCTGTCATGGCAGTGGTATCTTCAAAGGATTCCTGAAGAGTAGTTAAGCATGACACCATCCTCCTGTGCCTCAGCCTGGGCTGGCTTCCTCTAATCTAGCTGGGGTTTGGTCACTCTTCTCTTACTACATCTCTTGAAAAGGCTCTCAAGACTTTTCCCATAACAGATATCCAATTCACTGGCTGTTGCTTCCCAGATTGTCATTTTATTTTATTTTATTTTATTTTATTTTATTTTATTTTATTTTATTTTATTTTATTTTATTTTATTTTACCAATCTTTGTCAATTCCCTGCTCTCACACAGCATTTCCTGTCCTTGGACCTTTTACAAATATGACTGCTTACTTCCCTGATTCCTGTGCACACTCCCTCAGACACTATGGGGTCTGCGATATGGGATCACAGTGGATTCCTGCCACTTGGTAAGTCCTGGGTTCACTTCTCGACACAGCTTTCTCTTTTACAGCTGGCAATATGATCTCAGACTTGATCAGGCTCTTTTTTCCAATAGCATTTAAAGTCTACATTTTGCTGACATCCATTACCTATTCTCTTAATCATTTTGTGCAACAACTAATGATTGTTTGTTTTTTAAAAAGAGAATATGTCTTCAAAAACTAAAACCAGTTTAAATAATCTGCCTTGAACATGGCTGCAACACTTTTGCTTCCATCCAGAGAGTTGTCTCAGGTTCCATCCCTGAGCAATGGGCTGCTGCAGGGAGAGGGAGCCCATAGGCAATTCTGCTTCTGCCAGAGACAGTTCTGTAGATGGCTTTGTCTTGCTGCAAGAGGCCATGCTGGTTCCTGGGTGCCCAAGGTCAGACTGTGCTTAACTACTGCATCAGAAAGTCTCTCTGAATTCATTGAGAGGAGAAAGGCATCAGCAGAGAACATTAACTCTGTCTGTTCTCATTAAAAGGGGGTTTATTCTACATTATTAGCTCCAGGCTCCAAATACTGTTCAGTACTGACTAGATTCAGGTGTGATCTTCCCCTCCCACACGTGCATATTGCCAACATCTGTTAATATTCTTCTGGTTCACTTTCTCAGCCCAGGAAGCTCTAACTTTGACACACTGAATTTCAAGTGCAGCAAGACTGTTGATGGTAAAGCACTTACTGAGCTTGCTTGGATGAATACATAAGTTAATAGTTTTCTGTTGGGCTCATGTATATGCATGATGTTAATGACAGCTTTTACATTAATTCCTGTAGGGAAACAGTGCACACTCTATATTAATATCCCATCTCCATTTGACTCTGCAATTTCACATATTAATTGATTAACAGCAGCCAGGAGGAATGAACAACAAGAATGCCAGGTCAATTTTTTAAGGGCTGGCCAGCACATAAAGGGCTTAATGGGTCTCTGTCTGCAATGGACCCAGCCTTGATGTTGCTGAAAGTAAGGGTAGTGTTGTGCTGATTTCAACAGTAACTAATAGAGGTTCAATTACTCTCCCTCAGTGACAGGAGATCTAAAGAATGTGAATACCACAATATCTCTGCTTCATAACTAAAAATATTGATGTCTACACCCAGAGCTGCTTGGCCAAAATGCGAAGTATGAAACTACCAAATGATAGTCACATAGATTAAAAAAAAAAAAAAAAAGGTGCACTTCAGATAAGAACTTCCTTCTTTTGAAAACTAGCCTGTACTCTCTCCATCCTCTCAGCACACTGCTTTTGAACCCAAAAGTCACCTCTTGGCACTTAGACTGATCTGTAAGCAGTTTTAGATCATTTTAGTATATACATATGTACATGTGTACATATATACATATTCTGCAGAAGTTCTTTTGTAGGATCATTTTGACAGCAGAGACAAATCTGCCCATCCTCAGTGCTCATTTCTCTACAGGGATTTGTGCAGTGCAATTTTCCTGGTTAAAATGAGTCATCTGGACTCTGCAGATATGTCCAGAGAGGCCCCAGGCTGGGCTGAACTTGCCGTCTCAGAGCGGTAGAGATAGGGAGCAAGAAGTCCACGAAGCTCATCTGTGTTTTGACACTCCCTCATTGCTTTTTTTCCTACTGCCACGCCCTGCTGGAGCTTCCAGATCTCTTCAGTAATCCCTGAAGGTTGTCTCACATAGGAGGAGTCTCCTTCTGGTTTGTTAGGATGAATTATGAACACCTTTCCCACCAAAATATAAGGACAAAGACTTACATGTCAGTGAATCTGGTGTGAAGCTTCCAAGGGGCTGCAGGCCACTCGCTCTGCTGTCCGTGAGGGCACCTTCCTCCACTTGAGCAAGTTAGAGCATCTTTCCTCTCCACTGGCCACTTGAGGGCCATCAACAGCAGGAAAAGGATTGTCTTCTCCTGCCTTTGTTCAGCGTGTCTTTAGTGACCTTTCACTAGGGAACTAAAATAAAGATGTTGAAAGGTTTTTATCTGTCACCCTCTTGCTTCCCTGCAGTTAAAACCACTTCACAACTCAGATGCTTCTCCCAGCACTGCACAAACAAGGATTGTTTACCAGAAAAAAAAGTTGTGTGTATAAGGACTGTCTTATAAATCATCCTTTTCATTACATGTCTAATAAGCATGAGTAAATCTTAGAAATGTTCTTGAAAATTTTAAAGCAGTCTGTAGACTGTTACTGGGTTATTCAGGGCTTGGGATTGGGGCTTTTTATGAGATGCACTCTTTGTTTCATCTCTTCATTCCCAGACAAAAATCATATAGACAGAAGATTTAAAGTATTTTCTTCTGAGGTTGGTGAGTTGCTAGTAAAAACATAAGCCAACTCTTTCTTAAGTCCATAAATCCATCTAAGTGATCTAGACATTTCCACAGCTTTTTCAATTGTTAATTTAGTTCTTGCTCACAAAATTTGCATTTAGTGTTGGGTAGTTTTCATTTGGCATAGCTCTTTCAACAGATGGTTTTCAGTAAACTGCAAGCTGAGGTTAAAAACTGGGCTATCATTTAGGTGAGCAGGGAGTAAGATTACTCTGCTACAAAATTCCTTTTTGACCTGGCTAAATCAGGTTGAAACAGCCTTGTCTATGCTTGCAATGCCACGTGGACTAAGACAGAATGAGGATTTAACATTCAGTAGTATTCCTGAAGGACCTCACAGTGACCATTCTGGTGGCAAATGAAGATCCTGTGTCTGGCACAAGATAAGGAGATGGATGGAAAGACCTCTGGCTGCTGGAAAAGAGGGCACACATGAAGTAAATCAGGAACACATCTAAGTTCCTCTGCTTCTTCAGTTGCCTTGGCCAATACAATAACAATGAATCCTTTTTCTCTCACTCTTTGTGTGTCTTGTCCAAATACACTGCAAATTCTTCTGGGGCAGCAACTGGCCTTGCAAGGCAGGTTTGAAAGCTGGAGACAAGGTGGTCCCTAGGGCCAGAGGAACATTGTGCAATTCTGAGAAGCTACTGCTTTGTTTTGATACTGCTTTCAATTTTTTTAAGGAAATGTTATATATTATGTACTGCTAGCTGCTATATGATCTCCTCAGTGACAGGACAGATATGCTCATAGATACAGCAGTGCATGGGATTTCCAGACCTGCCTGCACCCACCTGAGGTATGAGTCATGCTGCTGTAAACGCCCTGAGTTTAGCATGCCAATCCCTTCATGCACATCTCCAGCATTTGAAAGGCCCAGCTGAAAGATTTCTTTCATCAGTCAGTTTCCTGACACTATTATTCTTGATTCACCTTCTCCAATGACTCAACACAGCTGTTCTCAAAGTCTCTCTGCTTCTGCAGTGGCTGAGAGCTAAGCAGCTACAAGCCAGTCTACAAGCCCTGGCTGAACTATCACCTCAAATAGCTGCCCAGTGACCTGCAGGCTTTTGAGGGTACACATGGAGTATACATGTGCAATTCCCCCAATATCAAGGAAGGGGATGTGGGTACCACCTGCGCTGAGGTTGTGCAGGGATGGGAAGGGCTGTGCCCGGGTCCCAGCAGGGTTGGTTTAGCTCAGATAGCCTCATTTCACATCATCTCTAAATTCTCCAGTTTGTTTCATCAGAGCAAAGAAGGAAATAGGGGCTCTCTTTGCCAAAGTAACCAAGGACAGAGGGAAACAAAGAAAGGAAACCCAAAATGTTGATTAATAAGCCTCTTTTCAGGCACTGCCATAAGGTGATATCCAGTGACAGGGAACATACACACATCTCACCACTTCCTCTATCTTGGAAGATGACAGGAAGGATGAGGACATTTTGCTTTGAGGATGAGCTAAGTTAAGCCCTTAAAATGAAACAAAGACAATTGTAGACCCCTGATAAAAGTCCTGTGTGTGGCATAGAAAATTTCCACTGCCATCGAATGGCTTTCCTATAATCTTATCGCCTGCTGCTGACTTATCCAAACAGTTGCTTCCTACCTCCTTATCTCTGTAGAGGAGTGGGGAAAGTCACAGTATATAGCAAAGAGCTGTGGACCACACACACACATTCAGACAGTCCCATGTGTGCAGAAATCTGTATTTTGAGAAGAAAATCTCTGATTATGAAATACAGAATTTACCTTCATCTTGTTCCTGCTCCTGCTGCTATCAGTTATAGCACAAATGAGTGTTTATTTTTCACCAAGATTTTACCCAAGCAAATGAATAAGTCTTCACGTAGCTTCTCATGGCACAGTTCTCACTCTTACAGCTCCCTAGGAACAATTTTCTTCATATAAACTCTTGACAGTGAAAGCACCTTCAGAATGGTGCTTTCTGTTCTTCTGTTGAAGTGGAGCTCACCTGAATGTCAGAATCACAGCTCTGACTCCTTAGTACATAGAAGGAAATTAAAGAATTGCCTCCACCTGGAAAATTTCAAGTCTGGAAAATGGTGATTTAGGGTGGCAGCTCCTAACCATGCTGCTGTACTGAAACATGGATGCTTTGGGATAAAAGTGGCATCCAGTGAGTCATCTGCTTTGGCTTTGCTTGAAGCAAGTGCTGATCTCTTACACAGAGTGCTTGTTCAAGAACAAAGTGTGCACAGGATGCATGACAGGAAGGAAGCCTACTTTATATCACTGATTTGCAGGTTGCCCAGGGAGGTAGTGAAGTTTCTGTCCCTGGAGATATTCAAAACTATTTGGACATGGTCTTGGGGAACTTACTATAGGTGGCTCTGCTTGAACAGAGGCATTGAACAATATGACTTCCAGAGGTCTCTTCCAACCTTAATCCTTCTGTGATCAGTTCTGTGATGCCACTGGTATTCTGAGAGCCCTTGCAAAATTTTCTCAGTGACAGAACAGCTTGATCTCTATTCCAGCAAATCTTCAATGCTTGCAGTAACTTGCAGATTTTTTCATGCAATGTATAATCCCTTTGAGTTGGCATTGCTGCTGTAGGTCATGAGGGAGTGCTGCAGGCAGTTGTGTCCAGCTGTGGCCCACAGCAAGCTTGATCAGGTCCTAACAGCAGTGATACTGTGTCAGTGGACCTCTCTCTTAGCTGCCACTCCTGAGCCCATTATGACTCCATGGCACTCTTAGAAACTTGCAACTTGCTTGGCTCAATAAGAAAAGTTTTCCTAGTGTCTCACTGAAATATTCTCCATCTGATGTTTTTTCTCCAGCTTTTCTTTGTCCCTCACCTCCTCACATTAAGAATTCATGTTCCCTATACACTTCATGGAGCAATATTGTCTTTCTGCCATATATTACCTACCACGCCATGTCCTGTTTCTCTGCCTTCTCTGACTTCCTTCTCAGCCTTACTCCTGGGGTCCCTCTGGCAAATGGACTTGAATCCACTGCTCTGAGACACAGAGTAAAATATTTCTCATTTTTGAGACCTCATATTTTAAAGCCACAAATCAATTTCCAAACTCAGATGTAAGTCTATAAGCCCACTGTGATTTCCCTTGGACTCTCAGGACTTACATGCACTAGGCAGAGAGGGGGCCCACAGGACTCAGTCAGGGAAAGGAAGATCTTCAAGAATGCAGATATGGTCCAGCAAGGTCCAGAATACCCCAAGATGCTGCTCCCGATCTCAGGGATCCAGTCCCCCAGCAGCTTACACAAAGTGTATCATATCCATCTTTGTGAAAGCAGAAATTGGCCCAGAGCATTTGTTTTGTTGGGACAGCTGTACATAGCTCAGAAATTTTCAGCTCATTATTCCCTTTAACTTCCAAACTAAATTTTGTCCAGGCCAAATAAAAATCACTGCTCAGAAACTGAGAGTCACATTATTCCTTCCTGAGAAAGGCACTTCACTGTCCTCACTTTTTTAGCCCTTTCCTCTAAATCATCACAATCAAGTTGACAATAAGGAGAACACACTGGAGCTTCTTGTTATTTTTCCACACAGATGTTTACCCCAGCACAATTTCTTTTCTGAGAGACACAGTTCTCCACAAAGAACTGCTTAAGCTTCAGTATTTATTGTGTATCTCTGCTGTTTAAACTGACTGAAATCCCATGCTTCTGTTTTGTTTTGTTTTGTTTTGTTTTTTTTATAATTTGGGAGCAGCTCCAGGTTCAATTAAATCCAAAAGCAAAAGTAATCCTGAAAACAGGGAAAAAATTGGACTGGATAACCATAGCAGTTTCTTAGTATGTAATATGTTTATTTGAAATACAAATTGTAAAGCATAAGAAATAAAGTACAGCTTCCACTAATTCATACTGTGGATGGGTGAAAAACAAAGCTCAGAGGAGTCAGATTCTCACTTGTTCATCTGGAGGCACAGATGCCAATTCTTGATTATTTTCTGAAAGAGCCATGGTGGTTTTACAGTTTTCCTAAGAAGATGGTTGTGCAGCCCAATGAGTGCTTGAAGATCTCAACTTTCTCAGCCCTGTGCATTGGGAAGGAAAAGGTTGCAAGCTATGAAACCTGAAGGTTCAAACAAGAAGAGGGCAAATAAACTGGACCTGAAATCTTGTTAGCTTGAAATCTCCTGATTATTGGCCCTGACCCACTTGCAGTAAGCAACACGGCAAAGGCTTATTCAAAATCTGAACTCAAACTAATCCTCTGGAGACATCTGCCATCTTGGGAGATGCAAGCAGGAAAGCCCGAGCCCCTTCAGCTAGAAAAGCAATAGTGAACCTGACAAGGGAGCCCTTTCTGGCTTCATTTCTGCATTCAGATTTAAGGGAGGAATACAGAGGAATTTTGACCTCCCTGAAAATGAAGATGCTCTTTGAAATCTTTTGCTAGCATTGCATTAAGATGCTTTTGAGAAACTTCCAGGACTATAAAATGAGTTTTTAAAAAAATGCAGGAATTTTCAAACACATAGGCACAATTTAATAGGTTTAAGAGATTTGAAACTGCTCCGAAAATCTGCAGAATATGCTGGGATAGATCTTCCCAGAAGGTATTTTAGCCATGCTGGACAATTCTGTGACTCAGAGGTAGCTCCTGGCAGTGCAATGCAAGAGACAGTTTTCAAAAATAGTCATTTTTCACTAATCATAGCAGGACTATTTCATGAAGTCAGCATTGCTCAGTTTAAATGCTCTCATGCTAACACCTTTTTTCTTACCCAAACCCAGCATTTTCCTCACCACCATCTTTTAAGTGAAGCTCTGCAAAAGGTTTGTGATGATACGCAAATCCTTCTGAAGCCCGCCTGGTTTCGGATTTTGTTATGAGCTTGAAACTCAACCCAGGTTCGTCCAAAAGTTCAGTAAGGGTTCGTGAACTTTTCTAGCCCAACTGGACTGATTTATGGTTTTGTGTCACAGCTACACAAATCACGTGGCTTCAGCACAGGGCAAAACTTGGAGGGCCTGAACACCAAGCCAATCAAATCAGAACCACGGCCTCTCCCCTTTCACCCTCTCCTCTTCCCAAAAAGGGTGGATGCTGACTGTACATCCCTAGTGGCTTTCTGGGTCATTATCTAGTAAAAGAACCAATCTTTAGAAAGTTTCAAGGCATCTAGTTCTGCTGACCTGTCAGGAAAACACTCCAATCTCACAGGGACTCGGCCAAAATTAAAAAAAGAACAAAGCAGGAAAACAGATGCTCAGAGTTAAGTATCTTGCTTTTTATTTTGTTGACCAAATAGCTGGGCTAATCACCACACACGGTTGAGCCTACAACAGCTTCTGGTTTTAATCAGAGCCATTGTTTAGATGGTCAAGTACAAAGAGAAAAAAACCTCATACTAGTTCTCCTTGGAAAACTCTGTCCTTCAGCTGCAAGCATTGTTGATGGATGCCTGTGGTGGAGGAGACAAACCCAGGCTGTAGGCAGCCAGCAACCCTTGGTGACATGTGGAGATGCACAGCGACAGACAGGGAATTTAGGAAGTTATGGAAGTGCAAGGGCAGTTTGGTACCTTCCCCACCTCTCACCTTCCTGCCCTGGATACCAAAGAACCTGTTCCAGCCAAGACATGCCAAAGACCATGTCTGCGTGCTTTCAACCACTGTGGAGCAGCTCCCCAACACTTATGACACCCTGCAACTTGTTCAATCTCTCAGAAGTACCTCATCTGTGCCTGATGGCACTGCAGTGACTGAATGCCATCACTTCCATGCTCTGTCCTTTTGCACATGGGTTTGGCTTTTCTGATCTGGAGGTTGGGCACAGAAACTGATTGGAATCTGGTAACTTCACATGCTGTTAGAATGTGGTGACAGTACGTTGTCCTGACACACAACATCGAGCTGCATGAGGCAGTGGCACAAGGCTGCAGCCCCAGCTGCACCCAGACTCAGCTGCTCTGCTGTTGATTGCTCAGCTTTGGACCTAGAAACAGCACTGGGAGATCTCTGCAGTAATGTAAACACTCTCTTAGTGAGTAGCCTGTACCTCTCTCACAGACCAGCTGGGCTAGGACTGTCCTTGTGCTGTTGGGGTCCATGCCAGTTGCATATACAAGTGCCTTGGTGGGCACCAGAGTACCCTTCTGAGTACCTGCTTTGGCCTTGTCAGGAGCCTGTCACCCTCACCCACCGGAGGAAAGGCCAGTGCTGGGCAAGAGGTGGTGGGAAGGTTGCACCAAGGTGTTAAGCTGGAGGATCCAGTGTCCCATGTAGGGAGCTAGTAGCAGAAAGCTCAGTGGAGGCTGGTGCTGCAACAACAGACATTGCAAGGATCATGGATGTCACAGCACATGGTGAAAACAGCAGTAAAATGCCTGTCAGCCTCAGGGTCTCTCACATGCAGCCTGCATGTAAGTAAATGAGTAACAGAGCTTTCATGCTCCTCCAGAGATATGCAAACTTGAATGTAAAGATGTTGCTGGTCTCTCTGCAGTGCCATGGCATTCCCAAGAAAAACCACACTGGATTTCTGCAACATCTGGGGACACACTGCTGGCTAGTCACACCTGAGGACAGAGCAGCTCCTTCTTGCTCACTGGTACCTCAGATCAGGAGAGAAGCTCCCCATGTCAGCTCAGCAAGTGAGCAGAGGGCTTCAGCCCCCTAGACTCCTGGACCAAGGCTTTCCCTTCCATTGAGAGCTTTGAGTCCCTTCTCTCACATTAGATTAATGAGTAGAAAGGAATTTTTAAAGTATGTTCCTAGGTCACTTCTGGTTTATTCTCTGAGTTTCCTCTCCTCTGATGGTACCACAATGAGGCATCTGCCAAGCTGCCAAATGCGGAGGAGAGTAGGCTCCAGCGTGCACAAACAGGGAGTGTGGTGTCTTTGGCAGCTGGTGGAGCAACTGTCTCAGGTTTCCTTTCATTTTAATGGTTCACATACCTCTCTCCATGTCTGTGTCTGATTTTCAGGGCATGACCTTGATTTTACATCAAACATTCCCTATGTCTCTCCTCAGCCCACTGCTGTCTGGCTAGATTACCAACGTTAGAGCTGATCTTTCTATTAAAATGCTTGGGGTTTATTATTTTTCTAACCTGAAGTCCATCTAAAATTCAAAGCCTTGCTCATCCTTTCCTCAATGGCTCCCACACTTTGATTCCTCATCCTGTCTTCCACTGACAGACAGCTATATAGTGGTGTGAATCTACAGGGGCTGAAGCTGGAGTCAGCTATCCTCTTCTGTATACTTACCCTTACCATAGGTAGATGCTGTGATCCTGCTCTTATTCATAAATCATCTCATAAACACCCCACATCTGGAGTAGTTCCAGGTCATTGGCAGCTGTTGCAAACTTAATACTTGCTGCTAAAATAGTCTCACTGACTACTCAGGTACATCACTGTTCCTTGGCACCTGAGTGCTGCTTACGAACAGGAGTGAGGAACTGTCTGGCCAGTGTTTTTGCAGTTGAGCATTTGGTGCTTGGTGAGGATGAGGATCAAATAATTAAGACATAGGTAGCTAATGTGGGTTGTTTTGTTTCTGATGTAGTTTTCAATATGATCCATGCTTTAGAGGGCTAACTCCTTTCATACTACACCTAGCACCCCAGCATCCTTACGAAGTCAGCTGGGATGTGTTATTTTTCCCAAGCTTGGAAAATGACTGGGGATTGCCCATAGCAATATTGGAAAGCTCCATCTCACCCATTAAACCAAAGTTACCTTCCCTCTCATTAGTTCTCATTTGGGGCTTTACAAACTAAGCTCTCTCTGCTTCTGTATGGCTGCTATCAAGCCCTGTAGCAGGGAGAGTTGTGCCCAGATGCCCACTGCAACTGCATACCCTTCTCTTGTGCAGCATCTCAGGCTCCCATTGGCCTCTCCACAGCAAAGGGGTGTATATGTGAGTTATGAAATGCCCCAAGACCCTCTCAGGAGAAAGGCCCTGGGTGCTACCTCTCTATGGGAAGCTTATCTCTAGTTAGTTTGCCCAGTGAGTACTCCAGCATGGAAGCTGAAAGTAATGAATAGTCACATTTCAAACCCTTGGATGTGACCAGCTGTTTCAAAGTAAGTTTGGACTGTCCTTGCATTGTAATGAGATCTGATCCAAAGATCCAAGATTTGGAGAAAAGTTGTACCTAGGGTCAAGTATTCCTGCAGTAGCACTAGGAGCCAAGGCAAGATGCTGGACTCATAGCCAGCAGGGACTCTAAACAGGAACAAGCCTGTTTTTGAACTCTCCTGAAAGAGGTGAGATATACTATGAAAGGTAAAACCTTCCCAGATGATAGAGAGCATGGCTAAAGAAAAATCAAGCTGAAAATTACATGTGAAGACATGTTTAGAAAACAGCAACAAGCAAAAACAGAAACATTAAAAAGCTAAGTAGAAATGTTCCTCTATTCCCATTTCCTAACTACATGTGAAGCCACAGGGGTAGATGTGTAGGTGGGGATGGCAGCAGACACCATATGTGCGTGCACAACAGCAAGAGGAGCTCTGAGCACTGACATGACCACACTACCTCCCATGCTGCTCTCCATCCCCATCCTGCCTATGCGAGTGCTGCTCAAAAAATACTCTGCCACCATGAACCCCATCACTCCATCATGAACTCCCCATGCTCTAACCCATGGGGTGACCTCAGTGAAGTTCAGCCTGGTGCAGGCAAGATGTTCTGGGAAGATTCCCTATCCTGCTCCTCAGGGCTCTTGCCTACTGTCACAGGCCCTTACTAATTGGATACATCTGACCTACTGGTGTCTTTGAAAGTCCTCCAAGGATCACTTTCAAGAAACACATTTGGTTTCACACTGAATTTACAGAGTGAAAGTTTTACCAGCTGGAGCAGTCTGAACCAAAGCTGGTCTTTCCACAAGAAGCAAATCCCTCCTGGTTTCAGCTTTCCTCTCCACCTACTCCACTCACTAGCTGAAAGAAGAGCCTGGAAATTGTGAAGGTCTAAACCTCACTCTCTGAGGAGGGAGTTTATTGAAAGATCAACAAGCACTGATTCTGTTTTCTTTCCCCAAAGTCCTAGCTGTGCTTTGGGCAGCTTTCCCACAAATTTCAAGACAAAAGTAAGTCACAATTCAGTGAAATGCTCCAAATGTGAATGGCAAGGTGATTGGCACCCAAAGCAGAACAAAACAAGCACTAGTCCTGTCCATTTAAGAGTCTTTTAAAGCCACCTGATGGCAGAAGGCTTTGCTCGGAGAAGATGCCCTCCTCCATGAACCCTGACCACTTCATGGAGGAGGTAAAGCAACAGTTTGCCTGTTATTAGGCAGGAGAGCTGGGACACGGACAGGTGAGTGACTTGAACAAGGAGACTTAGTAACAGAGCCAGCAACAAAATCTATGTCTCCTGAATCAGGATAATCTCTTATCTCTCCAAGCAGGCTCAATCCCATTTCTGTACACAGCACTGCTGTGTGAGGATGGATGTTTTCCATTTCAGTTAACTTGGACTTAGTAAAAGTGAAAAGAGCAGCATGTCTTGTGCCTTGGCTCTCATCTCGGTGAGATCAATGACCCAGACTGAAAAACTCTTTCTTTTTTTGTGGCTGAGTAGCATCCTGAATAATTTGTGTTTTGCAAATTGCACATCTGAATGATGCATCTAAGAGACAACACTGATTACACATATTCAAAAATCAGGAAACATTCAGACAACTGTCATGTCGATAAATAAATTCAAAGAGTCCCATAAAGATATCCATTAAGAAATGAAAAATGAGTCCTTATAACAATATTAGCTCATTTCTAAATGAAACTGATGAAACAGCTAATGATAATGGAGAAGATTTTGATTAATATTTTTGTTCTGTACTTGAAAATAAAAAGATGACATGTTGAGATGACATAAGGATGAACTGCTCTCCAGTGCATCACTGAGAAGAATGACAGACAACAGCTGTTAGGGATAAACAATTTTAAATTGTAAAGCATAGATGACTTATACACTGAAGTCCTTAAAGAGCTGTCTGGGAGATGTTTGGCCTGTTTGCATTCATTTTTAATAACCCCAGAAGTGCCAGCAAGTTTCCAGTGGACTGGAAAATGTCTAAGTGTATGTCAGTGTTTTAAAAAAGACAGTATGGAAATATCTGACATCAATCCCAGACCAAACAACAGAGAAGATGACATGGGATTCAAGTACAACAAAAATAAAAGAGAGAGAGCATCAGTGCCGCTTAACAGCACTTCATGGAAAACAGGTCTCATTTAATTTTCTGCTGAGTTCATAAAAAGTGACTGATATTAGTAGTTGCCTGGAGGCAATGCCTGTGCGAGGCATCACTAGACACCACACAGCACTTCTGGAGGGGACAATAAGCATGTTGCAACAGGTCTAGACAACATGTAATACAGTTGAGGGGCTGGATGGCTGACAGGCACTAATGGAAGTGACACACATGGGAGCACTTCTGATTGCACACATGGGGCTCTGTGGTGGTCTCCTCTAGACCTGACACTTGGCAACATCTTCCTCCAGTGATCTAGAAGAAGTGACTATTGCTACTGACGGAATTTGCAGGCGTCTGTGGGACTGGTGGAGTGCTGAGGGGGTTTGATGATCCCAGGCAAGGAAGACAATTAGAAAGCTGAAGTAATTCAGACAAAATACTCTTCAATAAAATTAAAAGAAACACATTGTAGAAGACCAAGGAAGACAACTGTAGTTTTACCTTCCATGTGCAAAAGCAGCACAGTGTGAACCTGTGAGACAATGATGCCAGAAAAGGACTAATGATCCCTTGGTGAGAGCAATGAAGGGGCAGACATGGTTGTGTCAGGACAACCAGAAAGCTGATGAAACCCTGCAGCAAACTGCTGAAGGAAAATGGCACACTCCATCCTGAAAAGCACCTCTGTGAAAGCTTCATCAGTGTTGAGGTGAAAAGGAGGGAGCCTGTAGGGGCAACATTTCTCAAGGAGGAGTTGCAAGCAGTAGAGTCAATGCCAATGCACCCTGCAAGATGTGCACCAGAGCCACGGCCCTTGAGACTGCCTCGCTTTCACGTGATCCCTCCAAAAATCCATGCAGGAGCTTTGTCTGGATTCTTTACTCCTCAGATGCAAAAGCAGGTACTGTGATCTTTCTACATTTCTACCATCCAGGACTGTTTATGTATCTTGAAGGGCAATGACCAAGGGGAACCAGAAGGGGCAGTTGCTGTTGTTACCAGTCATTTGGGTTCAGGCTCAAACATTCTTACTTTCTGCTGTAACCATCCTATGGCACAGTTAGAGGCTGCTCCTAAGCGTATACCCTCTTTCCAAGTTTTTACCAACTTGTAAGGAAGGGATGGAGAGGGAACATATGAGGTCACACTGCATGGCAATGGAGAAAAGCATTGTACCTACAAATAAACAAATCCCACACAGATTTTGTCCAGTTTTACCAATTGAATTCTACTTGTATTTCCCCCCACCCCCCCCCCCCACCCCTCCCCGTGAAGCCAGTTGAAATTAGAAATAGCTGCATCACATTAGTGCCACATGAAGGCCCTCGCAGTGCACATCTCACAGGTGGGGAAGTGGAGGGCACAGCAGCCCATTTCCTGCTGAATGCAGCAGTGGGATCTCACACTGCTCCTGGGATGGAGCCAACAGTGCCATCAAGACAAACAGACTGTGCCTCACTATGCACCCACTGACATGGAGCACTATGTAGTGTGCTTTGCACCACAAACTGCAGTCCGATTGCTCCTTGAGGTAGGATGGGTTTTTCCCTTGCATCTGAAAGAAGACCCCATTGCAGACCTGCTTTGGCTATTTTGGGGTAACATGGTTTTCAGTTAAGCTCCTTCATCACAACAATCCCCACGCAAAGAGGTGTTGCTGATAGCCCTGGGCTTTGTCATCCATGGGCTGAGGTTAACATTTGTTTTCATTGAAAAGCAAACAAAAAAAAAAAAGCCACCAGATTGGGAAGCTGCAGTGGTGAGGACATCAGGTCTGACCTGCCAGATGGCAGCTCTGCAAGGCAGTGAGGATGCTCGCTGGCTGGGGCCAGTAGCCAGGTTTTTGCCAGGGTTTGCACTCCATGTGCTCATGGCCAAGCCCTTCATCATCCCAGTCTAATGGCATGCACAGAAATCATGCAGTTCTGGCCAAGCTTAAAGCACAGGCACCTGGAGAAGCTTGGATGAAGGCGTCCCTGCCTGATCCAAGTCCTGCTTGCAGATGATGAAATATCCTGGAGGAAACCAGGCACGATTCATAGTGTCAGGCAGTAGGTGATTAATAAGCCATTACCAAAATGTTGTGGTGTCACAAACTCAAGCTGGAAGGACAGGAGAGAGCTTTCCTGGTGCATATCAGATAGACTGATTTGGGGAAATAAACATTCACGCATGGTTAATTTTGAATATCCCCCTCTGCACTGCTGGTAACACAGATGTACCACCACATAGGGGGCCTAGAGGAATAGAAGAGCTGCTGCCATAAGACTCCTGGTCCTCAGGGGAGAAAAGGCTGAGGTAAAACTGCCTGCTCAGTTTTGCCTGAGCTGAAAGGCCTGTAAATCATGAGCCCATTCCTCCTCATAGAGAGGTAGTCCTTTTGGTGATAGCACAAGCTAATATCACTTTTCTTGTCCTTTACACTGATTTAATTTTGCTACGTCAGCGAGAAGCTTATGAACCCACCTGCAGTTAGAGTGTACCAGTGTAAATAACCTAGCAAGATCTTCTGCTACTTAGCTTAGATAATAGAAAGCCCTTTTTAATTTCAGAAGAAAACTCTCTTTCATTCCATTTATGAATGTATCATGTTAGTGTTCCTCAAAGTAATGGGGGGATTCTATCTGGTGCATTACTGAAATGCTGTCATGTTTATTAATATTTCCAAATTGGCCTGAGCCCCATGCACATCATTACACAGGCAAACAATAAACAGTCATACATTTAGTAAATTTGACATCCACCACGAAGGACTGGTATTGTATTGCAGGATTAGCTACACATGCTGCCTCTCTCCGCATTCACAACTCAGCAGTATCAAAGCCCTTCAAAAGCCCCAGAGACTCCCTGAGACCTGCTCTACTACCCTCCTTGGTAGATAAATGTGTGCAGGGGAAATCAGTGTAAAACATTGTGTGAACATAAAAAGAGAGGTTGGAAATGAACTGCTTGTCATTTCCCAAAATAGGAAGGACTAAAGTATTCAGTGCATCTCATCTGCCCCTGACATCCTAAGGTGCTCATTGAGATTCAGAGGGAAGCACAGCATTGCCACTGATGCTGGCCAAGGGCACACTAGCTTGGGGATGGGCAGCTCCAAGCAAGCACCTGCTTCCCTCAGGATCAGATCCAACCAGCAGCAACCACTACCACCATGAAAACAGAAAAGCCCCTTCATGACATCAGAGGATGCTGTCTGCAGGAGAAGAAGGGAACATTCAAGCACAGGGCTCTGTATCAGCAACAAGTCTATTAAAAAATCTGACCAAAGCAAAGTCTGGGATTTGAGAGTGCCACCCCCACATCTTTTCATCCATGTGCTGCAGATGTGGACAAAGAAAAGGGAAGGAATTGCTGCCCACAGTTTCCAGGAGGAGGTGCTTGAGACCATAACAAGCAAAGGCTGAAAACAAATGCCCCCACAGCTAAGCGGGGCTTGCACATTGCAATATAATGGGGTATTCCCATTATATATACACCAGTTGAAATCCAGGACAAGTGGATCAATGGCATTGCCATGACTGACCACGGACAGTGCCACAGCCTTAACACTGATCTTCAGGAGAGAAGCCATCATGGAATGCCATGAATGACATGTTCATACTGTCTCCACACTGCCCAGGGAGCCAACAGTGTGATGAACCATGCTGGGGAGCAGTTTGTTCCCTACCACTCTACTGGCACAAGGCACAGAGGGGCTGCCAGATCCAGGACTGGCTGAAACCACTGTTGCTAATTTCCCTGTTCCTGTGGCTGTTAAATTACACCTCTGTCATGCACATGGTAAAAATTCTTCTACCAGTGGGAAAATACATACTTGGAATCAAAGCAGATGAACTAGATCCCTAGAAACACCTCTTTGGAGTGGCTTTCTCCTCCTCTCAGTAAGAATTAAATATGACATTATTATCATTTTAACACCCCTTGTAAAGACCATCAATTTCATTGAAATTTCTGCTGTCTCCATGCCCCTTCACATTTCCCAGTGAGATGTGCAGAAACCAGTTTGAGAGTCTTGAAAAGCAACATATTCCTCACGCAACTTAAGCAGGAGTTTGTTAAAAATTTTCACCAATCCAGAGTGTACCAAGTATTGCACTCTGACTTGGTTGCTTTTAGAGGGAAGCAAATACTTTGCAGGCTATGAGGGAGGGGGAGTTAAGGCACACCTGAAGTCAGACACAGAGGAGATGGGTGGACTGGACACAACTCAAATACCAAATCTGGCCTCCAAATGTTGAAACTCTGGAGCTATGAAGCTGTACCACCCTGCCATCTCAAACAAAGCAAATATTCACAGTGAGTTCTTCAGGAGATGCTCTTAGACCAGCTTTGAGGAACATTTGAGAGGGTGACAGGGTATCAGTTACTATTTCAAACTTTTCTGCTGTTTCCTTGTATTATGTCTAGCAAGTCATGTGCTACTTTCCTTGCTCCTCTCAAGCACTGAGGCTGTGAGAGCATTTGGTGCTCCCCTCTGGAGGCTGTGATTCTTCATTGGATAAGGGCTGTAACCTGCAGCTTCCCTTTCTGTGGGCAAATAGCACTTACCCATACAGGAAAGGGTGGAAGGGTTAGGTGCTGATTAGTAAAATGCTTTTCACTAGTGTTTCAGAGGTGCTTTGAGATAGTCCAGGATAAGCAAATGGCCATTAGCCAATAATCAGGTTTTGTGCACTTGCAGGAAAATAATTTGCATGAGAATCAGGTTGTTGTTCTCACCTTGTTTGTTCATTTCTTGTCTTTGTTTAAAGAGAAGGATGCTTAGCTAGTCCATCAGTACTCTTTTTGTTAAACAGGGCTTCTTACAAATTTTTCCTCCCCTACCTTTGTCTAAGGATACTGATTATACACATCAATTAAAACAAAAAGATCTGAGTCAGCAGGAGTAGCAAGGCTGGGGTAAGATTTAGATGTTTTTTTCTGTTCCCTTCCACAGCAAACCCTGGAGGCCCATCCCTGGAGACCAGACAGTTGTTTAGGAAATCGAAGGTCAGGGGTGACAAAATCAGTCCATAACTCCATCTCTAGTGGTTGGCATTCAGTGTGAGGATGCACTTATCATTCACACCACCGGCTGGGTAGACAGCCAAGCATCCAAAGGTATTTTAAGGAACCTTTTCATATGAATGTGCCTGGGCTCCATTAATTCATCTAAACCCATCTATCTTGCCAACTTTACTTTGGTTACTCATCACTCAACTGTTTCTCCAAACCTATCATTTCAGCTCTTGAGGAAAGACACAGCTGTGAGTCAAAAGGTATCATTCCCATACAGAATCTTGATTTTCAGGATATCCAGACTCTTGGAAGTTGAAAACACTGGACAGCCAAGTAGAAGGCCTTTTCATGTGATGAAGAGCCTACAAGAAACCTGGAGAGGAACTTTTTTATGATAGGACAAGGTGAAATGGTTTTAAACTAAGAGGAGAGATTCAGATTAGATATGAGGAAGAAATTATTTACTCAGAGGATGGTGAGGTACTGGAACAGGTTGCCCAGAGAAGTGGTGCATGACCCATCCCTGGAAGTGTTCAAAGACAGTTTGGACTGGGGCCCTGAGCAACCTGATCTAGTGGAAAGTGTCACTGCCCATGGCAGTGGGGTTTGGATCTAGGTGATCTGTGAAGTCCCTTCCAACCCAAACCATTCTATGATTCTATCATTTCTTGACCAACAGCCTTGACCAGCTCTGAATAAAGACCCAAGGTAATGTCTTTGCCCCACTGCCTCAGCCTTGGAGTACAGAGAGGTTTCACAGTCAAACTCGTTGCACAGACTCCTGGAAGTCACCTACCCCTGATATGAACTCTTGAACTCTGCTGAATATATGCTTTGACAAATCCACTAGTGCAGCTGAGGATGTGCTAGTACCTGATGAATTGTCCAGAAGCTCAGCTCCTAGCTAACTGGAAGTCTAGGGACTTCCTCAGTTTATCTAATTTTAAGGCAGAGAATGAGTAGAACAACCCCTGAGCATAAAACATGATGGGGTTTGTCCAAGATTGCCATTGTGCACATGAAAATAAAAAAGCAGCATGGCAACTTAATCCATTTGTGGTATTTTGTCCTGCCAGTGCTGGACACAGAGTTTCTGCTGAGTATCCACAGATACGTTATTGCTGCATAGAGACTTTACTGCAGTAAGAAAGCATTGACTTGGGTGTCACTGTCTGCTCACACTAGCAGTGCTCAGGCATCCCTGGCTCCCATACTGATGGCATCCTCCCTTGGCCCACTCCTCTGAGAAAAGGGTCCTGCAGCAAGTGTACCATCAATTCTACAGCCTGACCAGGAGGATTGACCTGTGCCATGCATCTGGCCCCAGTTACAAGGTGAGTCTGGTTTCCAGGGCTTTGTGAACATAATCATGCTAATAATGTTAGTATGTTACCTGCCTTCAGATTCATAGTTGTTTATTCCTTGTATCTGCTCCAGGTCCTCATCTTCCCCTACTTCTTCTACTGTAGTAAACCAAATCCTGGGTGCTTGTGACTATTAAAACCCTTTCCCACACATGACTGACCTTTGCACTTCATTTTTGCAGTACAAAAGACAAAAAAGCACCCTTATTCTTAGACACATCCCATGCCAAGCCTTTGTAAATGCATTTTGGAGAACAAGAGCAGCTTTCTGCTGATGACAGTGTCATGGCATAATCCCTGTGCACCCATCCTCAACTGCAGTAGCTGGTTGTATTACAGTACCTCTCTCCAGGGTCATGTTTCCTCCATGCAAACACACAGAGGACTATCTCCAGTTTCAGACCCTAAAGAACTTAGAAATTTGTTTCCCCTTTACAGATGAGGGCCAGCTCTCTTTAAAGCATGTGTAATAGGGATCAATTACATATCAATAATATCAATACAAGATTGATAGCTCTGCCAAGAACCGAGCTGACATCTTCAAAAGCTTTAGCCTGGTCATGCTTTTCCTCTGCAGCTGCCTTCTTCAGTTGCTTTCCCCCCACCCTAGCCCTGACTTCCAATTTTGAAGGGCAACCATCTCACTCAGATTTTGTACAGGAGCTGTTGTCACTAAACACCAGAGAACTTTGTTTCCTTTGTTTTACTGGGTTCTGTTGTTGTTACAACAACAGAAAACAAGATCAGTTTCTCACTCTCTCTGTTTTTTGTTTTTTGTTTGTTTCTTTGGGATTTTTTGTTTGCTTTTTTAAATTTTGTTTTAAAATATCATGCCAAACTTTGCATACCAAGTTCCAATTGAGAGCAAATGTTTATGGGAGTTGTAAAGCCAACTTGTTTCCAAAACAGCCTTTGCCATGGATGCAGTCCTACAGGTGTACCAATGGCAGCCTGAAAGCTAGTGCTGCTAGAAGCACAGGAATGCCACCGCCTTCCCTGCTTACCCAGCAATGTGCTGATACTTTGCCTGACTGAGCTGTCCAACTTAAAATCACTGTAACAGAATCACTCTGATTTGCCACTTGTTTTCTTCTCAGGAAAGCTAAATTAAACTGAAAACTGCATGTGAGAGGTTCAGTTCCAAGGATGGGGAAGGTGAGGTAATAAAGATTTCTGTAAAAGTTCAGATCCATCATACTTTCAAAGTTGTGGTGTGTATGGCCTGTGGCCTTTGCTCTGGCAGAGTTAAGGCAGAGCACTCATTTATCACTCGCTGAGAGCAGTTTCATGCTGGGAAATGGCCAGGGGAGTGGTGAATCAGCCAGAGCACAAGGGTGTCACTCAGCCAGCAGAGAAGGAAAAAAAGGGCAGGTTTGAAATATGAGGGAGGTTTTGCATGTCACAGGTTTATGGTCATCAAAGTCTTCCAGAAAATCACAGGAATAAATTCACTTCACACAGATTTTCAGATTGGCAATGCTATGTCTTAGCTTGACCTCAGGGGTCCCTTCAGCATCAAGAGAAAGAAGGGGACACCTGTAAAGTGCAATTCACTTGCTTAATGTTAGAGGTGGGTTACAGAGTGGAGGTGACTAGTACACAGTTACCTGTTTCTCTCTACTGACTGTAGCTCAACTGTTGGATACTTACATTATATATATTTAAAGGTCAGCAAATAAATTGCACCAGGGATGTATTTCTACAGAAGAACACCAACAACCCCATCATGTCAGCTCTGTAGAGGTGTTGCTTGGTGGCATCCCATTACCCACGATAAAAGCAGTGTTGCCATCCCCTTCCTTTAAAATACAGGAAAACAATGTATATTTATTTAAGTGTGTAGTAACTATATTTTTTTAAAATTCGTTTTGGTAATGGCACCACATGTCTCTCATGACCAATAAGCCACTGCTTCCTACTGAGTCAACCCTGCACACAAGGAGAGGTGCTGGTGTGTTTGTCTTAGCTGAGTATAAACATGCAGTGTTTCAAGCTTCTTCTGTGATGAGGAGGCAGAAATACATCCCCATGGCTTGTGACAGCAGTCATTAGGAAATAGTATGGTTTATCACTTAGTAAGAAGACAACAGACACCTTGTGTGCACGCTCACCCGTGTGTCCTTCCCAGCAGCATCAGCGCACCAAGGACCCTGCCCACCTTCCACCAAAGGCAGATTTTGTCCCTGTCTGGAGTGGAATTGAACTCAGGCCCTGAGCAACCTGTGTTACTGCAAATGCTCGGTGGATTTATTTATGCCTGTGGCATAAATAGTTCCTTCTCTCCGCAGGACAAGTAATGCCTCTGGAATTCTGCGAGAGGAGATGCAGGCGCAGGCGCAGGCGCAGCCAGTCTCCAGCACAGCCAGGCGCTCGCGTGCGGGTACCTACGTGCATGGCCACCACTGCCCAGCTCTGCTGAGGGCAGCACCCCTCCATCAGCAGGGTCTGCCATTGCCCACAACTTCCAGCTGCCAGCCCTGCCCACTGCCAGCCACCAGAGGTGCACTGTCCCTACAGCATTGCTTTGGGCATAAAAGGGAATTTGGTTCGAAAAAGAATAATGGTATAGATAGCCAGTTTGTGGATCCTGCATGTTATCAACATAGTAGGGAGAAATTTTTTCATTTCACCTGGGGAAAAGAGACTTGAGTAAAAAGGATATCATGGGACAAACAGGAAGTCACTTTGCCCAAATTGCAGTCCACTTCATTTTTGCATCTGTGCCTTCACCGTTGTGTTTCACACATGTGTCCCCTATGCCCACTGAATCCATAGGAGACAGAGTATCCAAAATAAATCATAAATAGGAAAAATAGCCACCAAAATCATGGGTGGCTCTACAAGAAAATGCAGGATAGGGATACACCATTGTTCTGGAAAGAAACAAATACACTTTAAAGAGAGGAATGACATGAAGGCTGTGTTGTCTGAGTGTGAAAAATACAACTTTGAGGGTACGTGCCCTGGTGCAGAGGTAGTGTAAAGCCCTATCCCTTGGTTACCCCACAGATCAGGGCTTGCATAGCTCCTATGCCAGGAACAGACACTGGCCACAGGGCCAAAATGACTCTATGCATTGCCTGGAGGTAAAGTAAACCTCCTTGGGAGCCAACATGGCAAGTGGTTGTGCTCAGAGTGGTCAGAACTCACACATGGTTTTTTTGTGCTCCCTCTACTCAGTGTATCTGATTCTGATGACATCCTCCTCTGGATTAATTCAGGGCCTAACATGGAAGGACCATAGCCCTTGTTTTGAAGAACCATCTCAACACAAAGAAGCATGGACATAGACGGAGCCCATAAGCTCCAAAATCACAGTAGTACTTTTTCAAAACAAAACACTTAACTATCAGGACCTATCCAGGCAGCTCTCCACACAGGTTAGCCCATTAGGTGGGGAGAGGAAAGCAAAGTGAAGACACAGGCAGTAGGAGGAGCAGCAAGGTGGTGCATGCCCTGCCAGGAGTGCGAGTGCTGAATTGTGCAGACCCAGCACCTGGTCCTGCTGCCCAGGCAGCCTGTGGGAGCCCTGGCTCCAACCCACCTTGGGTCTGCAGGGAAAGCTGAGCCTCTTGGCAAGCTACCTTGTACGCCTAGCTGAAAATAGCTCTGTTTTTGCCAAAACATACACTCAGGGCTTGGATTCAACAATGCTGCATCAGCAGCTCATAATCAAGTTGACACTAGCTGATTGTTTATTGAAAGAGAAGGGGGAAATCGTTATTTGACCGGATTCAGTAAAAACTAAATAAGCCAGAGGAGAGGGGTTGGGGGTTTTTTGCACAAAGCAGGAAATATTTTCAGTGGACTTGTGACAACTCAGACCTTGACCTGCTGTCTCCTCTGCGTGCAGCTGGGGTGGTGGGGTGGTCTGTGAACTCAGGGAAGGACTGGCATGAAGTCTGGGCAGGATGCGAGGGAGGAGCAGAGCACTTATTTGTGCAGTGCAAGGCGTGTATATAAGCTGTCAGCAGAGAAATGGAGAGAAAGAAAATATGGAGGAAGGGGAAAAGGAATGTTATAAAATGTAATATGTAAACTGCCAATCATGGCTGTGGTGGTTTGTGTTTGTGATATGTAGCTTTCATCTTTGCTCTTTATTTTATATTCATTTCTTCCCTCTTTGGCTCCAGCCTAGTCAATTCCCCCAGGGTAGAATATATTGGCTTTCCAACCTCTTCTATTTACTGTTCCGGGTTCCTGGCTGAAGCTGAAGCAATGCTTTTTTATTTGCCTGTTTTCCTTTGGTTTGATTCTTGGGATTTGAACTGCTGCCTCCCAACCTGCCAGAGATATTACTGCCCTTTCATTCCCGTGCCCATGGCGGGATCCCCAGCATCATGGCATGGGTCCCTCCTCTCCTGAAGGGCAGAAACTAGCATAGGTGACATGGTGACTTGTTTTCCAGAGCAGCTGAGCTATTGGCCCTTTTTGGTCCTCAGTGGGCTTCTGAGCACCAGGACTCTGAAAATCTTATGTCCTGTGACATCTGAAAGTGACATAGGGGAAAGGCTGCTGTCCTCAAACTTTCCAACCACAGGAATGCCCAGCAGTAGTTGGGACCTCCTGCCCAAGAGCAGCACCTACAGTAGTAAGCAGTGAAAAGAGAGATCTGGTAATCATCATGACAGATGGGTGGAAAAGGAGAATTGCATGCAGACTGCAGCCTAAACCAGGAACCAAGAGCAGGCAAGCTGGGCTTCACAGCAGGGCTGGGAGGCTTTCAACCCTTCCCCACAGCAAGGGTGCCTCAGTCTGTGGCAATGGTTTCCTCAGCAGTCCCCAACATAGTCCTGGGTTTTCCTGTGCTTTCTACAACTGCCTGCTCCTACCATAAATACCAGATTGCTCCAGGCCAGGGAGATAGCAGAATCTAGATTCTGGGGTGGCTGTACTTTATCTCACTGCTGTGCCATTTCCAGCATGGAGCTCCGTGACACCAAGCCTAAGGTCAACAAGGGCTTTCCATTTGCTACTGTGCAATGTATTCACCTTACCAACTCAGCCTAGGGGGCTTCTTTGCTGATCCACTACCACAATTAGCTTAATACCACCTGCTGGTGGGATACACCTTGAAGTGCCTCCTGCATGATGCCATCCCTCACAGGTTTACCTTCGAGCCAGGACGGACACTGACGGAAGCTAACACAGTTGAGGCTGACCCTGCCCAAAAGATAGTATTATGTGCAAGCAATCTCCCAGCACCCACTCAATAAAGGGGGCTGCACAGCAGCTGTCACTACTTCTCACTCTGCAAGTGCATTGAAAGATGACTGACAGTGGTTCGCTGACTGGAACATTTCTATAGTGGTGGCTCTCAGTTCCTCTTGTCCCAGAACAAAGGGGATTTATTGCACCTGACTCCAGCCAGGCAGGCTACATTTGGCCTCTGAGGAAGGAATATTTCATGGGGACATCCTGAGTCACCTTTCAGCCTGCAGTTGTCCTCATGAGAGCAGAGGAAAGAGACTGTACAGGACTTGACTTCAGCAAGTGAGGCTGCTGTGAAAGTCACCCCAAGCACTCCTGGGCCCTGCCACCATGCTGATATAAATCAAGCCGGTGGGTGTTTCCAGACCCAAAGTCAGCATGGATCAAGGATTATTCCTCTCACTGCCATGGCAATTTAAATTAAGTCATGTAGCAGCGGGATAAGACAACTTTCATGCTAAGCTAGTATCTACCTGACAGACACTACTGAGCTGCAACAGCTAGGTCAGTCAACCATGTCCCAAGCTCTCAGTGGCAGTGGAGTGGCATGTTCCACCCTAGTACCAATGTCAAGAGCTGTGACTCAGCACTCTCGGTCTGAGGCACTAGTGGATCTTGCTCAGATATGGATATCCAGGAGCCTGAGCAGCCACCCCAGGGAGGTGATAAACTGTTCCCAAAATGGGAAGATCCAGTGTAAGTCTGTCTTGCTACTCTAAAGTTCATCCTTGTTTTTCCTGGCTTAGCCAAAAAATTGAAAAAGTTCAAAACAGGACTCTCTGTGAACTCTGGGAGTAGCACAGTACTGGTGCTGAATTCCTGAAGGGGCTTTTTGGTTTGTTATTAATAGAATCTCTCCTCATAAAATTGATGGAAAATATCACTGAAAATGTAATAGCTTCATTTTCATCACATCATCTTCTGAGGGAAAACAACTTCTTAGCTGCTGACGACATTCAACATTACTTGTTCTATTCATTGCAAAAAACCTTCCCCAAGGATATCACCTGACATGAGTCTTCAGGCCTTGGTGTTTGGATCTCAATTCTGAAATCAGGCCCCTCTATGTGGTTTTGCAAATTTCTGTCACTGTCTTCCAGATTACACCTAAAGCTTGCAGGCTACAAAGGAGGAGATGAACCCTTTGGGACTTTTGTCCAAGTCTGTCCGTCTGCTTAGTCACTGCTGGATCTATTATCTCCTGCCAGTGAGAAACATGTCTGCTAATGGTAAGACCAACCCAAAAAAAAGATGCAGGCAGATTGCACAAAGAAATCAAATAAAACACTACTTTGCATCTATAAAAGAGGATCAGATGTTTTAAGGTGTGATACCTACCTAAAGAGCCAACATTTGGAAGAGTTAGTCATCCAAAGGCCAAGTTAAACAGGACACAATCAAAGCTGTGTGGCTGTGCAGGGACAGGCTGGGTTTATGAATGACACTGGAGGTGGAGCCTCCCTGAGTCACCAGCTTGTCTTGTTGAACTTGGCTACATCTACGGATAACCTCTTGTAACTTGGCTCTTTTCAGCAGTTTCACACCTTTAAACAACTGCCTTTCTTTCGTTAACTGGTTCTCTTCTTAACTTCACTCCAGATTAAATGGTTTTGGTCTGCTACATTTTCTTTTTTTTTTTCCAATTTCAAGCAAACCCATAAAGTGACTCACCAGCGCTCTACCTAGTGGTGATTAAAGCCAGCAAAGCATCCTGGCACAATTCAAATAGGAAAAATGTTTGCTTTGAGAGCAGGCACCTCATCCACTATTGTACCTTTACTTTACAGCACACATACCAGAACTTGCAGACATCTGGAAACCTGAAATTTCCCAAAATGATTGCCAATAGGCCTGGACACACCACAGACATGCCTATACTCTCCTTTTTCATCTGTGCCACTTGTGAGTAAGTGAAATCTCACACATCCCTTGGAATGGCAACTCACCTTGGAATGGCAACTCAACTTCACAGCTCTCTTTAAAGCATGTGTAATAGGGATCACCACCACAGCCCTGGATATGAACCCGTGAATATTTCTCAGCAGTGAAGCCCAGGCTTTCAAGCAAGGCTTAGAGACTCTCATCTGGTCTCAGGGTGTATTTTTAAGCAGTTTCTCAAGGACAGCTTTCCTCTACGTTCCTCTTACCTCACACTACACTATGTCTCCACGGGCTGTGACAATAGCTTGAGTGCATGCTCTGCTTTCCCAACTCCAGGACCAAGCATACCAGGAGAATGCCAGGTTTTTAACACACTGTTAGCTCCTAGCTCCACTCCCCCGCCACACCAGTAAAGGCCTGAATATCTACAGTGAGACTACCAGTTCATGCTTGCCTATGGCCCTTTTCCATTGTGACAACCCCATAGCAAAACACAGGTGTGAGGCTCTTGGGAGCATCAGGTGCCCATATTTGCATCCATCTCCACCATCCCAGTCTCAGGGAGAGTGAGGAAATGGGATGCTCTTGTTGCCACTGATGTCATTGTTGTCACAAGGCTGCGCCATCGTGGCTATGTTATCCTGCCTGGTTGGGCACAACTTGACTTATGTTGGGAAGTTTACAGTGCTGGCTCCTGAGGCAGAATAGCCAGGTAGCCATGTGTGGCAGGGCACAAAAAGCCTTGACGTTTCAGATGGGTAGCCTTCAGATTTCATTACACAACTCCTTTATGTGCTTTGGAACCTTAAAGAAAAAAAATGGTTTTTATTATAATGTGATCATAGAATTTCTTCTGCAAGTTGCCACTTGAACCTTACAGGAGGCAGTATGCTGTATGGGGAGGTGCAAATCGAAGTTATAGTTGAAGCTGAGGAATATTGTCCCTCAAAAGTCTGTTTGTCAGTGGTGCTGTTCTGGATTTGAAAACTGGCCTAATCAAGACAAAATTTAAGTCAGAAGTATAAGGTGAAGAGTAATTTCTGGGTAACCAGATCTGCAGCAGCACACAGAAAGAAAGTACACTCCTTACATCTGCTGTTCCTGGCTACACAGCCACAACACGAGCAGACAGGTTGGCTAGGCCTCCGCTCACTGTGGGTACCTAGCTGAAACTCAGCACTTAGATAGCTGCTCCACATTTTGTCCACCTCCCCGTCCAGATGTTCAGGGCACTGGACACTTGGAGCACCCTCCCTGTAAGATGTTTCTGCTACATGGTCAAGATGTAGCTCTCAAAAACCTTTGGATCAAAGATGTTTCATGAAAATTAATAGAAATGGCAAAGAATATTTATTTGCTTGGTAGCCTTTGAGAATTTTAAGAGAGGACCACTGCTGTGATAGGTGATGTGCTTGAATAGCGAACCAGCAATTTTCATTTTGCCCTTTCCCAGGAAGGAGACTCAGAGCTGTCCTTCCACAGTAATTTCCCTGATGTGTTTGAAATGGAGATATGCTCGTTTCTCTTCACACTTAGCTTGGGAAATACTGTTTGTGTCTCTATTTCAATGATGATTTTGCCTATTTATGCCTCTACTTAGTATTCAATATAGAAAGAAAAAAAAATCAATAATTCTTTCTACCTATCTAACTGGCTGCAGCAAGATAAAATGTTGCAAGTATTAAAACATGATTGAACTTACTACAGGAAAGTAATTGCAGAATTCAACTGAGATTAATAGAACAATAATAGAAACAAAATAAGTTTATGTAGCATTTCTTTTGTATTTTGTAGGAAAAACAACTTCTAGTTCATGATGCACGTGCTGTGATCTCAATGATTCTTTTTCCTGTGTATGGAGTCACTCTTTTTTCAGCTAAGCGGTATGTTGGTTGGTATACTTAGCCAAAAATACCTCTTCAGACATGCTTTGGAGAGAGAAAGGCTGGAATGGCCTTTTTACACAGATTGATGGATGTATTTGGCATTTCAATGAGAACAGCAAATGCCATAAATCATGTCAGCAACACAGCCAGGATCCAAACCCCAAATGCACTGAAGCCCCAGGCCCAAGTATTAGCCACCCATTGAGAGTACTTCTGTGAGCTTCTTTTGCTGTAAAGGACAATGGCTAAGAAGTAATGGATGGTGGGCATGGCCTAAACGTCAGAAGGTGCAAAATACTCTAATACTTACTGAGTGACAAATACTGAGAACTAAGGCTATTGCATGCAATATTTCTTGCAATTGATGGCAAAACTCACAATTTTCTGTCCCTCCGTCTTTCTGCCTGTAAACATCGAACCCATAGGCACACTTGAGCCCAGCTACACATAGACCATAGAGTGCTTAATTTCCTATGGGTTTTGTGGAAACAAGTGGCTGGATGGAAGTGACTGAAAAATGCTGCCTGGCTAGAGGGTAAAGGCTGCAGCCTGAAGTAGACACTGATTCACTCTTTGCTATTGGCAGCTGAAAGATTCAAAGGGTTGCCCCTTACCCTTGAAAAGGGGAATTGAGGTGGAAACAGTAGAACCTGTTAAACCACTAAGTTTTAAAAGTGTCTGCCACATGGAAGGTGCAGAGACAACATGCGTTCTTGTAGCACAAGCGATGCAGATAGCAATATTAAGGTAGCCTCATATCCTTGTTATTATACACTGCTCCTTGTCAGGTGCAATAACCCAGCATCTATGTACATGCACCAATTTGCACAGCAGAGTCACTACAGTGTCTTTGATGAAGCTGCTGCTCTCTTGCACCAAGCTATGTGCTCTGCAGGCCCTACCGAAAGGTTCCTCAAATATCTTCCAGTCTGACCCCAGGCACATGTGCAGTCACACTCCAGGGCATATTGAGCCACATCTGCAGAGTTTTTGATCCACAATTTACATTTCCTTTCACTAAATACAAGAACCAATATTTAAAAAGAACTGAAAGGCTTAATGAAATGGAGGCCTGAGTTTTCAAGACACCACAGCTATCACAACCTTAACTATAATTGCATTAATAGCAATTGGACTGTTTAACTTAATGTAGTTCACTAATTGCAAATCTTATTTCTTCTTTAAAAAATTTTGGGGATTTTAAGGCTTCCTGAAGGGCTGTCAGTTCAACTCAACATCTGCATTTGTTTCCTTAATTCCAAAAAAGCAAGTTGGCTTTATTAAGATCTCAGCTGAGGGAACTCAGTTCTCTCAGTGATGGGGAAACATGAGCTACCTCAAATCTGTCTGAAACCTGGGAAGGGATAGAAGGGGGAAAAATGAGATGTAATGTTATCTCCTCCTTTGTCTTCTTCTTCCTTCTTTTTTCTCATTTGCTTGGTCCCTCATTAAGCTGACTGGCTCTCACAGCCTTGCTGAGACTCCCTCTGTATTCTTATAAAAATAGTAATACATATATTTGCATGTGTGTGTGTGTGTATGTGTGTGTGTGTGCACATTCCTCTTCTTGCCATGGTCCTGCTGCTACAGGAGAACCAGAGGGTCAAGCTCCCCATTATTTTGAGGTGACAGAAGTTCACTGAAAACAACAGACACTGCACCAGAAATTTTTGCCTGCATGTTAAAAAACAGTTTTGTTCCCAAAGCTGTACCCTCCTACCACCATCACCTGCGACATGTCAATATCTCTTATTCCCTTATTCCCCACCCCCCACAACAAACCACTTGGAAAGGCTTTTCAGAGCATGAAGTTCATCTCCCTCTCAGCCTGGGCTGTATCAGCCATCTCTCTTCAAGATCCTCCCCCCAGAACTTCTTTTTTTAGGGTGCCCAGACACACATTTCTGAGGTTTTCACAAGAACTGTCCTCTAATGCAGTGATGCAGATAAGTTGGAATAGTGGTGTGATACAGATCTTCCATATTGAAGACAGATCCAGTCTCCAGATTCTTTACTGCATTTCAGCGTTATTTACTCTGACATGACACAACCTGCCAAGATAAGATATTTTCAGTGAAGTGAGATATGCATTACCTCCAGAGGACTTTGCACCTCCCTGGAATTTTATGCTTTAAACACCACTACAATATAGCCTTTTCTGAGATATTAAAGCACCCGGGTAACATTATTTTTCAGATGTCTTTGTTTTTTGGACTCTGGCTGGGGTTAGAACTGCAAATGCTGAAAAGCAACAGGAAACTAAATCACTTTGTTTATATGAGATTCACAGTCCAAATTTTCGGAGCAAAGGAGGGCATGTGAATTTGTTACATTTTTTTCATGAAGATAATTAAATATCCGTAGGGAGTCAGAACTAGCTCTGAGAGCAAAAACAAAGACAACAAAATATTAAGAAGTAGACAATAAGCCTCAGCTGGAGCTCAGGATATCCACTTCTTTTCTGAAGCCTTCTGTACTAACTTCACAAAATGACATCTGTCCTGCAGCCAAGTCAGTCACCTTGAAAATTTATAGGTTCAGTGCATAAGGATTGAACAGTTGTATTTGCTGTCTTCTCTCATAAACAACCAATGGCTTTCAGAAGGCCTCCTAACAATGGGTCTGATCCTCATCTGATTAAAATTAAATTCTGGACAGTGAAACCTAGCCAGAATATAACATCTGTGGGTTTTGCTCACTGCACTCATGTTAATTATTACATAAATGTGTCTTCAGCTGAATAGAATGTTTTGTTGAAAAAATAATTGGTGAGCTAGAAGAAAATGGGCAATATTTTTAAATTAATTTAGTATTTTCTTGCAGTAAATACTATTGGAGGAAGTGAGGCTGCACTTGCTGAGTTTGCTGTCTTTGTACAAGATCTTGCTGTACTGCTTCAGTAACACTGAGCATTTCTTTGTAATCATGCAATCAAACAGTGTGATTAACAGTGTACTAATTGCTTCACTCAAAACATATGATCTGGACATGGGTCTCACTACTTCTTGCGAGAGACTCTGCTCAGCCTGTAGCAGAAAACCAATTCTACTGGCTAAATTACCTCCTCCTTTATATCCAGATACAGAGGTTAAAAATTATCCCATTGACTTCCTGGGGCTTCTTCTGCTTTTTTTTCTTAAAGAGTTTTTCTTGGTTGTTTGAGCAGGAAGGAGGAAGAAAAAGGGAACCTAATAAAAAGCTGGAGGAATGCAGACATCTATTCATGAAACCATTTCCTTGCTAGAAGGGTTTTTAAAATTTCCTTGATTCCTCCAAATGAGCAATCCCGTCTCTGCTCCAGTTGGTAAGAGCAGCTGAATTTCAGTTTCAGAAAAACCCAGCATCATTTGAGGCAAGCTGTTTCTTCCCTGGCTCAGTATAAGAGGCACCAGGCAGCCAGGCTGTCCCTGCCACCAGGTGCCACCTGCCAGGCAGTGGCTCTGTCCCCCTGCAGCCACCCCACTGTGTGGGCTCAGGGCACATGTGAAAGGTTTCAGTGCATGGATTTCTGGCCTAGAGGCAGAAAGTGCTGCCTAGTGAGCCACTCCACCAGAGAGAGATTGAATTTAAAAAAAAAAAAAAGAAAAGGAAGAAAGAAACACAGATTACATTCCTGCTTACTTGCAATCTGACCCCACACTGTGCCGCCTTTGAATTAAGCACCTCTCTGAGAGGCAACTGTCCTATTAGCATAACGTATAGCATTAAAACATGGGGTTCTTCCCAGGGAATGCTTTATTGTGTGCATGCTTCATTTTTAATATTCATGGCCAGCTCTGTTTAGAACATCCTTTTGACAGAGGAGAGGCACTGAGATAAGCCGTTGGGATAGCGGTTGTCCTGGAAACAGCAAGATCCACTTATTTTTAGCACTGAAGTCATCCAGTTAAACAAACTGCATTAAAGGAACATTGTGATTATGACACAACAATAAAAAGATGTGTGGTGTATTTACAGTCACTGCGATGGCGTGACGCCTCGTCTTCAGCTGCCGGTCCTGGCTGCCAGCAGCCTGGCCCCTGCTCTGGCAAAGCAAAGCGTGCCCTTTCCTTCTGCCTGGTGGCAGAAGCCCAGGAATGGTCCAAGCAGGATGGAGGGGAAAGCACAGTGTGTGTCTTCCCTCTGCCAGGCTGCAGCCTCTGCTCACCATAAGTAAGGAGGATCCTCCTCAAAAGTGTAGTACCAAACAAAGGTATACTTTTCCAGGGAGGTATGCTACCAGGAATGTATAGATCAGACAGCAATAGGCCATGAAATATGGGCAAACCAGGGCAGAAATGGGGAGTTGAAGATTATATCTTCATCCTCACTACCTAGTGCTGATGGTCTCCACTTTGTGGTGTGCACTACCCTAGTGGCCCTGGAAAGCCTGGGAGCTCCACCCAAAAGGTCCTTCCCAAGCCCAAAGGCTAAACCACAGGCACAAGAACTACACCAAAAAGGTGTTTCTGTCTAAAAGCTTCCTTCCCACCTTTGTCAGGGCAGGCCTGAACTGTAACAAGCAGGGCCCTGCTGTTGACAGTTTGATTCTTATCCTTCAGGATGCACAGCAAAGCCACAAGGTTATGAAACCAGAAAAAACAATGAAAGTTAATAGCATCTTTTCCAAAGCTAATGGAGAAAAATCTCTGGGCCACAACAAAGCTTCTGTGACAGTTTAAAAGCAGTTTCTGCTATATCTACACCAGTTCTTTTGTTCTCAGTGCTTCGAGCACGTGACAAGAAGGCCTGACATGAGAAGAGACTTCCCAGCTTCAGCAAAACCTGTAGGATTTTTACTGCCGTAAAGGCCTACATGTCAGAGTTTGCAAAACATTATGCTCAGTTAGGCCATGTTGTTTGGGTATTAAAGCACAGCTTTGACTCATTTTGACACACTGCTTCCAAAGCTTCAGGGGCTGTTCTACTCTCCCCCCCTCCTCGTGTTGGTTTTGGTGAGATTTAACAAAGCCCAGTGAGTGTAACAGAAACATAAGAGCAAACATGCACAGCCACCTCCAAAGATATTGGGTGATGTTGGCTCACACATCCCAGAAAGTATCTATCAAACCAAGTGTTGCCTGAAACTTTGTGCCCCCAAAGGAGAAGGAAAAGAAGAACAATAAAAGAGGAATAAAATTTAGAAAAGCTCGAAAGAAGAAAAGGAAGAATTAGAGGAAATTGGGGTGCACCTTGGAGCAAGTTTGTCCTTGACGTGAAGAAAAGGGTAACCCTGAGCTGAAGGAAGCATGTGAAGAAAGGCATAGAAACAGGAGAAGAACTGAAGCCACAGAGAACCCATGTAAACCTGTATGGGAGAAATTCTACGTAGGAAAAAGGATCACAAGAATGCTTGGATACGTGCAGCAACCTTGGCCATTAGGCTCAGTAACACCTGCAGTCCTGAAGGTTACAACAACTTGAAGCTGTCCAGTACCACTATCCCTTGTCAATGGAAAGACTTTCCCTTAGACCAGAGTTGAATTTGGGTGTGAAGGTGTTCAGAGACAGAAAACCCAAACCAATCTTCTTCCAGATTACATCTCCTCGTGTTTCCTGTGCAGAATACAGAAAGTTGCAAGTAAAACAACCCAAGAAAGATGGGCATAGCCACTCCCTGTGGGTAAAACTGGAGGGGCTCAAAGTTTTACTGTGGTTGCTATATCATAAAAGACAAAGTGCATACCTGAAGTTTGTTCTAACCTATTCATGACTGTGGAAAAATGACTCATTGGAAGTTCAGCATCTTCCTGGCACTGGTTGAAGTGGCTATTATAAATTCATCCAAGCAGAGTGACTGTTCTTGGTGTGGCTATTCTCACATGAGCTTCTCTCTCTGCTTCCAAGTAATAGCTCACTCCCAAAATAGCTCTGAAGAAAGACCTTTGCTTCCTTCTGCAGCATGTGCCTGCCATCATATTATTGGTCCATCACTGGTGGGAAATGAGGTGGCCTCCTGTAAGCAGAGACAGCTGGTGAGGAGGGGGAAAGAGACACAAGGTTTTCTGATCACTGCATACAATTCCTGAGGGACTGTGACAACACTCTCTTGACACATAGCACTGTCTTCTTTAGCATTGGTGATGCGAGCAGGGATTAGATTTCACATTCATCATAGTGCTAATGCTGTAGAAAATGAGATCCTAATGCTTTAATTTATTTTGCTCTAGCTTTTGTAAGATTCTCTTGCTACAGTAATGAACTGGCCATTGTGCAGCTCTGCTATCAGCAGGACAGGCTGCCAAAGACTTGGTGGCATGCTGTGACAGTGAGACTTAGCAGTGGATCTCCTTGGGCTGAAGGTTATCTGTCATTCTGCCCCGAGGAGGTCACCAAATCCTATCCATCCTCCAAGTGAATGCAGGCATATAGCACTGCTTGCTACCTCCCAGGAGAGGGGTCACAGACCTACCCCATCATTCACTACTTATGCTGCCTGAAAATCAGTGCTTGTATTATGACACTGCAACAAGAACAGCACGCTTTGAGTTCCTGTAGCCTTGATGAGTGCACATCAGAAGCCCTTGGTGCGGGTATGAAAGACTCAGTGTTCACAACTTCACATTAATCCAGCAAATATCCCCCCATCAGCTCTGACTTCCTCAGGTACGTTCCAATGCCTCTGGGCCAAGAATTCCTCCTTCTTACCCCCAGGAATGTGCTTCTGGGTGTAAAAGGCATTAAGCAAAGCCAAACCACAGCTGTTATCTCATTTTGCGGCTGCAACTATTTCTAATAAATGGGTTTTTTGTTTGTTTTTTGTAACAAACGGTGCTTATTTTAAAATAACAATTTCTGGGTAAATCCCCTGTCCCCAGATTTTAGATACTTTCTCCCCTCAAAAATTATTGTTTTAAATCCTTTTTGCCTTCTTTTTCTCTTTTTGTCACTGATCTATTTTTCCACTCTGTTGGATGAACTGAGGGAAGAATAAAGAGGAAAATAAACACTAAAGTGAGAAGGAAAAGAAAGCACCCTTCCCCCTATTTTTATTGATTAGAACTCACCTACTATATTTAATGATTTGTCTTAATTCAAATGCCAGTAAGATGCATTACTCAATTGTATTCCTTCCTACTTTTGCTGCTCTAGCTCAAACAATTGCCTGTACTGACATACAGCTTTGCTGGGCTCTGGCTGTGGCTCCTCAGTCGGGGAGAGCAGCACTGAGACCAGCAGACTGCCCTGTGTTCAACATTGTCCCCAGCCGTTGTCATGCTCAGCAGGACTTTTTCTGCTCCCAAAAGTTGTGTCAGATGGTGGTAACTGTCAGTCAAGAGTAACCACAGCTGGGAGTTCAATGCCTGACCTTCATGTCACTGGTCAATCCATTAAGCTGTGCTTTCTTCCTAATATAAATTTTTTAATATTTCAGCTTTTGAGTCAAGATGACTGCATTAGTTCTAACACATAAATAGAAGGATGAGCAAAGAGCTATACTTATGTTTTCCACACGCTTGGGCAAGAGGAGGGGACATGATAGAGCACAGTGGATGGACAGCCTCTGTTACCAGGCCAACTCTAACCCTAACCTAACCCCATTCACATAGAAACAAACAAGCAAACAGCACATGGAAAGAAGAAAAGATTCTTTCCAATGGTATCTTGCATTTTCATGTGGTGAGTCAGAGATAAAGGGATGTGGAAGGGAGTGCACAAGCTCTTTCAAGCCTCCCTTTTGAGGAGCTGTCTCCAGAAGCCTTGATTTTACTCTGGTATTTCCAACAAGAGTGCATGGTAGTGTCATGTCCTGCTTGCTTTGATAACTGAAGGTGAGGTGAGGTGAGAAAGGTAAACCACATGCATGGACCCCTTGATAGCTGGGTTATTGCCACGTTACCTTGGGACGGCAGCTTCCTTGCTGATGAAAATCTGCCTTTCTTCAAAGAACCTCTGTTGTTTTCTATTAGTCGAGAGCACTGGCTAGCCAGATTAGAGTGAGGAGAAAAAAACTGATATCCACAATACAGAGGGCATCCCACCCAGCCAAACATGTTACCAACTCAACGCCACAGGAGCTTTGTGGGAAGAGAGAGAGGATGCCTGCCTTGCATCCTGCAAGCAGCAACTAGGATGCCCTTTCAATCTACTGTTTAGGTGGCAACAGGGTAGCTACTGGCAACAGCCACACACTCCACCTCTCAGGTGACGGTGCTGTGGTGAGCTGCCTTTAGGTGCTGGGCAATTTGCCATCCCACAAGAAAACAAACATAAAGAATGTGAGCCACCACTTTTAGAGCCCTAGCACAATGTAGTTACTCAAACCATATGGAAAAAATTACTTTTTCCTGCTGACAGCAGTCCAAAAGACAGGGATCTTTCAATGGATTGAAATGCAAACTTTTGTCTCATTTTTGTTATATTTTAATAATAGACTTCAAAAAAATGCAAGGCACTTCCCTCCTTGCTAAAGTATTTCCTTTACATTTCAGGAGAACTAGACTGCTGATGCTAAGTACATGTAGGAAGTAAAATATGTCCTCTGTTCCCCAAAAAACCTTTCTACTCATTTTGTAGCCCAAAAACTCTACTCTGAGAAACTCAGGTTAACTTCCTTTAATCCTCACATTCCAGACTAAATTTGCAATTAGTGTAGGATGGGAGTAGAACAAACAAAAAAGCAACAAAAAGCTATCATATATATACATGTGCATGTGTGAGAGTGTGCCTATAGCTGTATAAATCTCTGTAAAAGATACCGTTTTTCAGATTACCCAGAAATTGGTCAAATGCCTGGAAAATATTCTTTCCAAATTTTCAGATTGGCCTCTGAAACTGCACAAACAAATTTTGTCCCACTGGAGTTAGTGGAATAATTCGTGTTTGGCTTGGACTCTGTCTCCTGTATACACATGAACTTGTACGTGCAGATACTTGTCTGAGTCTGTGAGCCAGGTATCTCTGTATACTTCTTATTTGCATGCAATCTTGTCCAGCTGGCCCATAACATTTGTGTAGGCTGTACAGGCAGACATAATTGCTGTATATGCTCTTACTTTTCCTGCCCCATTTAGCCAAAAATTTACTCCTGCAGGCACGCTGGACTCTACTTCTCTCATGGGACTAAAGCACACAGTCACATCATCTGAATTCATCACAGGAGGGAGACAGTAGCCAAGTATTTGCCTCTAAGGGCCCAGCCCTACTCCAAATTGTGCTTAGGGCTGATTTTAAGGATGACCACTCAGGGCAACTGCGCAGGGCATTAGGACTTGTGGGATCTCATTAGAGAAAGGTGGGGAGCAGGCCAAACCAGTCAAAATGAGGGCTAAAACAGGACTAGCCCACAGCTTGAACCCTGCCCAGGGTCACCCAAAGCACAGTTTACACATTGTTAGTCCCTACTAATTGCCCCAAGGTCAAACAGCCTGCAATATCAGGCAGTGATTCAGGGGAAAAAGCTTGGTCCATAAATGAGTTTTGGGCTTCGTTAACCCACTAAAGCTCAGTCATGCACTAATACGTCTCAGGAGGCTTGCTGTGTGACCCAGAGCATCTCCAAGGGCCCTGACACTGCAGAGCTACTTCAGGAGTGCTGCTATCCTATCTCCGTGTAAACGAGCAAGGAAGTGGGAGTTTTTGCAAAGAAGAAAGAGATAATAAAACAACACAAGGCCAAGGGAAGCCCTTTTGGGGAAAACTGTGAGGCCAAGCTGCTGATGGGATGAAAGAGTAGGGGAACAGCAGGCAAAGATTATCACATACTAGGCAGGGAAGAATGTAAAGGAAGCAAATCCTGTAAAATTATAACACTCAAAATAGATGTTTGCTTGACTGCCTTTTTAAGTGGCTGGATTTTACCTGTTGTCTCTTTCTGGCTTCTTGTTAACTCCTGTGACACCAATTAATGAAGACACAGGGGATTAACTTGGAGACAACTCATTGCAAAATTCAGCCTTTCTGTAACCATTTAAGCAGATAACTGTTTTTATGTCAGGCAACTGGTGGGGAAAATGTGTCACCATTTTCTTTCCTGCTTCCTTTGAGTGGTAAGATGAGAAGCAAGAACACTTCAGATGCTGAGAACTCAGCTTCCTTTCTCCCTTCACCGGGGGTGCCTGGGTCACCCCCACAAATGCCAAAAGCTCTTCCCAGGCAGCAGCAGGAAACAAGATGCATGTCCCCGAATCAAAAAAGCTGGTTCTTACCTGCCTTAGGATGAAGAGAGAAGAGTGCTAAAGCAATTCAATCCACTATGCTGTCCAAAACAGGCAGCTGAGTGATTTACGTGGCAGCCAGTTCCTTGGATTTATATGGTATGCACAGAGAGAAAATGTGTTAGTCCTATTTGCTTTACTGTGCTTTGCCATGCCATCAGTGTGACTACCTGGCAAGAAGTAAACCTCCCCAGATCCCATGCAAAATGAAACATTAATTTTAGGATACAGTGTGGAGAATACTTGGAGAGCAGGGCAAAGAAAAATGTTCTTAAATGATCTAAAATGCCACTCACCAAGGCGGAGAGCTTTTTCCTGGGTCATCAGGGGCAAACTCACTTGCTCCATTCAGACTTCTGTGGAAGGCAGCAGATTGGCTTAACACAGATTTTGACACGAACCACGACTTGGCAGGCAGCAGAGCTTGGTGTTCTGCACATGCAGGAGCACAGCAAGGTGGTGGGACATCCTTGCTGGTCAGATCAGGGCTCTGCAGCACAGCTCCCAGGAATGCCAGCACTGAGGAGCGTCAGGGCAGGCAGGGCACAGCAGCAGAGTTGCCCTTGGAGAAAAGTAGAGGATGCAGAAACCAAGAATCACTTTTGGGCTGCTCCAGCTTGGTAGTTCTCAACATCTGCAGTGCTACAGTAACTAAGTAGTCAAAAGAGGCCCCTGAGACTCATCTTGTCAGAAAGAAGGAAGGGCTGGTTGTGGTCTCTCATACACTGCCTTGTGACCAGAGCAGTTGCCACGAACCCTGCTCATGTTCCCAACACAAGCGAACAGGGTAAGAAGGCATGAAGGTAGAGTAGAACTTGTCTCTAGCTTATGTCATAGGCCAGACTAGAAAACCAGCAAGAACTGCAACAAAAGGGGGTCAAAACCCAGATTTGAATCATTCTCCACACTCCCTTTTATGTTAAAAGCAAGAGAATGGAGCAACTTCAGCCTTCATTTGTCCAGACTGCTGCCCTGTTGGCTTATGGTATGACAGGTCTAGTGACTCAGTAATCTGTTTGCCGTGCAGTTTTTTGAAGCAGGAACATAATTTAATTCCCTTTAAGGAGCTCAAAACCAGGAAACATTTAAGTAGGACTTCCTGCTCAGTGTGAAATACAAATTCTTTTCATCATGGAAAGCTAACTGAGCTTAAACAATAGTAAATGAAACTGGTTATGCAATGAAGTTGTAGGGAGATCAAAGCTGATTTTGGTTTTTAATTAAGATAATGAGGTACCTGGATTAAGGATGCCAGTGGTAACCTACCTCCTAGCTACTTAAAGAAACACAAACACTTCCCCATTAACTCTGTGCATACACAGAAGAAAACAAGGCAGCAGAAGAATTTGCCTGTACCTACACCCAGGAATTGAAACTGTCCAAAATCCTATTTGAATTTATCCACATCAGATACAGTTTTTTCAAGAAGGGAGAGGATCTCATGAATCCTGCTAAATATTACCTCTTCTGCCATCCATTTTTTCTGCTCACTTTTGCTACACATCCCTTTAAATACATGTCTATGTATGTATTGCTAAATTATGTATCTGCACAAAACCCTGCTGGTTCCTCTTCCACTCATGGGTCTGTCTAAAATTCACAATTTTATAGGTAATTCCAGTCAGGAAGAAATGTCAGTGCAGAGCTTATGGAGTCTTTTGGAAGCAGCTTTGTTTATTTACAAAGGAGAGACAACAACCTGTGTGACACAGCAGGAGTCAAGTCACAGGAGAGAGTTTCTCTGTTCCAAACTTCCTCTGCTGCTTTTGCCAGGACCCCCACCCAAAAGTCCCTACTCTCTGGGCTCTTTGCAGGGCCACACACTGTGCTTGCTCAGGCGTCTGCCTTTGTCTGGTTCTGAGCCCGCTCCACGCTTCTCCTCCTGAGCCACCTGGCTTCACAACCACATTCACCTCTTCCCTAAATAGCTTCCTGCCAAAGTTCCCCTTCGCAGAGCCTGGATGCTCCTGAGGAAAGCAAATGAGCCCGTGGTTTGGGTAGAGACCTCTGTGCAGGGTAGAGGTTTTGAGCTAGTCATTATTTTGCTGCCTGCTTTCCCAAGCTGACTGCGGGGGCTTTTAAAGGAAAAATCTGAGAATGGGGGTTAATCTGGGGTCTACTTTAATAGTAAAGCCATAAAGCCTTTCAGGAAAGCCCTACAGAGCAGGCTGGGGCTGAAGCCAGTAGGTTTCTGTAGAGGCTCAGAATATTTATAGGAACATGTCAGGAGTGAGTACTGGTGCATGGCTGTCAGAGATGGAAGAGTTTAGCTTGGCTAACACCCCAGTACGGTCTGAGGGTTTTATCTCTTCTGCAAGGTTGCATGCAGTGTCCATATATTTCAGTAGTGGGTGTACTGCTCCTAAGAACCTTGAAGTGATGGTTCATTAAGCTTGCAGGAACATTATTTTTTTCCATAAAATTTGATAGGATTTTCCAGGACCTGTGATGCTTCAGTGTAATGCATTCTTGGCTATCAACAACCATCTTGGGCCCCAGGAGAATACTCTGCAGAAACCATAAAAAGGTCTTAAACATGCATTTTGATTTACAGCAATGTCAAGTTCCTACCACAGTGTGATTGGGGTGGGGATTCAGAACATATTTTTGATCTTCATTTGATTTCCAGGCTCCTTTTCCCAAATACTTTTGAAATCATATTGTTTACACAGTCTTAGCTGTAGCTTAGCCCATACTTATACCACCACATGACACAGATTCACAGGAGGGGACTGTTGACTGCTTCAGAGCTTGAATGCATCTGTCTTCTGCTTGATTAAATTGCTTACCTTATTTGTTGGAGAACAGAGCTTGTCCCTCTTTAACCAACTTGCAGCTATTTAATGGAAAGACAGGATTGTCACACCCCTACAGCTTGATATACAACCACACTCTTAACTTCTGTCATTGTGTAAAAAAGGTACTCCTGCATTTTTGCCTCATGCATCTTTGGTGCAAGTACTGAACACTTTTTAGTGCAGGACATGTCTGTGAGGGAAACCAGGCTGTTTGCTTCTTCCCTGTCCTGGGAAGAGCCCTTATCTCCCATCTTTTAAATTCCATTCAGTCTTTTTGAGCAAACATGGTGCTTATTCACAGCCTGATTTGCAGTCTGCTTAAGTGAGTGGGAGCCTTGCAGTGAACTTGAGATCTGGTACTTAAAGACCCAGCAGCAGCAACTGGTTACTGAAGTCTCCTGTTTAATCCCAGGTAGCTGGTAGAGGCAGGACAACCTTCCCCATACCTCACTGGTCCTCTGTGAACAAACACCTTCCTTCATCTTGAGAGGACCAATCAATCTATAAACTTTCTTGGACTTCAGCCTTTGTGCAGAGTCCCAGTAAAAAGAAGGTGCAGTGCTGGTTTAAGCAGTAGGGATATTTATCACCTCAAGTAAAGCATGGAGAACTCCTGTAATACGATTCTTAACCCTGTCTACCTCAGGATGCACATCCTTGCCCTGTATCCTGAAGGTAATCTTTGACAAGTTAATCTGTACCACAGTTTAGAAATAGCCTGCAGAACAAGCAGCTTGATGCCCTTTCACTGAGAAGAACATTTTCCCCTCTCCCTTTCTTGGGGTACAGCCTGGCAATTTACCCATTTCCAGCACTGTACAGGCAGCCTCTGTATTGGGTCACCTGCACTCAAACAGGGGATGTGTCCCTTACTTCATAACCAGCATGGGCTGACTTTGAACCACTGGCCCAAAGATCTCACTCTCATTTCTTTGAATCTTCTATACCTGCTCTTCTATCCCTTACTAATGAAGTTTTACATTTGGTTACTGCAAAGCATTCAACCTGAAAAAAATCCTCAAAATAAGAAGACTGATCCAAGCTGAAAACATCACAGCCAAACAAGAGAGATGTTTGTAAACATCCCCAAAGCAACACCTTTGTGCTGGAGAATAACAATACTTCCAGCAATTCAGGTGCCTTTGTGCAGAGCCTCCTGAATAAGCAAATCACAGATCAATACAGGCCACAGTGTGAGTTACTCATTAGCATGTTGGGAGCTGGGAGCTCAGAGATTATATCAAACACCAGCCCCCACATCCCCTGAACAGAGCCTACTGACAGGGCAGTGTGTGCTGCCAACAGTGAGTCATTCATCACTCTGTCCCTATTTCACAACAATATGATTCAGTGTTTGTAAAGGAAAGTCCTGACTGCAAACATTACCCTCATTCAGCCACTGTTAGCCTCCTTGCAACATACAGCATAGATTATGCTCGGCATGATTTTTGCCAAGACAGTAAATCAGTGGAGGTAGAGCATCCCCTGGTAATCTTGAGATCTGTGGAAAACAAGAGCAATCTGGAGGGAGATTGTGCAATGAAATTGTTCCCCTTACTCTGTTGGACACTTATGCTGTCCACATTGCCTCCAAGTCAGCTGCAGTGGAGAAGCACAGCTGAATGCTGTGCTTTTTAAAGCCTGGGATGAAACTGAAGCAAAGTTTTAAGCCATAAGATGAATTTTCTAATTGCCAGTCATACAAGCTCAGCCTAGGGATAGGGAAGAAATTAAGCAATGCTATGCCCTTCCTGTCTCTTCAGTTTCCAGCAGCTGCCATGATGTGACTGCAGACTGACAGTTGTGCTGATAAGGCAGAAAACAGAGTGAGCTCACCTTACTTTTCCCTAACCATATTAGCTTCCTCTTGCCAGCAAAACTGAAAAACTAGTTTTTGTCAGTCGATGCAATGCACTCAGAGTATCTCAGAATACATATATGCTGATCAAAGAGATGCCTCTGTATAAGAGAGGAAGGTCAGCTCTACAGGATCAGCACAATTGGCGTGGCTTGGCTTTGCTTAAACCGACATGAGATGTAAGAAACCAGAAAGGGGTAGGGAGTTGCAGACAGTCTCCCCTGTGTGTGGTTCATTAGGCTAAGCAGAGATTTAGCTGCTAATCAGTGTTCTGATCCTCCTTAAGACCATCTACTGCTCTGCTTGCTGTTTCTGTAGTTTTTCCTGTTGGCTTTCCTACAGCCACCAGTGTCAGACAGTAAAGCAATTAGGGTAGGCATGGAATCATCTCATCCAGTCTTCTTCCCATCCAGGCTATGCCCAAATCTGAGATTTTATTGGTAATCTGAAAATCAGAGTAAAATGTTTTGTAATAAGTAATTAATAAAAATACTTTCTATTTTTTTTACTCCTTTTTTTTTTTTTTCCAAGCAAGAAAGAGTAATGAATGGCCTTCTGATTTAGAGATATATCCAAAGCATGTATAAATCAGCAGAGTCCCACTGACATCTGTGGTGCTTTGTCAATCTACACAACTGCAGATAAAGCCTTTAATGTTTCCACAAAGCAGAGTTATCAGACTCCTTGTGGGCTTGTATGAGTTAACAGAGAGAGCTTTCTAGCAGTCATCCATCACTTGGCTATCTACAATCACCAGAGTGCAGGTAAATCACCAGGGTTCTGCTACCAGATGTTAAAAAGGCAGTTGACCTTCTTGTATATTCCACACATGAAAAGAGCTCAGTAAATTATTTGACTTTTAAACAACAATATTCAACAATTTACTACGCAGCCTACTAAGTGGATGAGGTGTTAACCTGGACATCCTGACCAGATTCCAGCTGTGTTAATTATACGTTGCTTGAATGTTCCCCTCTGTTTCAATTGTGACAATATTTGATGTTATTTTCTGCTTTCCCCCCTAAAGATTGCACTGGAGTCCTGCTGCTGCTGTGTTGCACACCAGAAGTGCACGTGTGACAATTGTAGATGAAGGATCTCTGTGTGTAGAGTTTTTAAAACACTCTTAAATGCATTCTTTATGAGCATAGCAGCTCTAATGCATGGATATGATTGTTTTTATTGCTTTTATTGATGTTGTTATTGTTCCTGCTATTTCAGATACTATTTACTACTGCTGGGTTTTTTTTTTCAAGTCCTGAAATACAGAGTTGGATTAGTATTAAATTCAAAACCTGCCTTTAAACAGAGTAATGTGGCTTTCAAATTTTGGGTTTCAATTCAGATCCACTTTAAGGCAAGACCATCAATGGCAAATCCATTCTGAGATTACAGTGTGAATTTCCTAAATCTTGTGGGTAGGGACTGCTGCCAGAGCTGTGAGTAATGTTTACTTCCAGTCATGATAAGATTAGGAACAAATCAAAATACAAAAGGAGAAACAAAAGCAGGCTAATAACCACTGTGCTAGAAAATCTTACTAATGCTACTTGGGAGCTTGTCATATAAGATGTAATCAATAAATACTATGTTGGTTGTGTAGAGGGTATTGGCTATTAATTCTACACATGATTGTTTTATAGTTTCCTCAGAGTACCTCTCCCATTTCTGTGTCTACCAAAGAGTTCATATTCTTGGCTCACATCAAAAGGCAGAAGCAAAAGGAGGAGCAAAGTTCTCTTTGCTAACATCACATGCCGTGGCTGCATGGTTGGATTGTGGGCAAGACCTGTGAGGGAAGGAAATTCCAACTCTAGTGAATTATCGAGTAATCAAACTGTCATGCCAAGGAGAAATGCCTGTGATCTGCCAATCATACCACTTGGCACATTTAAGGGACAAAAACTTTTGAAGACTTTTTACCCAATGTAAAGCATGTTTTGTATTTTTCAATGCAAATACAGTGTATTTGAAAAGAAAAGAAGAAGAGCTGAAGTTTTTATCAAAATCTGTGGTCTGTGGTAAGTCTGCAAGAAAGAATAAGGAGCACAGGGAAAACTTCTGCCTTGTAGAAGTATGGAATTCTTGTGAATACTCTGCTGATATTCACCAGGAATATCCTACTTATCAATACAACCTGGACAAGCTCAATTTTAAGTTCAGAGTGTCTACCCAACAAATGAACTGCATATTACTTGGCTAATTATATATAGGTACTCAAACACTACCTGTCAACATGGACAGTTAGCAAAAAATAGGCATTACTTTATTAACCAATTCATATTTCTAGAGCTAGCCTGATTCACAGGGCGACCAAGTGGATCTAGGTGGACTGCTGAAGCCTGTTTGGTTCTTGCCAAGCCTATGACCTACTGCAATCCCAGTAGGTGGGAGGCCAGCAGGACAGTTTGCCATAACCTCCTCATCGGAGAGGAGACACAGGGCTTTGCCTCCCTACAATATGGTTAATTTGCTACAGGATTAAATTCTGTCTTAGGATTTTCTGTAAATAAGTGTTAAATCAGGGGCAGGAGGGATGAATGCTAGATACCTGTCCTCCTCCAAGGAGATGTGAGTCATCATTTTGTCCACATAAACCACCAGCCCAGCTATCAGCTTGAAGCATGGATGTATGGGATTAAACAAGACTATTTGTTGGCACAGGTGTCATGATTTTTTTTTTGCTTGCAGAGCACGTAGCACCAGAAAGGTCTGCTCCCATAGCCCTAACAACAATTCAGACCACTAGAGTGATATTAGTGATGTGGCTAGCACCAACCATATAACCATCACTCACCATTCTCTCTCCTTTCTCTAGCTCAGTTTATTTCCTAAACTTTAATAAAAATCTAGCTGTTTCAAAGTGTGTATGGCACATACCTGGCAGGAAAGGGTTTATATTCTTGTCCTTGCACACTGAAAGAAAATGTCCCAGCACTTTACACAATCTTGTTGCTGTGAAGACAAATTTTGGATGCAGTTCTTTTCTGAGGTGGTTCTCCTGGCCACAACATTCAATCTGTCCTTTGCTACAGTGCTAAGAGTTTGTATTCAGCTGGTAGTGCTGCTGTACCTTTACCTTGCAAAAAAATGAGTTATTTGCCACATTTGCATCGTCTCCTCATCCTCTCTCTTCATCAATGTACAACAGTCCTTCAGCTGCTCTGTCACTTGCCCACAGAGGCACCAGTTTGATAATCTAGTTTCATGGTCTGATAGACCTGGACAGTGATCAGTTTGCTTCCAAGGCATTTGTGTAAGAGGAAAGAGAGCTTTGATCCCTATTGGCAATTCAAGCTAATAGGATTGCCCGTCTTATACCTCAGCTAGATTGTCACACTGTCCTCACATGATAGTCAGCAGTAAATCCCATTCCCAGAAATTTAAGCCTGTAGATCCAAGCCATTAACTTTGAGACAATTAATGGGTTGACAATACAGTCCCTGTCCATGAAAAATTCAAAACAAAAGCAGGTTGGCAAGAAATAACCTCTCTCCAAGCCTAGTGGACTCTTTATGTAAATACTCTGCACTGGCTGAGCTATGGGGAGACAGAGCATTTGAAAGACCTGCTGCAAAGAGAAGAATTTGGAGCATTTTATCTAAATGCCATATTCGCTAATCCATGAGACATGAGATGAGAGGGTACCAAGAGAGGATGGGAGCAGACAGTGGAGTGATTTAACCACTCCCCCCCGCCCCTCCCTTCCTAACAAAACTTTTCTTCTTGCCTGAAGGAAATGGTAGTGTCCCAAAGAGGCCAGCTCCACCACTCCCCTGGTGGCCTAAAGAGGGCCACCTCTGCCACCTCCATGTCCTTCCTGTGTGCAAAACTCCCCTTATCTCCCACATGCCTCTTTCACTCTGTGCATTACTAACAATGAAGGTGGTGGCACAATGCATTGTAATGCTCTTCAGAGACCAAGTGAAGGAAAGGATTTAGAACATCTCATTGCTCAGCAGCACTAAACTGCTCAAATCAAAGACTACTGGATGGGACACAATGGAGGCAGGCTGGGAGGGAACATTATGCAAAGCGACAGTTTATTTCAGAATCAAGACTTAAAAAGACACCTATTCTAAGCCCTGGACATCTTTGCTGGGCAGCTGCAGGTGGACATCTCAGCCCCTTGGGAAGCTGTGGCACCCCAAATCCAAATGAGAGCTTTGTCTACACCGTATTCTTTGCCTGGTTCCTGACAGTCCTCCATCTCACTTCTGCTGTTGCCAAAGATTGGCCTTCCTGAGCCACACAAAAGAAAGTGTATTTTCATGTCAGCCTGTTCTTCTAAACATTCAATTACCCTGACAAATACCAAAAACCTCTTCTTTACTGGGAAATTCTTTTGGCAGGCTCCACCTCTTCCTCCTGCCAACGGCTCTTTGCTTTGTCCTTTTAAAGTGGGGCTAGAGGCAACAGTTTCTGCCCTTATTTGTTAGTGAAGGCAATTGTGACCACCCTCTGTGAGTAATTACCCATTTCTATCTGGTTCCTACAAGAAACTAAATTTTATACAATTACAGGCTACCTGGCAACACTCACGCTGCTGCAATGCACAACAGAGCACTCAACGCAAGCCACGTTTAAGGCAGTTAAGAACTGTGTATATTACTTTTGCTGTCCCTCAGACAAATGGTGTGATCCACAGTGTACAGCAATAGCTTTGGGGGTGGAAAAGCTGCCTTCTTCCTCTCTTCCCTGCCTCACACACTCTTGAGAAAGTGACACCATGCCCCTGAGCAAGCAGTATGGCTACACCAGTGCAGGCCTGCACTTGGACCAAAATCCTCCTGTTGCAAAGCAAGGAATAACTACCTGGAAAGTCATTGTAGCACACTGCTTGCCGGACCCTGACCGCTGTACTGCACCCTGCCATGCATGTGGGCCAGCTAAGCCTTTCACTATGCCCCACTGTGTTACATGACAGTGCTGCATCCAAAATCCAACTCAGTTCTCCTTTTTCAGTCAAGAAATAGCTTTTTAAAAGAAATATGAAGAATTCACATGTAGATTTTGCAGTGAGAGCAACAACTGGAACATCCTTTCTTTAAACTTGCAAGTTCAACCTTTTTGCAATTTCCGGGAAACAGCAGAGCCCTAGTGAGCTATGGCTTCTCAAGTACCTGCCTTCCAAGACCTCTGAGCACTTAACTGAGTTATGCACAGTGAGACTAATGATCCTGAAGTACTTCTGGAAATACCCAACTGTGGTCTTACTCCAGACAGAAACATATAATTTGGTGACTAAGTTCCAACAAATATCTGATTTAAGGTGTTGGACACTTAATGCATGTTTCTTGTCTTTGATGTAGTGCTGTGATGCCTCCTGTACAATGGTAATCATGTATTTATTAAAGGTATCAGACCTGATTCTGACCTCTGGCTGCCACGACCTATTATTTGCATCTGCCTGTGGTGAACAAAAAATGCTCCTTAGAAAGTTAATGACTCCTGTCTACTTTGTGTGTAGACAACAACCACTGACTCAAGGCAACAGCCTACAGACTCAGCGAAATTTATACATGGTTTCTGCTGAGATGAGTTTAAAGTGTAAAGTCTGAATACTGAGCCTGAGTCCCTGGTGTAATAAAGCTTTAATTTTACCGAAATCAAAACCTTACATAGGTGGGAAGCAAATTTGAAATCATAACGAAACTGTAAGTCAGACTGGCATTCAAGCACACAGAAGTAACAGCAACTCGAATTGCCAGTGAGCTGAAATGGTGTCTCATTCATTCCATGCATCTGCCACCTGTACTGTGTCTTTGTGATTAAATACAACCCTGCAAAGAACAAAGATTATTATCATACAAATTTCCATTTGATATCAAGAGTTTTGTACATTTTAGGGGAGAACCCACCCTGTGGAGGAAACATTTTTGAGAATTGTGTTACCCAGAAAACAAAGCATGTCACCGAGCAGTGACATATTCCAGCCTTGTGGCCACACTTTTTCACTGCAGCAACCCTTCTGTCAAGTTCTCTTTGGTTTTTCCCCCCTCCTAAATGCTTCAATTCCCCCTCCATACTCACTTACCTGAGCTCAAACCCCTCTGCAGTATCTTGCATTCACATTAACCTCTGAGAGGCCATGGGGCAACAAGGCCCCTGCTCAATTCCATGCTGCAAGTTGGCCAGATGGACCCTGACCACATCCAGTCAGCAGGCAGAACTGTGCAGATATCACTAAAATCTACACTCTGTAGCTTTTTCTTCACAAAAAGCACTGATGTTAGGTATGCCATAGGATACTCAGTGCCTTATGAATAAACATCAGTTTCCACAAAACTATTGGGATTGTAATTGATCTCTACACACCATGTAAAATTTGGCTGCATTAGTCAAGGGGTTCAAAATTTCCTGCAGGAAGGGGGCAAGTTTGAGAGACAAATGCATGGAAAGAAATGCAATCACATAAGCCTTGCTTTGTTAGGGAAGCAGAAAACTTCAGAAGTTTTATATTCAGCAGATACAACCCAGAATATGAAGAAATTAATTGTCAGAGGGTTAGACCTGGTAGGATTATTTGCATGTGTGATGGAAATCTCTATCAGAACATTAAAAAGATCAGAAATTAGCCCATATTCTCTTTTTGGCGCTGGAGACTAAAACTCTCCAGATTTCGACCAGATACATAACAGTAAACTATTAACTGACAATTTTGCATTGCCTCCCATTCCCAGAGGATTCCTGAATGCTTAGGGTAAGATAACCTCCCAAATTACCCTTCTGGTCACTCAGTGCCATGCTTGAAAGGCAATTCCTCCCCGTCCCCTGCTGTGTCTCCCTTTCCTCCCTGAGCTTTTGTTACTGACTGTCGCATTTGTTGCGCTGCTGTCCTTGAAAAAACATCTAGCTGCAAGTGCCTCCCGCAGCCTGAATTCCAAGGGTTACAATGACAGTGCTGCCTGAAACAGTATTTCCTTTTCCACCTTCTGCATTTGCCAGCTGTTAACTTCATCAAGATCCTATATTGCAGGAGTCTTAAAAAAGGAGGCAGCTCTGTTTTCTCTATAACCTTTTTGGGAAGGTTATCAGGCCAGATTCGACCTTGAAACCAGTGAGTTCAATGGGGTACCATGACATGGCGGGCAGGGCAGAGAATAATTCAGCTGTAACTCTGAAAAACTGTTCCTAGTTCAGGAACAAACCCCAGTCACCTCTGGCTGTTTTAATGTCAGCCTTCTTGATAAATGGAGGGAGTAGGAATCACCTCTTTTCTGAAATAATAATTATTTGTCTTAAATATCAACAGTACTGGAAAAGCTGCGTCAGGCACGAGGTTGCTGGCCTGGATTTCACTGCCCTACGGAGACAATAGCAGATCCATAGGACACCCTTTGCCTGTGGGATGACTCAACTCACAACTATCCCTCCTACCCAGTCACAGAAATGATAGCTTTGACCTTTTGCTCACGGAAGAAATGACAGGGAAGGAAGGTACTCCACATCTTTAGTACAAACTGCAGTGTCACTTTACCAGGGGATAGCAAAGCTCTGGAACAATGTGGGATAGGAAGTGATGAAGGCCTGTACGTTGACTGAGGTGACAGGTGACATTTCAAAAAGGCAGGACAGGATTAAGCAAACTGGAAGAGGGACAGGATACAGGCATGAAGAGATCTTTACTCTCATACACATCCTAGAACACTTTTTATGCAACACATGTTCAAGTTGGAGCACCCCTCCCATGTCCCCTTCCTGTAGCACTGGCTACCTGAGGAGCACCCAACTACATCCTCCCATGCACCTTCCTCTGCTGTTTCCTAGGGCTCTCCTGTTCAGCTCTGCCCCAAAGTTGACTTTCCTTTATGTAGGGAGGGCAGATAAAGCCTGTGCAGCTGCAGATATCCTAGGAGTTGCATTGGAATCCAAGATCCATTGCATTTTCCCATCATACCTGCTAAGGGGTTTCAGAATGAAGGTAAGTTCTCAAAAGGGTTTTGCTCTGCTTGAAGGTGCTGGTACAAAACCTGACTACCTGTTGTGAGAGCACAGTTAGGGTAAGGCTGAGCACTTTTGAGAATACTGCCCCAAAACAATGAAAGGATCTTATAAACAGAGCCACTTAATTAATAAATCTAGTGTCATTTAGTTATAGCTAATCCTTTTACTGAGAACACAGCCATTACACAACAATTCCTCAGAGCTCTCAGGGTCCCTGAGCTACCACTATTATGCAGCCTTCTGGGGTTAGGGATGCACATTTATTAGTTCTAGAACTGCGCCTTCCCAGCTCTCCTGGGTGTGATATGGATCACATGTGAGCACACACAAGAATGCTTTTGTTGAATTAGCCAGAGTACACATCCAGTGTTTATGTCTAGGTACACTGTGGGCTGGTATTAAGAGTTGATCATGTGCCATCCTGCCTCCCACTCCACTTCCCACTGCTTACTTTGTGGGGATCCTGTAGGCAACTCCCCAAAGAGAGCATCTTTGTGTTTTTCAGTGTCTGCAACCATTCCAGGAAAAACAAGCATCAAAAGTACTATGTGACCCTAGCATTTCATTTTCACTTTGGCAGCACAAGTGTACGTTCACCTCTGTTTTCTGGAGCGCTTCTGCCGGGCAATAGTCCTATCAGAAAGAGGCAATGCAGATGCCTACAAAAGGAATGAGGAGCACAGTTTCCTGATTACCAGAGACCACACACATGGAGACAGAGTCCAAGTGGAACCCGAGGGAGCAGGTGCATTGGTCACATGGCTAGCTATCATTTCTGCTTACACAAGAGTGAGGGTGTAGGGTCCGTGGAGCATCCACATCCCTGCAACAACAATGCAGTGCTGGCAGGGGGCCATCTCCAAAGTGTCTTCTCTAACACTTTCTCACTAGCTGGCCTAGCAAGTTCTAAGATCCACTGCTTTCCACAAATCTTGCCTAACTGAAGCTGTGTAGACAAGGCAGTGTGCCTTTGGTTACTAGCCTGTGTCAGTAGCACTGATATATTCAACTCCAATGGAGATGACAGGAACCACTACAAGGAAGAGAACTGATTGCCATGCCTCCAGCACCTTCCCTGGCAAGGGTCTATAGTGAAATTATCTGTTCTCACGAAAGTAAATATATGGAATAAAATATTGGCTTCCCAAAACTTTTGGGCTTATTTGGAACAGAATTTGAATCTGCAGAATAAGACTTCATCTTTAAATCCATATAAGTATAGATCTCGCTTCACTCATCTGGGCTTTTTATTGTTTAACTGGATAATCGCAAGCTTTTACCAGCCTTTACTTTAGGCTATTCAGACAATGCCTAATGATGCAAGTTTTTCTTGGAAAAAAAATAAAAACAACCCCAAACAATGTAACTCTTCCACCAAAGGCAGTTGGAATCACACAAAGACATCTGAGGAGTCAAATCTGTAAATAAAAAAGAAAAAAATAAGCATTAAGCTTTTATCTTCCTCTTCTTTCTGTTTATTCTTATCTGTTCTCTGTTTACACAACAGTGCATGAATTTTCCTATCCTTCTGTGCACAGTCTACTATTTTACACTAATGTTACTCAGCTGGTTTTGATTCTTGGGTTTGGCCAAGCCTCATCCAACAACAGGCTAAGGACAAGGGTGTCCTTTGCCACCTTCACCTTGTCCTGGGTGCCTGGGCATGTAGGAGTCTGTCCTGGCTGCAGTCTTAGCTGTCTCTCCATCAAAATGGGCAGCCCCTAACTCTCAGCCCATATCATGGGTTCAGCCCCGGTCTGCTGGGCAAGACTGTCAGCTGTCACTGTGACAGGTTAGTGCCAGATGCTAGCTGAAGGCATGGGTCATGGCTACTCTGAGGAGGATTCTTGAGTTTCAACAGCAGCCCCTGTCTGGGGTCCTACCTCTCTTTGGCAGTGCTAGGCTGGAATTCAAACACATGAAATGGAAAAGCATCTGATAAGAAAAAGCAGGTTCCAGCTAATGCAGTGACACCTGCTAGGGAGAGTTAAGATCAGAGCTGCAGGCCCCTAATTCTGAATTCTTCTGTTTTGCTGTTGCCAATTCCTGCCTGAACACCACCATGTGCTGCTCCTCTGCACTTCTGCTGCCCACAGGGGAAAGCCTCCAGAGGGCAGATGTCATGTCCTGACAATACATGTGAGATGCAGGGATGAACTGGGTGGGATGGGCAGCCTGCATAGCCTCCACATCCTCACAGGGAGCAGGAACTGAAGAGCAGAGGAGGGAGGAAGGGTAGGGTTGGTATAGTGAGGCATTAAGTAGCACTTGCTGCATCTCTGCTTGTCAGGAATTCACATTCCCCTGATTCTAAGTCCTCAGTTCCTGGGGAAGGCTAGATATGAGGAGGCTGGAGGAAGTACAGATGAACAGGTAGGTGTGAAATTTACAACACCTACCACAGGCTCCTCTGCCCCACGCAGAAGTCAGTGACTTTACAGAGCTCCTAGCAAGAAGGAAAACTGTGCATTAGCACCTGGCCTGCCAAGTTCCTAGAAGACAGGCATGTAGTGATGGTGTAAATACCCTGTCCAGGATCCCACATACAACATTTAGGGTGAGCTATATTGAACAGCCCCACCAATTCCTTGCAACCCTTGTCACAGTGTAGGCCTCTCCCCTTGCCCAAGAGGTCTTCACTTCTACTTTGCTTTCCTCCAGACAGTGGGAGAGAGGCTGATCTCCATTATACTGCACTTCTCATCTCCTTTATGAATAAGGGAAGAAGCAAAAAGTTGTGGTGCAAGGGAACACTCATTTACAGTCCTTATGCCAGGGCTCTGTAGTATGGTTGCTAAAGCAAAGAAGATTAGGTCCTTCTGGTGACAATTACTGGCTGAAAAGCTATGGTCTGTATTATACCATGAGTCATGCCAGACAGCAAACCTGGAATTAGAAAGGTCTCAGGACAAGCTCAGTCTACCACAACCACAGGAAGATTGTTACTTCAGATTGGTCTCCAGAGCAACCAGCCCCTCAGCCTGAGGCCACAAATGCTCCTCAGGACTCTGTAACAAGCTTGAGACCAAAGAACAAAGGCCACAGCTTTTGTGTGCCTCAGGAAGAGAGCAGTAGCAATCACAGGCACCCCTAGTGTCCTCAGTGCCTGCTGTAAAACTCTCAGATGGGCTTAGGAAATTGGCCAGGCCTCACATTACAAAGGGCAAAAGGAAAAATCCAGTGTCCAGTAGTACCTTCCCATTTGACCTAAAGGGGCAATTGCAGAGGTCAGCTTGACTCCAGGAGCATGAATAAGATGCACAAGACATCACAACGTAAAGGCTGTCCTGTCAATAAGACAGCTTCTTCACTTTAGCCACTCTTCCGAGCTTCTACTGATAATGAAAGGAGACCTGGGAGCCAAACTGTCATGTAAGTTAGGGAAAAAAATATCTTTGACAGCTCTTCTTTTGCTTTTCTTGGCCTTAGAAAGAGTAAATCTCTGAGGGAGGCCTGTTTATTTGCCAAGGAATTAGGGAGTTTTGTGCCTCCCTTTATTCTTGTGAAAAGATAGTGACCTTCTGGTGGGAAGATAGAAGCTTTGCCCAGAAATATGTTTTGGAAGCTTTCCAGAGTCAGATTTCCCTAAAGAATACAAGCGTAACTACATGACTCTGGACTTCAGTTTAGACTTTGGATCTATGAATCACAGAATATTCTGAGTTGGAAGGGACCCACAAGAATCAACCAGTCCAAGTCTTAAGCGAATGGCCAATATAGGGATCAAACTCACAACCTCCAGCCAACTAACCTAATCTCATCTGTGTCATAATCCAGGATGTTTGTTACCCATTTTGGCCCAGAGGAGAAATTAGCAGCATGGGCACTGCAGCCCCCAGCATGCAGTGGTGTATTTCTGAAAGGCACCACTGCATTCTGTACATGCATTCCCAGCTGGAGTGAAATTAGGTAGTTCAGGCACTCCCATGCCTGGAAACGTGACTCCAAGCCTGCTACAAACCCCATGCAGTAACTCCTTGGTGCTTGGCTGTCATTGAACTCCGCATTAAACTGAGATTGGACGTGGCACTGAGTGCCATGATCTAGTAAACAGACGGGAGTTGGAAGAAGGGTTGGACTTGATGATCTCTGAGATCTTTTCCAACCCATTTGATTCTATGATTGCTGTGACTTCCAGGTAGTACATGCACAATTTCTGCTTGTCTGTGTGACCCATGGGCACATCTTCGTACTGTAGCACAGGCACAACTCACTGACTCCATACACAGCCCCACGGTCATCCTGGCCTAGTGGTGTTCACAGGGTGCCTAACCCAGGCCAGCTGGGGTTCCTGCTGCTCCTTGCCATCCTTGGAAGGTCCTGCTCAGATCCTAGTTCAGGGTCCATCTCTGGATGCACATGTTGCTCAGAGATTCATGTACTGTTCTCCCAAAGGGACCATAAAATCATATTTAAATGGGGAGAGGCATCTGTTTCCCCATCAGCACTCGGGTTTGACATTTTCACTCTTGCCAGTTTCCAAAGTGTGGCTGAGAGTGTAGGTAATCACAATGGACAATTCTTCTCTCTTTAACAGACCATGACCTGGGCTGCTTCCTGGACAAGCATATGGCTCAGCACGCCTTTGCTTCCAGGGATCCCCAGGGATCTCAGAGAGCTGCTGGAAATGTCAATCATCCTCTGAAATTCAGCCTCCAGGCTTCACCACAGGAAGTGAAGTTATTTTGCTCCGCCCTGCAGCTCCTCATGAATCTTTATCCAGCAATTTCACGTGGAAGTACGGGACAGTTCCTGATGGACTTACCCCCTGCGTTTGGCCAAAGAACAAAGGCCAAGCAAATAACACTAGGTTATTGCAGTGAGTGACACATAATCAACTGTAAGGAAGTGTAAGGATTACATCCTGAAAAATCTGGGTTGTCTCAGCTCCTCACCAATTGCCAGTACTCATAGCTCATTTTAAAAGCTTTACAAGTCTCAGCAGTCACAGATCAGTTAGCTACACTGTTTTCTGAACTTCTCCTGTTATCTTTGGACACCTGGGTCTGTGAAATTGCCTATTAACAGTTTGCAGAGCAATTTAGCTAATCTCAGAAGAGTACATGTGAATCTAACCACCAGATATAATGTCTTGAAAGATCAATCAGCACATTCCAACTCCACAGAGTCTAGACTTCCTGGAGAGGGGTGATGGGATTTTTATGGCAAAGTTGCCAAAAAGTTATGCCTGTGTTTGTGCAAGAGGGAAAGGAGAGGAGCAGAGAAGGGGTGATATACTCAGTCACAAAATATTTTGAAGAGCCTGAAGCTTTGTTCTGGATCAAGGCATCCTAGAGGGCCCATTATAATTGCTTCTGCTCTCTAATTTCAGTGAAACTACAGTTCCATGAAGCTGAGAGGCTTTGCAGGTCCAGGTTGAGTGGGTATATGAAACTGGACATACATGTGCAGAAGCCTGTGTTGCAAGCACATAGGCATGCATGCTGCACTGTGGGGAGCTTGTTGCATGCACATGCAATAATATTTGGACACGTTGATGTCCCTGGGACAAATGAGTTTTGCAGCTGTGTGATTCTGACCACAGCATGCAGAGGTACCTGAAGATTCAGAGGTGACTCATGGATACCTGCACCACCTGTGTGTACTTCAGCAGAGAAGAGAGACTTCCAGGCACATCTTTTGTCACTCTGCTGTCTATCCCAGCAGTGTGACTGCTTTCAAAGATCATGCCTGTTTCTGTAAATAAACTGATAAGGGCCTAGCCCACAGCTGGTGTAACAGAAGACCATGCAGCGGTGCTAATTTACAGCAGCTGAGAATTCGACTCAGTGTCTCTTAGCCCAAAAACAAAACTCTATTAAAAGATGGTTTCTCAAGTTCAACTGTAGTGCAGAAAGCCCTGTTCCTATAAGAGGTGGCTAACTGGGTGACTTGCAGTGGCACTGCTCCTGCTAATGTACCCAGAAGACAGTATCATGGCTACACTACAGGTTTCTCCCCCCTCTTCTCTCCTGTAGTTCAAGTGCAGCTGACCATGATGTGCTGGTGGTAATTCTGGCAGCATTTTGGCACACATGGATTTGCTCCAGCCAACTCTAGAAAAATGAGTCTGAGAAATCCTCTGCACACACAGAAAGTTCTCCTTCCCACAGACACCTGAAAGTTGTTCTTCCTCATAATATTTTTTGTTTTCTTCACCTCCCTCTTGTTTCCATTGTATTTACCCAGTAGGTGCTAACCAGAGGTTTACCACAATGTTCATCAGAGGATGATATGTTGCTTTGTGATAGAAAATCCTGGCTGCTCCACTGCCTATAGAAAGCTTGGTTTGGTCTTCCTCTCTCTTGGCACAAATCACTTATTTCCCCTGCTTCTGCAGACCCTGTAAAGCTTCGTTCTTTACCCTCCAAGTCACTCCATATACACTTAGCAGCAGGGATGAAAGAGGCTTCAGGAAATAGCATGCTGGGATGTGAGGCCTCCCAGGACTCCAATCAACTCCCCTGAAGGGGAAAAGCCTAGGGCTAAAGACCAAATTCTAATTATGCCAGCAGATCTTCAGTCAGTCCCAATTATGTCAGGCTCTTCAATGAGGAATTAAACAAGTTATAAAATGGGTGCAGTACCTTATTCCTCCCTCTAATATTAATAGTGTGATGTTGCAAAAAAATGCCAATATCTAAACAGCATGTGAAGGGAACATTAACAATGTCAATGACAGAGGGGAAAAAATATTGGTGTGATAGACACAACCTTTCTTGCTCCATGGGCACAATTTACTACTGAATTACAGTAGGTTTAGGTTCCAATAACACCTCAGATTGCAGTGGGGTAGTTTTTAAACAAAGCCAAGAAAAACTTAATAAAATCTGATTGCTGGGAACAAGAAAACTTCAAAGATCACCATGTGAACTAAAAGGAGATTTTATGCTTAAGAACATGGATCGCTGCTTATGTTAGCAACAAGCAAGTTGGTCACTTTGTATCTTTGGATCAAGGCTGAGGAACTTTCCAGGATACAGAACCTGAAAGTGTACTTCAAACATAATTTTCATGCTCAGAAACAAAACTGGTGGGAAAAGAAAAATATCATGGTCAAATTATGATTAAATCACAGTTGTCCCTTGCAGGCTGAGAATTTATGAAACTTGTAAAAATTAGTACCACAGAGGTGAAAAGGGACAGGTTATAATTGCATGGGCACAGCTTGAGTCCTGCAGTCTCAACAACTGGCTCTCCAGAAGTCTTTAGCACTTTCACATCTGCACATCTTGGTGTGCAAGTCTTTAGTTAACTACACATGGGTGATACCTCCCTCCTTGTGTCCTGATTCCTTTGCTGCCTTCTCCATTATAAGCAGTGATTTCCATTTGTGCAAGGTGGGTGGCACTTTACACTTGCTTCACTTTCTCTTTAGTCAGGTGTAAATGGCTGCATGAGGTGCAGAACAGAGTGGAGCTGGGAGAAGAATAAGAAAAATAGCCTGTGAGAAAGTTATTTCTCTCCATAAAATCTGCATCTTGCCTCTAACAGTGTAGCTGGAATATGACTGAGAAAATGTCATAAGAATATTCCTCATAGTTCAATATATTTTTGTACAGTATCTAGCACAGTAGAATATTGTTAAAATATTTGTAACACTGTATCCAAAAGAAACTCTGAATGAGTTTTGTAAAGTGATATCAAATAGATTCAGAAAGGCAAAGAACTCAGGCAGAGGAAAATGCCTCACAGATGAGCAAAAAACCGATCATGGGATTAAAATGGAAAAATTTTACTACTTTCACTGCAGTAGTACAGCCAACTGTGAAGGACGGAGTGCTTTGCTTTACATACAATCAAACCTTTTTGCAGTTCACCTCTTCTATCAACTGTCAGTGGGGGGGATTAGTCACCTCTGTTCAAATACTCATTTTACATAATCTTCCCTCTCAGGCACTTTTTACCATGCAGAGTATTTCACAGAGCTGTGCAGCTGACAACATACAAGTTTGTAGTGAAATATGGCGGGGGGGGGCGGGGGGGGTGGCAGTGCAGAATGTTTCAAAAGTCCATTAAACATTTCTTTTTAGTCTCTTAGGTGAGAGCAGACAAAGTGTGACAACACACCACCTGTTGTAACAACGGGACACTGAGCATTGCTCTACCTGCACACCTGAGTGACTATATCCAGGGGGCTGCATTGACATACTGTGCTTTATGCAGTTCCGCTCAGACTACAGAATTCCCATGTCAGAATCTGGCCCACTGGAGCTGCACTGTCCTTCACCATCCTCTGCTCTCCCTCTGCCTGGTACAGGGTGCATGCACTGCAGTCATTCTTCCTCTTGCCTCCTCTTCTTATACTGCCAAAAGAAATGTCTAATGGATGTCTGCAGCAAACAAGGTGTTTGAGATGCTTTTGGATTGATATAAGGGCAGATTCTTATACTGCAGTGCAACTTCTGGGATGGCTTTAAAACATTTCTTGTCCAGACAAGAGGTTGCAATGAATAAGGAGTTACTTGGGAGCACAGGGGTCTGCTATGACTGCTTAATCAAACTAAAACCTGTCCCTAGCTGCCCTTCTTTCCCAGGAGACCCACAGGGATTATGGGGTGGATTCAGTTTTTTGTCCATGAATTACTCCCTGGAGGCAGCTTAGGACAGCTTTTATGCAGAGTCAGGCCTCCTGTGCCTGCAAGAGATCCATCCTCCTGCACTCAGGCAGCATGTGTGATGGGTCACACTGTGCGTGAGGTGCCTTCAGTGGGCCACCCACCCAGCTGGGAACACTGCACATCCCTGCTGTCTTTATTTTCATGAGAAATAAAAAAGAAATACATTAAGATATTTATCTTTAAAAACCATATAGGACCAGATTTATCTTTCAGGTTTGCATTGCCTACATATTAAGGCCAGAAGCGACTATCAGACAAACTGTTCAGTCTGGCACCTTGTGTATATATCACAGGTCATTTAGTTTTAGCCACTTTTCCCTGCACTGAACCCAAGAGCTTGTGTATTTAAAAGACAGTTCAGTCTTGATCTGGAGCCATCAAAACATGGAGAATTGATCACATTCATCATTCCCCTCCATTAAAAATGTCTTGCTCTGGCTTTGATTCCCAGCCTTTGTTTCTCATTTTGTCTTGCCTTGCTAGGGTAAATAACCCTTTAGTGTCTGCCATTTTAGCCCTGTGAAGTTGCTTATAAATTTTAATTCAGGCACTATTCCATCTCTTTTCAGACAAGATAACCTCTTGAGTCTCTTTCTGCAAGGAATTTCCTTCGCCCTGTGAAGTATTTTCTAGCTGTTTTCTTCATACTTCAGTTCTTAAAACATGAATTTTAAAGTATGGACACTAAAAGTATACACTTTTCTGTTTGGGTTTCCCACATGTAGAGAGATATGACTTACACGGTTTTTATCAGCTGAATCACGTATCAGCTTTCCATTATTTCACAGTTGCTCTGCCTACTAATTGGAAGTATTTTCTGTCTTCGTTTAAAACAAGGATATAAATTCTCCATTTCCAATGCAAAACAGAAATATTTATCCAATGCATCTGCCTTTCCCTATCACTGACAATTTTCTCATCCCCACCTAATCACATATCCCATAACGAGAGACTCTCTTCTTTCTACAGGAGTAAACCATTTTGTTTTTAATTATCTTTTATTTTCCTTATATCTGTCACTACCTTGACCAATTTCCTACATTTCATGCCTCTCAGTTACTATTTCTTGCGCTCTCTCTTCCCTTTTTCCACTTGTTATCCCCGAAGAGAATACTTCTACATATGGCTTTTACCATGTCTCTGATCCAGCATTTGAGGTCTTTAGCATCTGCCAGGGTTTAAAATGTTCAGACACAGAGAATCTGGACTAAAAATAATAATATTCTGCTTAGAGGACTACAGAGGATACAAATCATATCAGTGACTGTTTACTAATGTTCAGGCTTTTTGCTGTTTAGTTAAAATATGTTTACTGTTTTATAATTATTTAATGTTGAATAATTTTACACTGCAGCTCAGTATTTTAATTTTTTTCAGCTGAACCTTAACTTTGCAAAATAACTAATTCTCAAAATGCAGGTCTGTCATTTTTGGTCACACTCCCTGCAAATATCCAATTAGCCATGGTCTGGAACGAACCTGCCACCCTTGTGGAAGGGGATAAAACCCCCTCAATTAACAAAATAAAGCTGTTAATGGTGCACCTGTGAGATGAGAATGCTTAACTGAGGGGTGTTTTCCTCTTAGGGCTGTAGTGGTGCTGTGGATCTCGGGAGTTCCCCTAGGGGGTCCATCAGAACAGGCCCTGGGAGTCAGGGCCTGGACAGGAGCAAAGCAGCCAGGGGAATTGTGGCAGCCTCGGCCGTGGGCATTGGACATTTCCCAGGGCCTGTGGCCAGGCAGAGCAGGGCTGAGGGGAGCTGGAGCCCAGACTTGCTGGCCATATTGCTGAGGCTGACAGCCCCGGGGGGCTGACACAGTTTCCTGGGATGTGGGCAGAGTGGGGCACATAACCTGCCTGGAAGACAGCTTTATTTTTTTTAACTACGATTGACTACAATAATTAACAGAGCATTCCTTCCTCACAGGCTGTATCAAGGAATGGCGGACAACCCTCAAGAGCCTTGCCACAACAGCAGTGCTCCTGGTTGTGCCATGGCAAGCTGCATTAGCCTGGGCTGGGAGAGCATCACAGAGTCTACTTGGCAACAGCCAAACATCAAGTTGCTGAATATATCCTCAAACAAGTTAAAAATAATTCTGTAGATTGCTGGTAGATGAGAGTGTTTACTTTTAACTTGGATGACCAAGCCTCAATGATCAAGATGCCTTAGCCAAACTTTCCAAAACAGTGGGGAATTTCAGGCTTGAGGGTTCTTCTCAGAGCTATCTCTGGTGCTCTCTGTTTCCTTCAACAATTTCTGCTCAGTCACTCCTATGAGGAACAGCCGGGGCAGATCTGTGCTCTTTCTGGAATAAACCAACCATTACCACAACACATGATGGGCAAGCCCTGATGCCACAGGGCTTCGTTTTGAAATCAGAAATGAAATAGACAAATTTTAAATTAAATGTAGAAACAAAACAAAACACATGTACAAAGCCCAAATTTCCACAGCAGTTAATGATTCATTCCTTATTTATAAAAGAAGCATTTCTGAATACTCACAGAGATGATTCTGTTTCAGCATAATTTTGTTTAATCAGGCTTTGAATTAATTAACATAATTAGTCACTATGAGGGAATAACTCAGACTGATTTTATGGAGCCTTTTGTTTTGCTGGTTAAGGTCTTACAGATTGATTTAAACATGACTGGAGTGGCTTATTAACATGAGTGATTAATGCTCCATAAAATTGATTACAACCTAATTTTAGCTGCAAAACCACATTTCTACTCACTTTCGTCATGAGTAACTGTGGTGACTTCAGACGAAAAGCAGTCTGGGTTATGGTCGAACACCAGCGATGGCACTGGTGGCCGGCAGCCCTCGCCACCTGGGATGGCAAAATCCACGTGGATTCACCCACTGCTGAAAAGCCTCAAGCCAAAGTGGGATCACTATGAGGGGATAACACTTTTCCGGCAGGTGGAAATAGAAAAATCCAATTAATCCTCTTCAACGACTGAGAAAACAGTGTGTATTTTTTATCATAGAATCATAGACTGGTTTGAGTTGAATGGACCTTAAAGATCATGGGCAGGGACACCTTCCACCAGACCAGGTTACTCAGAGCTCCATCCAACCTGTCCTTGAACACTTCCAGGGATGGAACATTCACAATGTCTCTGGACAACCTGTTTTATTCAGTTGACTTCTCTACTCGTGTATCAGTCAAATGCTCATGTGCCTTCTTCTACAATACTAAACACAGAAAAGGTCTAGCCTTGAAAATTCCCACTCATAACTTTACTTTTAAATAAAGTCAAAAAAATGTCAAACATTGGCAGGCTGCTGAGCTGTTATGTAAATGTGGGTGTTTACAACATGCATTTACGAATGTGTGCAATGTTTGGAAAGAATGGGACAGAACCTAACATGAGAATCCACAGTAAGCAGTACCTGAGCCTACAAAGGGTCCCAGACAATGGACCTATTTCAGTAATAAGCAAATATACAAAGTGCCTGGCACTCTGCATTGTTCTTTTAGATGATTTATACTTTTCTATTAATAATAGAGCAATCGATATACAATAAAAATTTAATTTGAATTGTGTGGCCCTGAATATTGTTAAATAAAGCAGATGTGAAGTTTCTAAACAAGACATCTTTGAGGTTTGGCTTTGAAAAGAGGGAAGACATTTCACACAGTCAATGACATCTAATTTTTTCAAAGACTTAGCTCAACATTTCCAAGAAAAACAGTTCTTTCAGATGAAAGGCTGCACAAAACAGAATGTCATGCGGAAAGGAGGATTTTGGATTTGTTTGGGGTTTATCTGCATAAAAAGGAAGAAGTAAAGATGGTGAAAGGAAGCAAAGAAATCAAATGTAAAATTTAGGAAATATACAGCATGTCTCCATAATGTCTGGCATAAAATTACCACAAAAATTTATAAATTCATGCCCCTGAAATCAACTCCCCCAGCAAATAAGCTACTCCTCCTTTTCCAATAAACTATTTGTAAGCCTGCATCTTTCCAGTCTCAAAAATGAAGGGGCAAGAGGGAGTGGTTTTTTTGTTGTTTGTTTGTTTGGTTTTTTAAATTATTATTATTGTTGTTTTTCCTTCTTTTAATGCTAGTTCAAGACAATGGACCTTGTTGCCACATAATTGGAGGACAAAGTAGCAGGACAAGAGCCAACCTTCCATTGGCAGAGCTTCTGCCCACACACCTGACACCAACTACACACAGGAAAGTAAGTGAGGACTCTGCAAGCTTGCAAGCTGAAAGGCTCCTTTCAGCAGCCCACCACAGTGTGTTGAGGTCTGGATAATCTGCCTCTGGCTGTGGGACACTCACTCAGGGACTGTCAGCTGGCGTTACTTTGAAGGGAATGTGTGTGCATGTGTGGGGTGTACCTGCAACCCAGGCAAGTGAGGTGTGTGTCCAGCCGGGTCACTCACATCAGGAAACTACATTTACTTGTACTGGGGGAGAAGGAGGGAGACCAAAAGTATCAGCTCCCTGAACACTTGCTAAACCATCCATGAGTGCCATGTTCTGTCTGCATTTCTCATTGGATCAATTAAAACTAGGGCTGGATGAATATTATTTGCCAAATACATTATTTAGCAAATGTTGATCTTCCTTACTGAATATGCTATTTGACTAATCATTTCTGCAGTGGTCTACAAGCTCTAGCACCATTCAAATACTATTAGTTGAATAATTTATGAGATGAACAAAGACAAAATGCACTGAATAATTTATTCAAAGAAATATTGCTTCCAGTATTTGGTTAGCTCTAATTATATCCTCTTTTTGTCTAGATTACACATATATGTACTTGCTTTAGGCATACATAGACACAGGCACACTCTCACATATGCAGAGAGCCAGATTCCGGATGCACAGCAGATTAGCACCACTTTACTTCAGTGATTTTATGCTTGAGGCACACTGGCACAGTCCAGATCAGAACAATGACTCATAAATAGACTGAAAGAGTGAGTCCAAATCAGAATTTCAAATCTGAAACTGAAATTTCCCTGCAAAATGCAGGGTGATACACAATGGGTCAGGAAAAGAGGAGCTGACAATTCATCTAGTAGTTGATTTTAGGATAATTTGAGAAGAAACAAGAGGAATACAGAAATTCTGCCTTGAGTGGATCACAAGTCCTCCATCTTTGACAGAATGCATGTAAAGTAAGAGAATGTTGAATGTGGTGGTTTGCAAACATGGACTTTCCTATCTCACACTCCAGTGTGGATAGAGAAGATCAGAAAGCAGAGATGGCAGATATTTTGTGACAACAGGATAAAAGACTCCTGCAGTGTGATTTCAGGACTGCTGGAGCTGTATGCAGTCCCTAACCATCAAGAGGCCCAGATCATGCTCCTATGCTGCAGAACAGCTTTTTTCCCCCCTACCCTCCTGAAGTACTTCCAGATATTCCCTTTCAACTGCAGTTTTTCTTATCTTTAGGACATATTACGCATGAGTTCCCAGGGAAAGGAGAAGCTTCACTGACCACAGTGAGCTGCTAGACAAAGATATACTGGCATCTTCTGTTGGTTACCTGATTTTTCACAGCTAATTTGGGGGCAGGTATTTCAGGTGTAGTGTCAGGTTTAATTCATAGCCCCTTCAAAGCAACTTTCATATGAAGCCATGTAACCTCTCTGAGTCTGGTACCTCCAGGTCAGGGTTGAGGGCAGCAGAAAGATTTTACAGACAGTGCAGCTGTTTGCACCATACCTAACCATGTGGATAAACAAAGGGCTATAATTTAGCTAAGATAACCTTTGCGATAACCTTACAAATGCTGACATAAACCATGTGCACTGCTCAATCCCAGAAAGGCAAAGACAAACCTTACATAAACTCACAAACTTCACAAAATTTACATGATGGCATATCCAGGAACATTCATAAGAGAGAAGGATCCCACATTAAGGCCTAGATTTTAAAACCCCTGCAGCAAAGGGACTAGAAGGTCATCTCTAATAACATGAGATGTGTATCAAATGAGAAAAATAGCCAAATCAGACTTGAAGGCTTTGTGTACCTCAAAGAAAAAAGTTTTCCTTGACTGTTTGTTGTCTGCATCTTTTATTTAAATAGCTGGATAAGATAAATGAAAGCAAAACAAAATGCAATGATAAAATGGAAACCTCATTGGTCATCTTGAAGGACAACACTAAATCTCTCATTGTTAATTTGCTCCCAATTACTTTTTTCTCCTGGTTCTGTTTTTGTAGAGCTCCCACAGCTGCCCTAATGGTAGAGAAAAAGAGTAATGGAGATAATTGGGAACATCCTGAATAACCTAATTCCAGTGTCCTTATGATATGACTAGACACCTAAGGGATGTCTCCAGGACAATGTCAGCTGGCATGAAAGGCTGCGGCAAGGTATTAGAGTGAGGTGACTCTGTTTAAAAGTTCATGTGCCTTTTCAGTTAATAAAAGTCATTTGGGAAGTATTTTCTTTTATGTCTGACAGGTTTCACTTTTTGTCTTTTATATATAGTGTGTTACCATGAGTGCAGTTCATCCACTAATTAATCATCCTGTCTGTTCTGTTCATAGTACATAGCATCGTTTTTTCAGTAGGACTTAAAGACTTGGTTTTCAGAGTATATTATCATTCAGAGGCAGGACTCAGGAGTGGAAAGATGACACCACAGTTAGGCATCTTGCTTAGGAGTTGCCGTATAAGGCTTCTGCTCCTCCTCCAGCACAGGTAACCACACAGGTATGTGAACACAGCAGGAGCATGAGAATGAGTGCTCTGTAGCTGGGGCACAGCCAGCTGGAGCATGTCACATCAAAGAGCATTGACAGTGGTGTGGGTAGCCACAGGGAGGTGGGTTGTGGGCATCCTATAGTTGTCAACAGTTGTATATCCAGTACTGCTTTGTTCCCATGCCTCCTTGAGAGAGGAACAAGATTTCATTTTGCTGGATGCTTTCAGAAAGAACACACTGACACAGTTTTGAAGTGCCTGGATCTACTTCAATGTAAATAAGAGCAATCTGAGATGACAAGGCTGTACTCAAAACATGATCCTAACTGTTTCATCAGAGTCCTCCATTCTGAAAACAGGCACCAATAAATTAAAGGAAATAGTATTAATTTTATATTCCACTCCTGAAAAGCAAATACCAAAGTCATCGACTGCTATCACCTTGAGTACCTGCAGGAATTGGCCTTAACAAACACGTTCAGCAGATGTAGGGACAGGGAAGACTTTTTCTCCCAGTATTTACTGCACCTTCTGGCCAGCATCCTCTTGCAGCACTGAGCAAGGACAATGCTGTGTCAGCTCTAGGGCAAGATACTCTCTCTTGTCACAGTTTCCTGACCTTGCTGGGGTACAGCATGTTGTCTGGACCTCTTCTTTAATAAATGTTTTTAATTCTACATATGAGCACGTGTATTTTAGAGCATCACTACATGGAGTGCCAAGTCAGCACAGAGCTTGACGTTTGATTATTTTGCCATAAAGCAAGAGTTCTGAAAATTTCAGGCTTAGATAACTAATTATTGCCCTTTTTAAAAGAATTTATTTACACAAGCAGCAAAATGAAAGTGACAGCAGTGGCAGCAAGTAAATTACTGCTGCCGAATTAGACCCAAAGAGAGTTTGGGGCCTGAAATGTCCCTTCATGTAGATTGGCAGAGAAATGAAAAGTGTACTAGACACATGCACATTGACTTTACCAGTCCTTAAATTTCTTGTTTTTCAACTAGTCCCTGAAGTACAAAATGTGTTGCATTCTTCCCTGCTTCTGTTCCCGTGTTCTGAGGCTCATAAGATTTGCAGTCGAAGACCTTTATTTATCATTAGACTTGAAAACAAACTTGACAGGAACCCTTTGTTGAGCTTGTTCAGTTTCTGTTCTGTCCCCCATTCAGAAGCATGGAGCCAGCCCAGTAATCCTGCTGCTCTGTGTCTCCTAGGCGATCTTGTTCAATGCTGACCAGCTTCTCATAAAAAGAGTTGCAAAAATGCCAAGTACCAGCTGCTGCACTTACAAGCATACCTTGTTCCTTCACACTGAAAGCTGAAAATTTCACAGAGGATCTTGCATATCCTTACAGAACTGTCCTTCAAGTGTCCAGCACAGCCCTGTAATATCATGCTATTGGGTATAAAAATCAACAAAATCTAAATAACAAAATCAAAAAGCCTTTAATTATTTCACTAGAAGCAAAACTATCTTCAGCTGGGAGGTAGGGAGAGGTTCACCAGAAAATTGTTTGATCTGGGCTACTAACCAAATCGAACTTTCCATGGTTTGAGGGTGTGAGCCATAACATATTAGATCACTGTGATTGAATAACTGCTTGACAATAAACTTCTTTAAGTTAAAGATTGATGGTTCCGAATGTCTTAAAGGATTTGGTCCTAATTATAGCTGCTTTGTGTTTTTTAAGAGATAAATGGAGATAATTCTCCAAAAAACCTCAATGTATGAATGTATGAATGCCCCATAAGCTTGGAGCTTGGGAGCAAGAAGGAAGGAGCAACAGGCTGCCTGTAATGGCTCAGCTAGATCAGCCCCAGGCAGGGAGTCAGAGCCCCATGGGTAGGGACCACCAGTCTGACAGGCCTTAGCCTCACCGGATGAGTGAACAAGAGCACTCCATATGTATGTCCCCCCACAATGTATATCTCTTCTTGCTTAAATGAAGATGTCTAATTTTCACCACAAACACTTCAGAATAAAAGGTGTGCATTAAAAACTTGGGGAAGGAAAAACATAAATCCAGCCTGTATTTGGGATAAGAATATGAGTCCAAAAAGCATGAGGATATAGTGACAGCAAAATTTATCCTACAGGGTTCAAAACAAAGAAAGTAAATGCTAGGCTCCGATGTTTAAGAAAACTCTGAATTTATGGAAAAAATGTTCAATCACAGCAGAAAATTGAGTTAGGTTAACAGAGAAGTTGTCACTTTTAAAGATGTAGAGAGTTGCAAGATCAGATTTATCATCAGGAGTCAAATTGGTAAAGTTTACTTTGCTTGCTAGCAAAATTGAATATTAATTATCATTCCGAAAAGAAGCTTTAGAGAAATGCATGATCTTCTTTCTGTGGAGTTTTATTTCAGAAAGGAACAATTCTGCATATGATTTATCTTCTTCTGTGAATAAGTTTGTTAAGCCTGAGAAGATGGAGTCCATTATAGGGTCCCACAATCAGATAGCATGATCTGCAGCTGTGAGATGTGTTATTATGCACTAGAAATGTAGCATAATCAAAATGAGTCTTCTCAGAGGGGTTACAAACCCAGGAGGAATGGGAAATTTCAACCTTTGATTAACTTAGCTTTGGTTACTGATTTCTCTGGCATTTTAAAATTAAGAAAAGAACCAGAGGCAACCTGTGATGGAAAGCTCATCCATTCAAAGCTGAATTCAACTCCAAAATCCTGTTGATGTTGGTGAGTTTGGAGTACACCTCATATGTAGGAAATTCCTTGCACCCACAAAATCAGGCTTTGGGGTGAAGACTGTAGAGCTGAAAAAGAAGCAAGATAATATGCTCACTGGAACCTATGAGCTGTCATAGGTTATAGTATTTGGATATTTTTCACCTCTGGTTTTGCAGGGCACAGAGACTCCTGGATCTGTTTAAACAGAAATCAGTGACCTGTACCTGACCTACCCTCACATTATCCCCAGAGTGCACAGAGAGCAAGTGACCTCCTCTGCTTCTGCAGTGCAAATTGTTAAAGACTATTGTTGTCTCTTGGGAAGTCTTCAGGCATGCTTTGCAGTTCCCAGTGAAATATGCTGTGGCTTTACCACCGATCACCAGAGGGCAAAAGAGAAAATTTCATCCCTCTGGAAGGAACTGCTCTCCTTCAATTTTTTTTTTAGTTATGGGTGTGTGTCTTTTCATCTGATTTACTGAAATAATTCTGGTTTTCTTTGTAAAAGCTCTTATTCAATAAAATTTAATCTTCTTTCAGCTGCTTCTCTGTTTTCTTGGCTTTGCTTTTATGGCTCTGCTGGATGGCAGCAAGGTCTGAACTCCCTGTGCAGTCTCTCCCTGTGCAGTGAAACATTCAAACATACACTTCCAGGTATGACGGTATAATGTCGCTTGAGCTTGACAAGGACATCCTGTGCCAAACTAAGGCCCTGGACAAAGTATCTGTTGGATTTAGCAAGGATACTTCATCAAAAGCATTATAGGCAAAGGAGGTATCTCCTAGCTGAGCTAAGCATAGAGAGTAAAGTTTGCTCTGCAGATTATGAAAATAGTTTTACACATCAACTTGTACTGTGCAGGGCAGAGAAGTCCTGGGCCAAGCCAGAGGGACAGCCAGCCCCATATCCAGGCCTAGCCTGGCTGGGGACAGGCACCCCACGGAGATGTGAAGGATGCAATCAGTCTCTGCAGGCAATGTCTCCAGGTGACTGTGGGATTTACTAAGCTGGTGGTTGCATCCAAGTCATTGTGCATCCAGGCCAGGAGTTGCAACCAGGAGAGCGTTCTCCTGGAGAAACTGGATGCTCACGTCTTGAAAGGGTGCCACTCTTTGCCAGGTGGAAAACTGGCTAGATGGCTGGGGCCAGAAAGTGGTGGTGAATAGAGTTAAATCCAGCTGGTAGCCAATCACTAGTGGGGTTCCCCAGGGCTCAGTTATTGGTCAGCCCTGTTTAGTATCTTCCTCAGTGACCTGGAGAAGTGGATTGAGCACACTCTCAGCAAGTTCACAGATGACACCAAACTGGGTGGGAGTATTGGTCTGCTCCAGGGTAGGAAGGGTCTGCAGAGGGATCTGGACAGGTTGGACTGATGAGTCAAGTCCATTTGTGCGGAGTTCAACAAGGCCAAATGCTGGATCCTGCACCTGGGTTACAACAGCCCCATCCAGCTGGAAAGCTGCCTGGTGGAAAAGGACCTGTGGGTGCTGGTTGACAGCTGGCTGAACATGAGCCAGCAGAGCGCCCAGGTTGCCAAGAAGGCCAACATCATCGTGGCCTGTATCAGCAATAGTGTGACCAGCAGGGCCAGGGCAGTGGTCAGCCCTCTGTCCTCATCACTGTGTTCAGTTTTAGGCCCCTCACTGCAAAAAGGACTTTAAGGTGCTGGAGTGTGTCCAGAAAAGGGCACAGTGGTGGTGAAGGGTCTAGAGAATAAGTCCTGCAAGAAGTGGCTGGAGGGAGCTGGGGTTGTTTAGCCAGGAGAAAAGGAGGTTCAGTGGAGACCTTATTGGTCTCTACAATTACCTGAAAGGAGATTGTAGCCGGGTGGGGGTTGGTCTCTTCTCCCAAGTCACAAGAGGAAAGGCTTCAAGAGGAAAAGCCTCTCCAAGAGGAAATGGCCTCAAGTCATGCCAGGGAAGGTTTAGATTGGTTTTTAGGAAAAATTTCTTCACTGAAACGGTGCTCAAGCATTGGCACAGGGTGCCCAGGAAAGTGGTGGATTCACCATCCCATGAAATGATGAACATGGTGGTGCTAGCTTAGTGGTTGGACTCAATAATCTTAAAGATCTATTCTGACCTAAATGACTCTATGATTCTCTGTTTAATAAGCACAGTCTGGACATTAATCATGTTGCCCTGTTTCAGTCAGGGTGCTGCATGTGGTCCTCTCATAGTTAATCCTCTTGTGCTGCTATAGGAAAGGGAACATGTGCTTGACACGAACGGTGCAGCCCTTGGGTACAATTAAACATCAGGAACTACTCAAACATTTGTAAGGTTTCCTTTTTATGCACATCTGTTTGTTGACCTTTGAGAGAGAGACTCTTTCATGGCCAGTTTTCAGTGATAAGAAGCTGCTATCACAAAAAGCCACTGTCACAGCTGGCACAACACCAAAGACAGAGCTGGGAGATTGAATTGTTGCTGGAAGGAGTTCATCCTAGCCTGCATGGGGCAATGTGGGGAAGTTTGCTCTGCTGTCACCCTTGTTTTATCTGTTCAGTGGGTCAATAAAAGGCTTCAATCTTTCCAGCTGCAAGCTCAGCAGCTTTCTCCACCACACATCATTCACTTGAAGATAAAAACAGTTGTGGAGAGTCCCAGATCTTTGGTGCAAGCTGTTATTTGATTTATTTATTGGCACAGGGTTCTAAAATGTAGTAGGTCCTTTTCTGCAGATAGGAGACACTATTCACAGCCTTTGAAGAGCTGACAGCAAAGGCACAGCATCCATAAAGAACACTAATATAGAAACAGAGAGACAGAAGGAAAATTTACACCACTAGATTAAATGATTACTTATGGTTGTTATACAAGTCCTGATTGGTTGGACATGCAGTTGCATTGGTACACATATGTATTCCTTACGCATGCACCCATGTACTGAAGACCTCATATGTATAGACAACAAAATGGACACTCACAGATTTATCCAAGGAGAAATAAGAAAACCCCAGCATTTCCTGGCCATCCTGCCAGATCTCATCATGGCTCTAAACAATTATAGTGCTCTAAATAATATAAAGGGCTGCAATATAATCTCTGCAGAAAGCAATTGGGGTGCAAGGGACAGAACAGGCACTGTTCTAAAGAGCAAAAATGTCTTCCATTGCCCCATGAACAGTGTCTGCATGTGAAAGAGCAGATCACTGCTCAACAAGCAGATGAGCATGTGGCGAAAGGTCACTGCAGTCACTGATTGCTGAGTTACCTCTGACGAAGGTCCTGCTCTGCACAGTCCCTTTTTGCAACAGTGAGTTTACCATGACCGGCTAACCTGCATGATCTCGACCAGATACTCTGCTAAGTCCATTTATAGCTCAGCAGTGGCTTCCTTCTTTTAACAGCAAAGGGTGCTCTCTTGCCTCTTTCCCTGGAAGGAGTTGCTATGGCAGATGTGAACTTTTCCTAATGCCAGAGCATCTTGGCATGGGGTTCTTCTGCTCCTTGATTTAAAAAAATGAAATAAAATGCAAGCACTTAATATTATTATAGAAAAATATGTAAAAAATTAAATGGATGTCCTGCTTCTCCTTTAAGTGGATCAGTGGTATAAAAGAGGTGTTTGAAGTTTTTTCTAGAGGGCCATGACACTAGCTGAAAACTCTGAGAAGGTTGTCTGAGTTACAGGCTGTTATTTAAGACTCTGGACCATGTAATTGCTTCCTTTCTTCCTGAGAGTAAAGATGGAAGAGCACTTCTGTCTCTTTAGACTGGAGGAATCAACATTCAAAGTGTTTACTGCCACTTGGGCGGAAAAGCCAGACATTTAATGACAAGGTCCTCTAAATAGATGAGAAGAGATGCTGTTCTGCTTTGTCAAAATGCCATATCCTCTGCCTGCCCTGGGGCAGGCAGCAGGCAAGGCACTGCTGACCATTTGCAGCAGGTGGACTAAGTGATTGAGCATGAGATAATGATGTCAAATCCTAAGGTAAGATTGCAGCCATTCAAATTTTGCTGAGCCATTTTTGTGGTTAGCTCAAGTGAAAGCCTTAGAGGGGGCTCTGGGTTTTGTGGCTTTTGCCTAAATGCAAATGCACATTTGTCACTCTGACAACATTCAAGCTGTGCTTGCTCTTGCTCCCCTGCTACCCCCCACCCCTTCCCTGGAGGCTGAAGCCACACAGCAAGGAGTGAGTCCTGGTGCCTGACAACAGTGAGCACCTTGCACTGGCCCATCCGGGAGCAGCTCCAACTGGAACTCCAGGGTAGAGGGGAGAACAGCAGGGATGGTAAGAGGCAGTCCTCCAGCAGTACCGTCTTTCATCAGCCAAGCACTCCACTTTCTGCCCTTATGAAGTGAACTCCTGGGTGCCAGTGAAGTTGGAGGGAGCTGTGCCTTTGGCCTCAGTGGAAAACAGCAGTTAGCTGAGGGCTCACCTGGCCCCTCTGCTTCCTGACTCCTGAAATTACAAAGCTGGAACCTGCAATTTTAACCAGAGGTAGTTTACCTGGCCCTTCAAGTAGCTTAGTTTCACACTGACTTCCAACATCTTCTAGCTGATAGCAGCTGACAACCAGCCTGGCCACCACTGGACCCCTGAGCCTTCTCCTCACCACCTTCCCTCTGTGTCCTTTCGCATCCCTTCTGCTAACAGAAAACACTCTCTGTCAGACGCACAACCCTTATGGTAGCACACAGGTCTGTTTTCCAGATTATCTTGAGGACTTTCCTCTCTTTTCTCATTTCAAAATTTCCCACCAGGCCTTTGTCACCTGGAGTCTGGATTATTGCTCTGCCCCTGATCCCAGCTGCTGCAGCTTTGCCTCCTGCAAGTTTTCATGGAAAAGTCCTTGTCCTGGTTTGCTGATGGGGCTGTCTCACCCCCCCTTTGGGTGTCACACCTCTGTATCACCAAAGGCTGGTATTGACTTGGCTGTGTCTTGGTGCTCTGATATTACTGACCTCTATCTTTGTTATGCTGAATGGCCAAGTTTTCTTCTAAATATCTTCCCTCACCTTCACTATTTCATTTTCTCTCTTACGTCACTTTCAGGGAGGGAGAAATGAAGACAGAGAAGCAGTGTCCATGACAAGGTGGCCTTGCCCGTCAGCAGCAGTCCTTGCACTAGAGGTCCTCCCTGCTGAATATGGGAAGACACGAGGTGAGCTGCGTTTCACTGCTCTCGATGCAAAGCTCGGGGGTGCCCCATTCCTTCATCATTACACCTACAAACATCTGCATGACCTCTCTTTACAGCATGTGCCAGTCTGGTGTTGCAGGGACTGTATTTTCTTTCCCACCTTACATTTATTAAACCCTGTATAGGATGCACACTTTGGACCTTGAGTTACTGGGGCAGCTATACAGCAGCACAGCCACCTCTCCCTAACTACTCAGTCTGCTGCATCCACCCCTGGACCTCGCACAGTATTCACAGAGACTATCAATCACTTCTGACTCATTTCAGCACTATTTCTTGCATGACAGAGTGTGCTAGTTTAAAGGTAAACCAGCAGGAGGAATGAATCTAACTCACAAGCAGATTATAAGTCAGAATTACAGTTTAGTAAAAAAGATCACAATAAGTACAAGGGTACAGAG
>JAWWEU010000111.1:42853494-42876238 GCA_035583155.1 Acropternis orthonyx | reverse complement strand
CAGTTCATGAGGGAGCCAGGTGGAACTCTTTTCTGTGGGGCATGCAGTCTCTTTCCAGGTTCCACGGTTGAAGAGGACACAGAAGGTGACCACTCTGAGGTGCAGGGTTGGTAGATGAAAGAAAAATTCCAAGATTTTAAATCCATAACACAGAGTCACTAGCTCTGCAAGAAAATCACTGCAATACATTACCAGCATGCAGTTGGTTTCCCTCTGCAGGCAAAAGCAGACTCAGGTGATCAAGGAGCACTGTTGCCCTGGATTCCCCATTTCCGTCTTGCTTTTTACCTTACTGCCTAATGTTCTCCTTATGTATCATCCTGTTCTGCACTTTGCCCTTGCCTCAGCTCCTTCAGCCCTCTCCATCTACCCCTGATCATGTAATGGCTATATAATGACATTACTGAAGGATTAGTTGTTTTTTTTTGCAGAAAACCTGTCCATAGTCCATCTAGTTGAATTTAGGCCTGACAATGAGGACTTGATGAAAGCCGACAGAAAAACACCTGGAGGAAGAACAGGTCTCCTGAGTAGTGATCTGCAGTTTGCCATTAGTCCTCAGACATTTCTGTGAGCTTCAACAGAGTTTAAATGACCATTGCAGATGAGCCTTTCTACAGATGTTTCTTACAGCATAGTATTTTTAAACTAAAAAAAAAAGTACTGCCCTGGAGAAAATAACCTTTCATGCGGCACAAAACACAGTTCTGGGCAACAACCAAATCTGCACACATCTAATTCTTTTTCACAATGTCTTATGCTACCTTTCTCTCTTCTCTAGAAAATGCAAAAGGAAATACAAGCAAACACACACACACACACATATATATATATATATATATATATATATAATTTTTGTTGTGAAACACTTCTTCTCATGAAAGAAAGGAAGACTGGAGAGTATTTCAGACTGTCTTTTATAGTTCCTGTAGCTATAACTAAAACATATGTTTTCAACATAAATCAGAGTGATATAACTATTTACACATCATATACAGTGCCTTTTTGTTCCTCCTACAGAAACCTCTTACATGATCCAATAGGAAATTACCCTTTTACATCCAGCTTCAAAGGCTATATTCTCATTTATAGTGAACATTCTCATTTATTATGAAAAGAAAATAAACATGAGAGCAGATGATGACAAAGGAAGCTAATAGACCTGAGGTGTTTGGGATTTTTCACTCTGTGCAACATACACATTTTGGTGAGGTTATAAAACCATTTCATTATGGGGTGCCAGCAGAAGCTCATGTTCCAGTCAGACCAGATTTACCCAGTTGGATCACTGGAAACCAGGGTGCAAATGCCCAGGTTGCACTGCATTGACTTTGTCATGTGGCCAGCGGAGCCTGGCTGGTTTTCCAACACTGTGGTAGGAGAAACGGCTGGCATCTCAGATGTTGCAGAGAAGGAGATGCAGATGTTGTTTAATGGTCTCTCAGATCACCTTTGCTGTACTGTCCCGCACAGGGTAATAAGGTGAGTTTTGAGAAAGGTGGGTGTGATGGTGCAAACATCCTCTGGCTGCTCCTCTCACTGCAGGGCTAAAGTCTAACTGCAGGCAGACACAGTCGTGATGAGAAAGAGGAGTGTCAGGACCACACAACCTGGGCTTGGAGTGGAGGGGCTGCCCAGCTGGGTCCTGTAACAGGGTAACTGTCCCGCGAAGGTGGAGAACAGCACTGCCTGGAAATGTATGACCATAAGGTGAACTGGGAAGAGCTGTCAGCAGCAGAAATGGCAAGAGGAGGTGGGGCTGTTTGACTTGGCTCTGGGATACTGGCACAGAGAAGGAAATGTCAGCAAATGTAAAAATGTCACTCATAAGAATAATTGACGTTGCTGCTCCTTCTTTCCTTAGAAATCTCAAACACTTGGAGGGGTGATAGGAAAAGGTTTGTTTAACCCATCAGGAGCATGTGGACAACTCTGAAACAACAGCATAGGAAGTTTGGACACAGAAACACTTAGAGTATCAGTGCAGAGCCTACAAGAAAAGCCTAGAAAAACCAGTCTCACCTTCATTTTCAACAAATAACAGCAGGAGAGTCTGACATATGCAAAAAGGCAGAATGCAGTTTTGCGTATAGCCCAAAAGAGGCTGTTTGGAGGAAAAGTATCAGGAATATTATTATTGCTTTCTGTGGGGCAGTAAGAACATAACCTTCTCTGAGCCATCCACATCTAATGTTCAACAGTATGTTGCTGTCACTGGTTGATGAAATTGCACATCAGCAGAATGATGATCAGCTGTCCTAAAGCTTCTGTTTTCTTGCCTTTTAGACCTTATTGATCCTGTTCCCAAAATCACACTCTCAGCTTAGCTGCTGCACATGGTGAAAGCTATGCCATGGAAATGTCAAAAGCATCTCTGTGAAAGGCCTGTTTGGAAATGATGCCCAGGCACCACTTCACCAGCAAGTGCTACTCACACCCACCAAGCTGCCAGGACTCATGGGGATGCTGGGAACCTGCTGCTTATATGCTGGAGCTCACTTGCAGGAGCTCTGGGGTGGTGACAGTGACACTGACAGGGCAGTGTGCCATGGCACAGCTGCTCCCTGTCTCCTGGCCTGCAGCACATGCTACACTCGGCTGCAGTCTGTGTGGAAGCATAACCCTTCTGAGCAACCACCCTTTACTACACCTGCAGGGAAGGCTCCCTGCACGGTGGATGCTCAGCACTTCTGAAAAACAAATGCACAGCTGACAAAGTACGTACACATTTTTTTCTTCAGCCAGGGCCTATGGATGTTTCAGGCCCATTAGATGTGAGACTTTGTGAGAGGACCAGAAATGAGAGGTACAACCAGCATGGCTTGTCAGAGATATCCATACTTCTGGCCATGTGTAAGTGCTGATATTCAGAGCTATTATCCTGACAGCAAAGCATAGAGGTAGTTCACAGCCCTGATAGATCTTCTTAGACAGCAAGGAGTTTATATGCTGTTTACACTTGAAAGGATTTTCTTTGCAGCCACAAATACAAGTCTACATATGTATGAAGGGTTGAGAAGTAGATGTATGAATCTTCAATGATGAAAGATGCTAGGCCAGCATGCTCTGAAGTTTGCCAGCCAAGCAGAATCAGGGCTTTTCCTTCTTTTGTTCCTGCTCCCCACATATCTCGCACTGTGTGATTTATTTATTAAGAATATTACATTTCATTCAGCTTAGTATAAACACAGAGAGTGCTGAAAAAGGAGAAGGCTGCTCCCCCCTGTTGTGTCTGCAACTTGCTGTTAGGATAAATGTGTATAAGCAGAAAAGCTGTGTAAGCAAAGCAGCAAACAATAAAGTTCTATTAGAGAAAAAGCAATGCCACTGCGTACATTGAAATCAATGTTAATAGCTTCCTTGGAAAGAGTTTACAAGGTAAATGTTCCTGAGAAGTGCCTAGCAGATGTTCTGAATCACCAGAGCAAGCTGTAGGCTTCATGACTCCCAGCTACTTACTGATTCCACTTGGATGTGACAAGCAGAGTTTTCCTATTTACAGAGCTAGAGAATATCAGTTTCAGTGTTTTCAGTGCTCATAATTTACTTCTGAATCTTACAATATTCTTTTTTTCCCCTTAAAGCCCTTTCAGAGGTAATCCCGTGAGTGTATCTGAATCAGGGCTTTCATTTCTTGCAGGGAGGAAGTTTGCATTTCTAATATTTTATGGGGTAAATCTTTAAAATTTGGCCCATAAAGTAAAAAAAAAAAAAAAAAAAACAAAACCCACAACAAAACACGAACAAATGTACACAGCAAATCAAGTAAACCCCAACAAATATCTTCATCTGACAAGGCTGAACCTTTTTGTCTGTATGAAGCAACCGATGGAGCTCTAATCTGCAAATCGCAGTCACTCTGGTTCAGAATAGCAAAACTGTTTGAATTTGTTGAAAAGATGCCTCCAAACCTTTGTTTTGCTTCAGCCCTTTGTCCCATTGAACATCTAGCCACAACTAGAAGTTTTCTCTCCTGCATCTGGCCTCCAAGCTGCTGAGGTTCTCCTGGTGCTGGACAGCCTGGTTGTCACTCTTGGTGCTCTGGTATTGCTCCCACTGCTGTCTTCCAGTTGGATGCACTGAAAGCTATGCTCATAGATGGTCCTCCCCAAGAGAGGGAAGGCTGAAAGGGGAGTGCCAAGCCTGGCAGAGCAACAAACGAGGACAAAATGCCAAGGGGCCCAAATTCCTTTCAGGCATACAACACTAGTGCTGATTGCCATCTTTTAAAATGTCCTGCACTATTGAACTCTTGGCAACCAAGGCATTTGATGGAAGGACATGAAGGATGTCACCACTGTGTGCCTTTTAACTTCTTAAAGGTTTCCTAAAACATGACATAAACGTCGGTCTAAGTGCAGCAGCAAAGTTTTCTTTGGTCATACTGCAGGACCAGATGGACTCCAGATTTCATGTTTTTGTTATCTTACTTTCATGCAGCATTAATTTTGTGTGGAATAGAGGTGCTGGATAAAAACACAACAATGTTACTAAATACAATGAAAATATATTTTCATATGGTGAGACCTGGCTTAGTAAAACAAAATAGGCTCTGGGGCCCAGCAACCAGGGCTCCTGATGCTCTGAAAGTTTGGACATGCTAAAAAATGGGGATTTTGAGACACTGGTCTGCACCATCCTATCACAAAACTTGTTCTCTACTTAGGTTCTTCGTGTCGGGGGGGTTATGTTATCCTCAGGGAGAATGAGAATGAGCCCAGCTCTGTCTCCTATGCTCTGGGCCAGGCTCAGTGACCACTTGCCTGGATAATTATCAAGAAGCTTTAATTATCCTTCTTTGGTGGCATGAAGCATCATACCCTACTGTTCAGAAGATGACTATTTCTAATGGATTAAGGTCATTAGACTTCATACCTAATAGCAGAGAACTGTGCTCTCTCCCTTCCCAGCACCAGCAGAATTCTGCCTTGTGAGTTAGAACCATGTCTGCTCTCAAGGACTAAGGAATTGTCTCAAGGACAATACAGGAATACCTGAAAAAATCTGGAGCCTGGATAATGCAGGTCACAGAGGCCTTAGCCTCCTTCCCAGTGTAACATATGCCAAAATACATCACCTGCTGCTGGCAGACAGACAACAATGGCAAAAAGCAGCATAATCCATCTCCAGCACTTGAACTGAACAGTTTGGAGCAGGAGTTGTGGTAATATTATTTACCCTTTAGCCACTGCCTGTTGAACTACTGGCCAATGGCAACGCCTGTCATCCAGAAAAAAAACCAAAAACGGTGTATTTCTCAGTTAGTGTTAATGAGTCTTGAATAATCTAAATTTTCAGGTTCATTAGTCTGCTTCCTTCTTTGAGCTTGTACCATAGCATTCTGCCTCTACAGAACTGAAGTACAGTCTTGTCTTGTGTTATCCCTGGCCCACCCAGCTTATTCTGTAGAGATATTAACAGTGTGGCAAGAGAAAATACTCTATGACTCCCATTTAGATAGTGCTGTTTTCCTAAATTATGGTCATCAGGTTCTGTATCCAGATTAGTAAACAAAGAGATCAAGTACTGCTCTCTGGCACTGAGAACAAGGGTCCAATGCAGCCCACACTTGCCCAGCTTAGCTCCCCTTTCCATGAAAGCAGGAGGGCTGCCTCCAAGCTACCTCTTGGGAATGACCCAGGACATTCATACCTTGGGTGGATCCATAACTCTAAGCAAACTACTCACATGAGCACTTAATTATGGCTCTTTTTTCCTAACAAATCTCTTGGATCCAAATCTGGTTTTATAATGGTGTAAACTGACACCGTAGTGCATGAGCACAGGAAACAATGAATAAAGCCCTGTTCTCCTGGGGCACAAGCAAGTTTCTCTTCTTGAGACTTTTAGGAAAAAGATTTTTATTTCATTTTGATTTCTTCTCAATTTTTCAGTTTATCAATTAGTAAAATCACTGGTATTATTAAAATGCAATTCACAGAATATTTTCAGATGAGTGGTGACTGGTTGGATATGTATCCACCCTAGCACTTTGGCCTTGCTTTCCTTTACATGACACCACAAGTCAGTGAAATCACTATATAAAACCAGTGTGAGATCAGAATCTAGTCTATGTGTTGTGAACATTATTAAAGGCAGGGGAAAAAAGTGCTTCCTTCTCATCATATCACACAGCATCATTTGCCAAACAACATGCCATGTTGTCTTCAGGCATATGATTAATGCCAATGCAGTCCAATAAAGCTTACAAAGCTCACAGCCCCGGTCTCCCTGGAGAGTTAGCAACAACGAGCAAAGCCTAAATGATGCTGTTCCTCATCTTTCAGTCACCAGGGACTTCCAGCCTTTTTCTCATTTCTGAGCATTAATCTTTATTTCTTTTCCAGAGTAATGAGATTTCTCAGCAGTGAATATTTTTATCAGCTGGCTACATCCAGAAGACACTGTGTTGATATCAGCTGTCTTGTTGAAAGGATTTTGCATTGGAGTGCCCCTTCCATTTCTCTTTTTCCAATTTGCTTATTCTCTTATTTGCATATTGTTTTACAATTCATTGTTGTGTGGATTTTCTCAGTAAATACCAACACCCAGATCCTTTGCTGGGGCTGAGGGCTTTCTTTCAAAGTTACCCAAGGTGTTTTGTGTGTCTTTTCTGCACAACACTAGGTGCAAGTCCCTTTGTGACTGGGATAGTGATTAGTCAGCTAGAACGTTACTTTTCAATACAGAGACGAGGAACAGTGAATGTACATTATAACATGGGCTAAATACAAATACTTTTACAGAGGCAGAACTCCCAGGGCCCAAATTCTGTGTAGTGATTGCATGTGGATGTAATAGTAATGTTTCTAAAGTCTGAATGACAAGAAGTAAAAAATACCTTTTCCCTTTGATTCTTCAAGGGTGGGTGTGTGTAAGGGCTTTAATAGACTGTTTTCCTTGAGTCAATGAAATATGTTTTATGAACCATTGACTAAATCATATGTGACTATTCTCGCTTTTACCCATTCTTAAATATGCTTATTAGAAAATCCTTGTGACCATGCAAGAAGTGATTTTAATAAAGGCTTCTAATAAAACCTCCTAGCTGCTGTTTCCTGGGGAGCCCTGCATATGCACTGGAGACCAATCAGGAACTTAAATCTTTGGTGGTACACCTCTGTGGGAATAAATACAAATTCAGTATGTTTTGTACTGTCAGCAAGACCTGACATAATGTAAGACACTAGAAGTGATGTCAAGCCTAATATATCAGGCATTAATTGTGCATGTGCAGGTGGTGAGATAAACAGGTAGAATTGTTTCACTGGTTACAGGAATTTTAAAGGAGTAAGTGAACTGCTGCTTTTTAAGGCACCATCCACTGTCCATCCCTGGAGGCAGAAAACAAGATATGATGAACCAAAAGTCTGATCTGAGGTGACAGATCCATTTTTACCATGGGAAAAACCAGACACTTTCCTGTGAAATGACATCATCTTTAATAGCGTGGGATCTGTCACCAGCAGTTGTAAACAGAAACTGATTTACAAGCCAAACAGTCTTCTTAGCCAGCAAGGCTTGATTCAAATTCCCAGTCCTAGATCATCTTAGAAGAGATCTTAAAGTACCCGGACTTTTTGCAACTCCTTCTTTTAAGGGAACTCAGAAAATATGTCCTTCTCACCAGGAGATTTCTACTTTAATGAAAGTTACTCTGGAGAGTCTCCCTGATGCTGGGGTCTTTAAAATGAAAGGTCATATGCAGGTAGGGGGCAGCTCTCCAGAAGGTCAGGCTCTGGCTCATGTCATGCTATGTCATATGCAGGATTCGAGCATGACCCTGAAACACATTGTGACAAATTTTGAACCCTGAGCACAAGTTTGAGTTCCAGCAGTTGAAATCCATGCTGTGGACTCCAGCCTCACACCTCCCTGGGGCTGGGAACACAGTTAGCACATTCAGAGTCCCTGTGACACAGCCTGTCTCCTGCTGTAGGGATCTGCCAACCCCTGATCTCCCTTTGTGAGGTCACAAAGGGGGAGAACAACAGAGATGCTGCCTTGCTATTGCAAGGACTGTCCCACAGATTACCCTATGAGCCACCTTGAAAACCACCCTACAAGCCAGCCTGCTCCTAAGGGGCCACGAAGAGCCATTGGCCCTTTGCACTGGAGATGGCTGATGTGTCCTCCACTGTGACACTTGACACAGCATTATCTCACAGAGCACATAGGATGATGCTTAAGACAAATGTGTTAGAGCATCTCTCTGAGAATGTGGTTATATGCAAATATGAGAAAACTGTTGTCATAAGACAAATTGCTGATTATATCAATGTTTTATTGTACTAGAGCCTGCAATCGTAACACTGTGGGAGTGGCTTTATTTATCTTAGCTTAAGTGCCTCTGACTTTGACATAAGATAAAACAGCATAGGCCTTCTTGTATTAAAATAGCTTACATTACTAGACTGCTATAGACTTACACCTGAAATTACAGCAAACCTTTTTACATGCCAGTATCTTACTTACAAAAGAGACAGTAGCATTTCAAAGAGGGACTCAAAATCAGCTCTTGACATTTTTAGAGACTGTTCCCATGAAGACGTTTATTAAATAAACCCTAAGGAAAAACAGGAGGCAGATGACCCCTTACAGAAGATTAATACTGATGATCTTTACCCAGTAGGAGGGTAACAGTGGAAAACTTGAGCAGTGCTAGGGCTGCAGTTGAATTTTGAAACACTGCCACCTCATGTCAGCTTAGCAAAAAGACAATTAAAGCCAGCCTCCCAGTGCCTTTCCTCTGGTGTTTGCCTGGCAGCAGCCTCGGTCCCAGAGGCACTGTTGTCCACATTATTGTTGTTATTTTTTAATTGAAAGTCATTAATAATATCCATAATGTTTTACAAGCCTAGAGCCAGTGCGTGCTCTCCCTTTGCGTGTTAAACATGCAGAAAAACATGAGCTATAAAGCCACATACTGGTATTTGTTATTTCACATTGGTGTTTGTGTTGTGTTGGATTCGTCGGCATAGCTTGAGAAGGTGTGAGGCATTACTGGATCATTCCTTCTCCTTTTTGTCTCTTCAGAAAGGCATCAGGAGAAAGCTGGACATTACAGACACTCCCTGGGTGCCAAGGCTGTGACTCTAAAGAAGAGCTGCACCCACAGCTGGCTCCATTTCCACATCCTTCAGCAGGACTTGGTTTATTGTTCTATTTTCCATTACTTCTCAGTAAGAACTGAAGAACTGGTGAGTGACTTCTGACATAATTATTGGGTTTAATATAGAGCAGAGAGTTAAAATGAGTGCTGTGGTTTTGTAGTCAATAAGAATGCTTCTGTATATAAAACTTTATTTATACAAATCTTCTGCAAGAGGGCTTGGTTTTGTACCTGACCTGTGTTGAGCAGTGGTTACATTGGAGGCTGAAGAGCAGGACTGAGACTCGGTGCATCTACTGCTGACTAAAACTCTGTGCTACTTCTGTTGCACAAAGCAGTAGAACTTCTTAGGAAGAACAAAGCTTTTGGATCTGCATCCTTCTCTGGGAGATGGGTCTGTCCAGCCTGCAGCAATGGGAGCATCAGATCTATAAGCAAACTTGGTGCTGAAGTTTGCCTCCCAGGAAGGTTCTGGGGGCTGGCCTGAGGTGCCCACTTCATACATGATGCTGCCTGAAAGCAAACTACTTCTTGCTTTTCAGACAGGTAGTTTTCAGTCTGTTTAGGTTTCTGAGCCAGCTCACAGGAGACAAGGTTCAGAGCTTACAATGCTGTCTGCAGGACTTGCCCTGCAGGTGGAGAGGCGTGTACAGTTGGACACTACCTACTGCAGCATTTGTGCATGCATTAGCTGAGTTATGTGAGCCTGGGGAAAGGGCTACAGCTCCCCAAACATCCTCTCCTGCCATCCTCCCAGTCAGTTCATATCTGCTCATCTTACACATGCATGTGTGTTATTCACACACACAGAGGTGCAGACTCATGCCCTATTTCAATGCAGTAAGATGCCCTGTTCAGCAAAAATGCAAATTTGTGTTTATGTTCTTAGAACTAGAGGTAGCGTCAGTTTATGTTCACTTTAGGAGTTCTAATTCTCTCTTCACCTTGAGTAGTCACCTGCTTGATCCACTTCTCCAGCCTCTCTGAGACAGTCCGGCACCTACAGAGCCTGCAAACATGTTGCACAAGGAGCACACTGAGCCTTGAAGTGCTCCTCTGGCTCCTCTGAGCACTCGGAGGGGACGACTCCTCTTGCTGGCTGGCTCACTCCCTGGCCCTGTGGACTGCAGCTGTGCCCCAGTGCCAGCTGGCTCTACGTAAGCAGTAAGGGCCTTGTGGGATACAGGAACAGGATTCAAAGAGAAACGGTCTAAGTGTTGGTAAATTCAACCTGAGATTAGAGACCTAATAAAAAAAGCCCTCAGGCTCCAACCCAGACCTACCAGCTCCAGCCAGGCAACAATTCCATATTAGAAACGCACACAAACAGTTTTGAAAGTTTTGTCAATAGCCTGAAGGTGGGCATTAAGGAGAAAGCAGCATCTCAATACTGAATAGAGAGGTGTTTAGAATCTGCCTTAAATTAGGGAGATGATTACATGCTTCCCAGAATGGATGTTGGATAGTCTCAGACCCTGAAAGGCTGCCTTTTCCAGTCACCACTCACCTTTCAGAGTCCCCATGGATGAAACTCCCTCATTCTCAGACTGATGGAGACTCCTGCATGGAACAGTAACTACAGTTGAAGGTGGGAGCTTGTCACAGCCCAGTGCCATGTCAGTTTAAGATGTCAGAGAACCACATACTCCAGTAGCAAATTTTTCAGAGCTACAGACAAGAATTTTTGCCATGGAAAACTGAAGAATAATCTGCTCATCCGCTCATGGGGAAAGTATTTTCCAAATCCTAAACTGCTATTATCTGCCTTAGGTCATGTAGCACAGTGATTTGGATTTCCCATTGCCCTACCAAATATAACAGTTTTCATTATCTACTTCAGTGATTAATTCTTCTTCATATTCAGCCTCTATTATTGGACATATTGTTGGACATATTGGACATGTTGTAGCTGCTTTGGGCCATTCTGTTCATCACCAGTACCCAGAAATCTGGATTATCCTGCTAGATCTGGAATTTCCAGGTGGAATAGATGCAACTGCCCTTCCTTTCCCTGCATGTAAGGACTACTTGTGCTCTCTGTACAGGAATTTCTGTAGGAAATAAACTTGTTTGATGAGGTCATTCTCTGCTGTCTTTTTGACAGTAGAATGAAAACCAACTTTCCAGAATGGTGGTTTGCAGATGCCCATGCTTGAAATCATATGGTTGCATATGTAGGAGTAGTTAATACCTTTGCCTGGACAAACAGGTGTCCCTGACGCAATGAGACAAGCCTCCCATTCAGATATGTAGAAGTTCTTTTTGCACAGTGGAAACATCTGGTAGTAGGTGGATTAATTAAGACAGAAACTGAGCTGGGGGGAGAGGAAGGAGACAAGGATAGGAAGGAAGCAAAGCCAGCAATTAAGCCCAGAGAGTTGTTACTGGGCAAGCTGAAGTGGGAGGAGAGGGAATGAAACATTGTTTGTTTGGGTTGTCAGGAAGAAGAGAAAATAGAAGCCATGGCAGAGACAGAAGAACAATACATATAGATGAGTTAAGTACTCTGTGTACCAGTTTTGAGATTGAAAAACCTCACATCAGACCAGAACTTCTGTCAGCACATCAGAGGGCCATCCTGTTTTCAAAGAGAGAAGAGTGATGATTGCTTCTTCAAGGCAAGTCCTGCCACCCTGACGGCTCCCTAACGGAAGCTTACACACATGTATATATGTGTGTACACATGCACATACAAGGAAACAAGGAGCACACACAGTGTGGTGGGAAACTGTTCAGAATGGTGTTTAGCACCTCAAGGAACTTAGGGAGTGGACTGTGAAAGTAAATCTGTGCAGCCTGCATTGTTAGTGAAAATCTATACCCTCCAGCAGTTCGGTAGCCATCTGTCCTTGCTGCTGAATACCAAGCAGGAGCGCTCTCTGTATACTTGCTCAATTGCAATTCTGCTCAACTTAAGTTTGGGAGAAGCAGCAAACACCATCGGAATGAGAAGCTGACAGCAAAAATACTGCAGCAATGTACTCTGGGAGAAGGAAAAGGAGAGAAAGATACGGCATTTCCAAAAGAGATCAAGAGGTGATGTTGATGTCATCACACCACAGAGGGCTGAAATCATGCAACTTATTTCATTTTAAAACCATAGGTTCATTCACATTTCCTTACCCAAAAGTAAGCAGGCAACTTCTTTTCTCTATCAATAATTCAGCCCTGCTTGTATTTACTGTTTCATATGACATTTTCACTTTAGTGTGTAACAGTTCATTTTGGACAATATTTCCTCAACATTCTGGAAGATATCTTTCTCTTTCCTATTACAAAACATTTGCAAATTTTTCAGTTTCTAGATCAAAGCTATTGGACAGAGTCCAGGAAAAGTGGGGCTTTTTTCAGCCTGTGGCTATATATCAATCAGCAGGTCACAAAAGGTTTCTGGATGAAACGTTAGCATTGCTTGGGAGGACATCCATAAGTTACTTAACATTTCAGCACAGGAAGAAGGAAGCAAAGAGTGACTCCAATCGAACTAAGGATTTCTTGCTTTCAGTAAGAGAGAACCATATCTCTTCATAACTTTACCAAAACCTGTGACTGAAGGCACATGGAAACCCATGTCATAACTTCATATAAGCTGTCCCTGAAGTCCATGAAGACATCCTTATAAGGGCTTTGTGGTCTTTGGCCCAGACACAAAATTCATATGAGATGTTGATCAGAAAAAAAAGACTGCAAAACTCAGAAGAGAAATTAAACCCTACAGGGCAGGTTAATAGGTCAGAGATCAAGCTAAGCTGGGTGTGAAGTTCTCCAAAATGTAGGTTGGAAGGAAGTTTTTTAGCCCTAGAGAAAAAGACTCTGAAAATTATGGAGCCAGGTCCAACTTACTCCAGTATTTGGGACACACTTGGGTCTAGGATTCTGTCTTACATTCATCCTAAGTAGAAATAAGGTGAGTACTGAGAGAAGGCATCCTTTTAGCAATCTAGTCACTCATACTAAGCACAAGCTAAAACAAACTGGAAATACCACACTTTGTGTTCCAGCTTGAAGTTAAATTTCTCCCACACTATGTTCTAACATCTAACTCTTCTGAGTGTGAAATAAACCATGTTAACTGAGCCAAGAAATTCAAAAGGAGACACCCTTCTCATAGCAGGCTGGTGCTGATGGTATGAGAAGCTGCTTCCATAAGACAGACTTTTCTTACTCTCTGCAACTAATAAATTAAAGGCCTAGCTATACCCAGCATTTGAGATGAAAATGGAGGTATAATTTGCAAAGCTGTAGTTGAAGAGTGTCTTTCTCTTTTCATACTAGGACTAAGGCAGCCTTATAGAAACCAAGCTGGAATTTGTTGGAAGCTCCATCCATGACCAGGATCAAAATGCTTTCCCTCCACCCCGTTCATAGAAGTTCAGATAAGGATCTGCTGTTTCTGTCTTTAAGCCGAGAGCTGACTCCTGTCAGTCTCATTAAATGTACAACAGGCTCAAGAACTTGTATAGGGCAGAATTTTGCCAGAGGGTAAAATCTGGTCAAGGGTATAAAAGCACCAAACATCCAAGGTTCAGGGGAGCAGGCCTCACAGTGAGGCATCCCTGAAAGCAGTAATAAAAAGGTAATCTTCCTTCCTTCCTTCCTTCTCATAAAATAAAGCAACAAATGGTATCTGTAGTGCTGACAGAACTTGCTGTTTGCTGAGGCTGAGATATAGCCATTGACTGTTTAATTCAGATAAATAAGCAGATATCAGAGTAAAGGTCAATGAAGTATTTGCCCTATCCCTAAATTACACAAGAGTGTGTCATCATGCAGATCAACATAGCTACCCTGGCTTGTGTTTTAGCTCATTCCTTTCATCCCAGAAGTGAACATTCCTGCTTTCGACAGGTAGGGTAGTGAACAAAGTTCAAGTGGAACTGCACACAGAGAGAGCTCCCTGACACTGTCATGGGAAAAGGGCTCCTGGCCAAAACAATGGTGTCAGCAGCATGTGTACATATTCAGAAAGTACATTTTATGGACCCGGGGTTTTGTATTCAGAGAAAGTCAGAAAGCAAACACAGAAAACCGCTCCACATAGTTTACCCAAATACGTGGCCCAGCATAGTCCAGGAAGAGAGAGGAAGCGGGGAGGGAGGAACTTTACATTAAGGAAAGAGGGGTTTTCAGTGTCCAGCAGTACTAAATAAAAAAAACATGCGTAAAACCCATGGGAGAATGTGAGGAAATCCCTTTGGAGCAGTTAGAGGTCAAACGCTGTTTTCTTGGACATAGGTCTAAATGAAGGATGCACACCAGTGAACATGCATGTGGATGTGGTCCATGGCTCCATATTGTCCAGGATGAATGTGGCTGGACACAAATGCCAGTGTGTCACTCACACTTCTGAGAGAATCCTTCTGGGCTCCTCCAGTACATTGACTTCTTTCTTCCTCATATTACAGTGAAGTCTTCCTGGGAAATCACTACACTGAACAGGATATGGAAAAAACCATTCTCACTTTTTATTTGACAAGTGCAGTAATGCCCTGAGGCCCCACTTGCAGCTGGAGCTCTGCCATGCAAAGCATCACACCACATGGAACAAACACCTGTTCTGGCTTTTGGCATCTCTACCTCTGAGGAGGAGTCCCTACCAGAGGATGCACTGCAGTCCCATGCTCCCCCTGCTCAAGATGAGAGCCCCTCAGGTGGGCTCAGGACTCCAGCACAAGCCCTGCTCCAGGAGATGTGTCTGCGATCCCATATTCTGACTTTGCCTCTTCCGTCTTCAGCATCTATGACTTCTCACACCCTCGTTAAAAGAGAAAAGTAGCTGCTTCTTGTCTCCTTGACTTTATGCATTGAACTTCCTCCTGTGGCTGGCTCCATGCCCTGCTAGAAGGTGGGATAATACAAGGACGGTCTGTCTTCATATGGTATCAGGACATTTGGAAAAATAATGTTTTCCAACCCTCCTCCACTCATCTTCAGAAATTCCAAGCCTTGGAAAACCAGATGCTTAGGCATATAATTCAGACACAAGGCTGGTACAGTGAATTAAAAACAATGTGGAAGAAGATTTTGACTCTTATTACCATGAATGAGAAAGCTGAAAACTGTGGCTCAAACCCTCAAGCATTGGTGCTCTGATATAACTGAAATCTCCCACAAGATTCTGGGTCAAGATAGAAGAAATAGTTAATTTATGGCATTCCTAACATATCCACATCTTCCCCCAGCATGTAGCTGTCATTTGCATTACTTGTGGACTTTGCTGAGACAAAATATTTTTCCTGCAAGATAGTATGATGTTTTTCTCTTTCTTTGCTTGAGAAATAGGAATACACACAACAACAGAAACAACAGAGAGGAGAGAACAGAGATTGGGAAAAAACTTCTTTAAAAATAACTGTGCTCACAGCAACAAGTTATCACAGGTCAATAACTTCAGCTAGGGTGAAAAATGGTAGAGCAGTTACATGGTGCCAGTTGAACAGATGTAGTTGTTCTCAGAACCAAAATTTGTAAGACACACCAGAACTGTTAAAATAACATCTTCTAATGCCCAAGGTCTGTCTCCCCTAAGAAAGAAAATGTGATGTCACTTGCTACTTTCTTCTGTGAAAGGTCCTGCTACAGAAACACCCACTTTTCAGAGGGGTGTTGGTGGCCTTGAGCCAGCAAGATCTGCAGATGTCAGGTAATATCTGTGTGGGGGGATACACTAAGGAACTGGGTTCCTCTAGCAGGTAGGATGCTCTGCATGTGCCATGGTTAAGAAAACACTACCTTCACCAGGAAAAAGCTTTCTGAAATGAGAGGCTTGCCCTTGCTGCCTGTCTGGCTCAAACCTAGACTTTGAAACCATTGTCTGTCAAAAGTCACAGTGTTTCTTCCTCTGTTTTGGTATAAATGATCCATCCTCTGCCCCAATTATCTGCTTGGATTATTCAAATCCCTTCCATCGCCCAAGAGTGTCCAGTGTCCCAAAGTTGGCCTCCTTGTCCCCCTGCTCACATGAGAGCAAGGCATCACTCAGTCCCCAAAGCAGAAGGTTGTGCCCTTGGGCTGTCAGGAACACATTTCTCACAGAGCAGAGCAGAAATTAACCCACTAGAAAATCACAGCCTTTTGTTTTACCAATTAACACTTCCTGCTATAGCTCATCCAAGACAATTGCTGAGTTATTTTTGGTGGGGGTTTTTAACTTCCTGCACTATGGCAGCTGCTACTTCTTTTCTCTCTCTCTGATTTCTGGCCACCATTCTGCAGCTGGCCAGCTGGAGAGCAGGGGGATGTTGGAGCAGCAAGTTACATGTGCTTTCCCAAAGCCTCACTTCTGAGGAATTACTAACAAAGACTAAATAAAAACACTTCACAAGGTTCACAGGTACATTTGCTGTATATGCTTTCACAAAGGCTACAAAAATTTACTCCTAGGAATGTCACAATTTTCTCTTAGTAAAATTGAATGAAGTAAGAGGTAGATTGCAGTTCAAACTTTTTCTCCATTTCCACATAAAGAACTTATTTATTAGGTACAATCAAAAAATATCTTTACATTTTCTAGGTTTCTATAAATCTTTAAGAAAGCAAGAGCCAGCAGATTTGTTAAGGCCATTCTGTTTAAGACATTTACATTTAACAAGAGATTGATGTAGCAGCATTTTTGTTCTTAATAAATGTAAGGTCATTAGATATTTTATTCAGATGCTAATGAGGGATTATTTGAATGGTAATATATTTATGATTTCTCTATTTGACAATCAGTTTTGAAAAGGAAGTGTTGTTAGAAGACATGTATAATCATGCGCATCTACACAGGGAGTTCTGTATGTTTTATATGCAGACAAGGCAAGCCTTGCCTTTAAAAGCAGCTTCTGGCCCCAGCTGAAGCATTGTTGGAACCAAACTTTGGGAGAATTTTTAGGAGTATTTGAGGAACTTTTCTTTAGGAGTGACAGTGATGATTCCTGATTCCAACTATAGTGGCCAGATGTCTGAAACTACTGGAAGCCTAGTTTAAATCACCAATTTAGTATGAGCCTTACTTTCTGGAAAGATGGATCAAATTTATTTATTATTAAAACAACAGGGAGGAAACCAATGACTGTAAGCTCAGGGCATTGGTCCAAGTGATGTCTTAAAATCTAGGTTATATACATATTAAGTATAACTCTCTTAGCACTTTTAGTAGCACTTTAGCTAAGTGCTTTTGTAGTAGGTTCCTGAAATGCTGTTTAGTGTTCCTTGTCAAGGATTTCTGTGAATAAAGATTTTAGCAAGAGCATCTAGTTTGTATAGAGTGTACCCAGAAAAACATAATAGGCACATTGTTTGATATAACTCTAGTCTAAACTATCAGAGAAAGCCCAGAATCCTTGAAAATGGTCCAAGAAGGACAGAGAGAGTTGATGAAGACTTTTGTGGGGGGAAGATATGGGGTCTTGGGACCACCAACTCAAATCTGGGAGGCAAGCCTGTGGGAGGACCTGGGGGACAGACCATTTTCAGGCTGGGTGAGGTAATAGTTAGATATTATAATTAGATGATACTATAAGTTTGTGAAACCTGCGTGTGTGGGTGTGCATATGCCACCTTTGTGCACCTAGGACATCTTTTTAAAGAGCTGGGTTTTTTCACCTTTCTGTACTAACAATGTCCAGAGAATTATTTCTTCGATTTTAGGCAACAGAGGGAAAGTGAGATAACTAACTGCAATTGCTGTAATCTGACTTGGCCACACCTGCTAAACTAGAGAAGTCAAAGCAATATTTATTTCAACACATTTTTGTGGGAGAATGCTTGGAAAGCTAAAGATCTTGTAACAATACTAATTTCTGTAGTTTTAAGTCTGAATGTCCACAAATGATTGAAATTCACTAAGTTGTTAATACATGAGACATACATGTTTCCAATTAGGTTATTAAAAGCAAGAATGTTGACAATAATGTTTCCCGTGTTAATTAATTGAATCACTTGCAGAATGTCCCCTCAGAAGCTGCCTCAACCAGCCCAGCCCTATCAGCTATGATTTATAGCTACTTGGTCTGGAGGTGTGGAAATTTTAGAGTGAATTGCTGCTGCAAGCTTGCCCTTTAGGAGTGAAATTAGACTGTAATTCTATACAATTTGTCAGGAATGAAAAAAAAAAAATATTTTTCTTTTAATAATGATGCTGCTTTAGAATGTTGTAAGGATTTGCAAGTTGAAGCCCAAAGGATTTCTGTGATGAATACTTGAAGCAATCAGTGGGCAGCCTAAGTTTATTCATTTCATTGACTCGTGAGATAGTTTGGATTGGAAGGGACCTTTGAAGATCATCTTATCTGATCCCCCGGTTCAATGGTTGCTGTGAAGATAGAAGTCACCAAGGGAGGGGGAGCGGGGGGGAAAGGGATCTAGACTCTGGAATGTACATTTTCAGCATTAGGTGGGGAAGTGGAGGAGGTTTCTACATTTTGCTGCATACAAAGAACATGTAATAAGAGTCTATAAATTGGGAAATACTTGAAAAAGCCTGAAACTGGAAAAGTTACCCATTATAAGAAAACCTGAGGGGCAGGCTTTCTTTTACGCCTACAAAAGGTTTAAGGCAAAAAAAACCCCCAAAAAGTCCAGTGGGTGTTTTATGAACAAAATCCTCATTATTTTAAATCAGTCTGGAGTTATAGATTTGCTTATTTTAAAAGGTTTTCAATAGTAGAACCTGTAGTATACATTTGTGTTTAAGAACCTTTCCTGAAAATGCAGATGAAAACTATTAGCCAAAGTTTTATGTGTAAAATGCATCAGTCACAAAAAGCAAACTTGTAATAGATTCAGTTTATAATACAACATCTGAACAATGAAAGGAGATTAGAATAATTATTCAGCCAAGTATAAATGGATAGAGAAAAAAATAATTTACTCAGTTGATAATACCTAAGATAATATGCTAAAGTTTTACAACCTAAAGATGAAAGTTCACTTTCTAATTTTATTACTTACTTAAATAACTTGAACATAATTACTCTCACTTAGTTTTATTACCTGACATGTCGTTGCAGCACATAATTTAAGAACTATCTGTGTTTTGGCAACCCTTCTACTTTATACAAACATGATTCTTGCTGTTGGGACAAGAAGACCCTATCTGTGTCATCTGGAGTTTCTACCTGTACATGTGAGATACATGGTGAGATGCTGATATTTATGCATGATCCTCCATTTCTGGTCATTTTGAAACCAGCACGTAAAAGACCAAGGACTAACTCAGTGTCTGTCTTGTGTAAGTGTATAGCAGGAAGACACAAGCATTGCTCTCCAGCTTCACTTTTACATAAATGTGCTAGGTTTAAAGGGGCAATTAAATAGCAAGCTGTGCAAGCCAATAGAAAAAAAAAATCAGAAAATTTAATTAGAAAAGTTCTGGTTAACTGTGTGTGATGTACCCCCCCAAAAAATCTGGCAAAGGAATATACCCAAGTGAAGGTGCAATTGGCACATGAATACCTATTGTTTAAATACAACAAAGCCCAGTAGAAAGGTTCAGCAACTATTTTAAGTTTTTATTGTATTGTGGCTGTAGAGGTTATGATTTAACTTGCAATACTAACAGCTGATTGAATAGAAATATTTTAATAACAGAAATTAATAGTTATACCAGCAAATATGATTACTATTAGAGGACCAAAGCTGTTACCAACAATATTAAACACTGAAGACTAATTAAAATTTCATTCTAAAGAAAGGCTGCCTATAAGCGTGTAATCAGCCCAGCTAGGAGGGTCTCTCCCAAACCCGACAGAATACTTTAATTTTCCAGAAATACAGGTTGGGAATATTTAGAGGTGTGATGTCCACTTAATCTCAGTGAATTTCATTGTAAGGTGTGCAAGTATGTTACTCAGAAAAGTTAGAAGAAACCATTTCCTTAGGTAAGGAGGCAAATAAAAATGCGCTGGTCTTACAAGGTTACTAGAACTCCTTTCGATTAGTCACAAAGACAAGATAATACAATAATATGAAAATATAGACATGTTTTTTAGTTTGTGGAAGCCATTTGTCAAGCGACATGACATTAATCACCTTGAGTGAGAGCTGATTTGAAAGAAGCAATGGAAAATGGAAAAAGCAGGGCCTAAAGAGCTCTTTTAAGCCCTCCTAAGGGTGACAATTCTAAACTGCCCAGCACAACACTGCTGCCTAGCTGTGTTGGAGTAGTGCAGGGAAGTAACTGCTTTGCTGATAGCAATAAAGAATATTACCTCTGTATTTCAATTTTAATGAATCCCTGAGGTTCCACTAGTAATTTCTAAATGACGGATCAGAAATGGACCTGGCAAAGGCAAGGGGTGTTAAGTGGCTGTTTTTTTAATTTGAGGATAATCCAGTGCAATCTTTGCTAATGTCTCCAACAGAGACTGCTTCGATCTCCTGGCTCTAGACTTCTGAGTGATTTGTGTCTGGAATTTTTGAGGTATCTACAAATTGTTTATTCAGACCCAGGACCTTTTCCCATCACTGTGGACCATAAGCATCATATGAGTTATCCTACTAGAAGATCACACTGCAAGTCCAGACCCAAAAGCATAAATCTTATTAGAAGCCCATCAGTATAATTTTAGTGTTGACAGGCTGTAGGTCAATCTGCCAAAATCTCCTTTTACAATACCAGATGGAGTGACATTTTAACTAACTACTACTAATAAAAATATTCTGAGCCCTTGTGCAGAGGAAAAGTACCCAATCACGCATAAAGTGCGAAAGCTGAAAGAACACAGTACCAAGCATCCCAGGCTTTATCCCATGGGAAACAAGAGCAGGTTTGCACTATGGACCCTGACCACATGATGCAGACTATCTTTTTGTATGCATGCAGCAGAGACCACCTAGAACATCATCCAAAACAACCTTGCACAGATCTCCAAAGGAGGGATTGAAATCAGTCTTCTGTCTTAATAAGTGTGGATCTCCTTGATATACAAGGTGCTTAAACATGGCTGTAAAAGGTGCATTACAAATTAGAGGGTCAGGCATCTTGGATCAATTGTAGCTTCTGCAAAACTAACCCTTGTTACTGCTTCAGGAAGTAAATCCACTGGATTTATACTTTTATAGGATTTCCATTAAGTCCTATGCTGTTTATACTGACTTTATATTTAGGGACCTTATGCAGACCTAAATCTGATTTCTGGAATTTAGAGATGGATTGTGAGTCTCAGCAGTAGTAAAATTTAATCCTAAACCAAAACGTCAAGCACAGCCAGTGAAACGTGGAGCATGTGCATCACCCCATCAGCTAAGTGATGTCAGAAAATTATCCTTTTCAGTCTCCCAGAAGAAGCTGACCTGCACTGTTTATGTTACACTGCATTGCTTTAATTGACTTTGTCCATCTAGACAATGCTGAAATCAACACACAGAGCTCTCATGGCTTAATTGACAGAAACCTGGAAATATGTATTTATATAGCTTTAAAGAATGATCCATTTTTCCTGTAGACAATCAACTGAAATTGATATTTTCAGTTGTGAAAATTTTGCTCCATTCCATTTCTTTTTCACTTTACTTTCCAGCACAGAAAACCTCTTCTGTTCTCAGCAATAACAGAAACATTTATACATAACCAACACTGTGTTTAGCATAAATCCAAAACACAGCTCCATACCAGCCACTGTGAAGAAAATTAACACTACCCCAGTCAAAACCAGCACAGCCCTTCTCGGCACTTGCAACAGACCCCAAGCGGCATTTGTGAAGAGCTGGTGCCTTTGATTTACCCAGTTGTAGGCATTGCAGTAGATACAATGTACTTGAAAGACTACAGGGAACAAAAACATTCAGCTGGCTTTGAAAGAGAAACACAGTGAGGGTCAAGTCTCATGACAGACTTCTATAATCTGTATCATCTGCTGAAAAACATATCTGTTTCATTTGTCTTCAACCTCTCCTCTGACTGGCGATAACAGATCTGTGTGGGTTTTGTGTGGCAGCAACATCCAAGAAGCTAGATAATATCATCAAATACATTTTGTATAAGCCATCAATAACAATAGTCAGTCACTAGTACTGTAGGTTGGATGGAAATCCATGCCCATTCATTTCAACCAACATGTCAGTCCAAAAAAATACTATGCAAAAGAATAGCTGCAAAGCAAAACTAGCTACAAGATTATCTACTAGTGAAGGTGAACCACGCAGAAACACAGCCATGAAAAACTATGTGCGTGGCCAGAGACAGAATTGCATTTGGGGAACTGAGATTCACTTCCTACACAGATGCCATTATATTTAGGCACAGATTCTTCCTTAAGACACTCTTGAACATGCCTTATTGTCCTCTTTGTAGCACAAGGGAGCTTGCACACCTCATTCACATAGGGCAGTCCAATCACCTCTGTCTTAGCAAATGCAAGGTGAATTCCTTCACATAAAAAATGTTGTGTATAAAAAAGCCACTTTAGACCCTAAGTGTTCTGAATTTTGTGTTTGCCTAAAAAAAAGAACAACTAACTCTACAGCTGAGCCATTGATAGGTGATTAGTTACTAAGAGATTTTCTCTTGTGGAATGCTTCATAAGTATATAATAGTGTCCTGGTTATAGTGACCAGGACCAGTTTGTCACTATGTGGGTGTGCCTAAGACTGTGTATTCTACACCCTCTATGTATTTTCTCATGAACAGCTAACAATGGACCATTTGCA
>JAWWEU010000111.1:42755019-42847407 GCA_035583155.1 Acropternis orthonyx | reverse complement strand
GCCGCCGCGCGTGCGCGGGGAGGCGGGGCCTCGCGCGGGGCCCGGGCGCGCCTGCGCGGCGGCGGCGGCGGCGAGGGCCGGGCGGGGCTGGGCTTGGCCGAGCCGGGCCCGGGTCGCTCCCTGGGCGGGCAGGGGGACGGTGGCGGCGGCGGGGGCTCACCCCGCACGGGATGTCGCAGACTGCCATGTCCGAGACCTACGGTAGGAACGGCGGGCGGGGCGAGGGGATCCTCCGGGTGAGTGGGCCCGCGGCACCGCGGCGTGCCCCGAGCAGGGGGGAGGGTGCGGGTCGCTGTGCCCCGCCGTGTGTGCCCGGCGGGCTGGGCTGGGCTGGGCCGCGCCGAGCCCCAGCTGTCCGGCACCGGGAGGGGGCACCGGCTGAGGCACTCCCTGTGCCTCGGGGAGCTCTCAGGGCCTTTGGGAGGAGCCGCCCGGTTCTGTAGCTGTGTGCCCCTGAAGGCCAGGTTAAGGGCTCGGCCCTGTTGCCTTACATGTGCAGGCATCAGAAAGAGTTGACCGTGAGAGTGAGTTGGCATGGCACTGCTGCTGGTAGGAAAGCAGCCGCTGGAGTAAGTCAGAGCGCAGGCACTGACAGGGTGTGTCCGCGCCTCGCCAGGAAGCATCACAGAGAAGTGAGGAAGCAAGAGGTAACCAGAGCTGGTGTTGCTGGATAGGGGGAGGAGATGAGAAGAAACTGAATAGTATTCATTTCTCTTTCTTTATAATTTTGCTTGAAACAACTCTCCTTTAATAGATTTTGCTTTTCTCCCAATTCCATACCATAATATTTTGCAGTATAAAGATGCTGCTGTACATGTAAACGTATTCTTAGTCCATGAGAGTAAAATCAGAATTGAGTGCCGTGATAAACCCTTTCTTGTGTCATTTTCTAGCTTTGTTGCAATGTCTTCTCTGAGCATGTTTGGGCACTGGAGAAGGCTCCCCAGGAATATGGTCACAGCACCAAGCCTGTCTGATTTCAAGAAGCATTTGGGCAACACTCATGGGAACTTGGTGTGATACTTGGTGTGTCCTGCACAAGAACAAGAATTGGATTCAGTGGTCCAGATGGGTCCCTGCCAGTTCAGCATATTCTACGGTTCTTCGGTAGCCGTTCAGACTTTTGAGCTGGATTTGCATCCTCTTGCTTTTAGAGCAGAGTCTTGAAAATAAGCAGTAGTTTGGATAATTAAAGCAAAATTGGACAGCAGTTCTGCCAAATGTGAGGGAGGCTGGCATGGGCATCAGGAATTCTTACTAGTAGGCTGACTGACCTGATTGTTTCTCCTGTGTAGTCAGTTTATTTTCAATATTCTAGTCAACAGTGGTTGATGTTTTGTCCTACTGATCAGTACTTTTTTGCACAGCAAATGCACAGAACTAAAGGGCTAAACGAAGCAACAGAATGGGGCAGCCCTTTAAGTGCAAACATTGGGATGTTAAGACCCTGCTTCTTTTGTCCATACTTCTTAGAAATATGTAAAACTTACCTGTAGAAACCAGAGAGATGTGCTTTGTAAATCTAGATTTGAGTTTGAACAAGTTCTTCATGCTCTAAACTCTTGTGATCAGGAACTGGGGTCACTTCAGCTGTGCTTACAATGGGATTGGTGGTCTCTGAGCAAATGCATTGGTAGAAAAACAGAGATGACAGGATTTCAGTAGTGCTCCTCTTTTGATGCTGTAATACCAAGTAAACTAAATAGATGACTGGCATCTTAAACAAGAACATTTCAACATTTTTTGCATTGTTCCAGTGATGCAGAATAGGGATTGTAGTCCCACTGTAGCTGTTGATACTTTCCAATTACTTTGGAGTCCTAGAAAAACAAGCCCTTGGAAATGGAAGGTTTGCAGTTGTCGGTTGTTCCTTTTGAACAACCTTACATTACCCTTTTGAGTTTCCGTATTTGTCCTATGCATACATATTCTGAGCTAGAATGCGTGAGAGTGTCAGGTTTTAGAGAAGATAGAATAAAAACTAAGTTATAGCATAAAATTTAACAGGGGCCGTACCACCTCTAACTGTAACAGTAGTCAGTATCTAATCTTGCAGTGTCCTGTCCACATATGTAGCAGTCCCATTGTCAGATCAAAATAAACAGTACAATGTGACAAAATCATCGATCTTCTGTGCTTGATGAGCTTTCTGGAATTTAATGTTCTCACTGTCCTAACAAAGAGTGGTTTGTTTCTGACCAGCTGTAACATGACTGCCAAGGATGAGAAATATGAGGGGAGTTTCCCCTGGTGACTGAGACCAATGGTCACTGTATACCCTCAGTGCTGGAATCCCTGTAGCTCTGTTCTTGTAGATGCTTATTCATGAACTGGATTTTTCTTCTTGTCACCTGAATTATGACCCATTCTGATTATGTAACCTCAAGCTTTTCATCCTGTACAGATAGGCTCAGGAAACTGGCTGATGGTTGAGTTGGTGTGTAGTTTGTTTTTTTTTTTCCAATGTCATTTTGCTGTCTGACTTTTATCTGACTCAAATTTTGTTGTGAGGTTTCAACTTCTCTTCCCTTTGAAAGGGGGGATTTTTTTTTTCCCCATTATTTTTCTCAATCCATAACAAATAAAGAATAGGAATAAAGAGCCTTTCCTCTGGTCTGTCCTTTCTGCCTATCATACTTCATTATCCACCTCAGGTAATTTACATGTCTTCTCCTGGGTTTTTTTCCTCCCTGAGTTCCTTCCTCTGTGTCATATTCTGTGCTTTAAAGCTTTTCTGTTCACTCACTTTTCACAGTTGTTTCTGTCCCTTACTGAGATTTTTGTCTCTTCCCTCCTTTCAAACCAAGTTCTGTAGCTTCTCAGTCTTGACACAAAATTTTAGTCACAATTCCTGTTTTCTGTCCTGTCAATCTCTTTCATAAGTTCTGTATCTTCTTGTCTTAGCTTTCTAATCTATTTATCCCTTTCTTATGTTTAATTTATTTCCCTTACAAAATGCGAGAACCAAACCAAACATGAATACAAGATAACTCCATGAATTTGAGACTGGGTTTAGAAGGAATATTTTACTGCTGCTTTTGAGATAGAAAGGTCATTCTTTAAAAAGTTTATCTTGTAGCATTGGAAGCACATCTCTAGAAAAATTATTTTTGCTCAGTATTTCTGAGAAGCAGTGGCATTTCTCGAGATAGTTACCATATAACAACATACGTGTGTTTTAGCCTGCTTCCCAGGGCAAAATATACATGTTTTTGTGTTTTGGTAAATACAGACTGACATAAAAATAGCTTGTCCTTAATAGGTAAATGCAAAACAACCTGTGGATTTTAAATGGTAGAAGGATAGAAGAAAGGTTGTATGACCTTTGAATAAATGCAATATGTAAGACTCAAGTCAAATCTCTTCATTCTCTTCTTTCTTGTGTTTTCTCTACTACTCCAGGTCCGGTAACATAAGTTTATCAGTCTCTGTCACTGAATGTACAGTCTTTCCATCCATTTGAAAATAATTTATTTTGATCTGGACAGTTTGATTCATGCTTTTCTCACCATCCCATCACCTGTCAGTTACATGATGACCCCTGCATTTATCACCCTGGCCTCCAGTTTGCACCAAATCTGACTTTATTTCTTAGAGAACATAGCTCTTTTGCTTGTAAGTAAGCAGATCTTCCCTCTTTCAAGCATTCATTGTGCAGACTGGAACAGAGTCAGATGGATCTGTTCTACCTGTTTATCTTGTTATGTTAACTTACTGCTAGAGAAAAGAGTAAGCAGTGGAAATAGCTCCTGTTTTCTCTCATTTTGAGGCAGCATATGCCAGTAGGAATGCTTCAGAGCAATCTTTCCTTCTACAAAATACATAATAAATAATAATAAGGAAACCTTTTCTTCCCGCGTGACATGAATGAGAGTTAGTGAATACAGATTCTATTGTTTATCAGGGAGTTGGAAGAAGATCAAACTGAGATTGAGAATATAATTTGGTCTCTTCCCCCGTCCTCCACCCCACCCTACTGTATTAACAAGCGTATAAGAAACAATTTAATTCTCATTGCATTTTAAACACTAAGCTGCAGTAGCTCAAAACCTGTTCAATTATTCCTTTTGCTGGAGCAGACTTCAGTCAAAAGAGGTGGTTGGATGTCTGGGGGTGGTTTCCATATGAACCATCTGTTTTTGCTAGTACTTGAGTCAAAGCCCACAACTGTCTCTCTTCTCCTTTCCCCTCAGCTCACACCTCACCTCCCCAAAAGAAAAAAACAAATGCCAAAGACATCAACTAACTTGTAATTTATGTAGTTTAGCTGCTTGTGTTGCTCCTGCATCTTTAGGGTGAACTCACAGTTTTGCTCCTTTTCACCTGTGCTGGAACATAAGTTTTGTTTCCTGTACCCCTACATAGTTTGGGATCAGGTGATGCACATAGCTCACAGAGGGGAGTAAGTAGATTCTTTATATTGCTTTATTTCCTTAAACACCCATGCTATGCTATGTTTCTTCTCTTTATGCTTTCTGTAGCACATCCTGTAACCCTTTTTCCTTTTGGCACAGAGTTTAATTTTGCCCTAAATTCTTTCTGTATAAAGATGATCTTATTTACAGGCAAAGTACTTTAACTTTTCTTGACCTTTTCAGTAGCCAGCATGGCAGCGAGCATTTGCAACATCTGAATTATGTTGCTTTTCAGCTTTTCTATGAAGGAGGAACAACAGAATTCAAAAGAAAAGTTTCTCTAGGGTGACAGCCTTGGCAGCTGACTGGAATGCTGGGGCTCAGAGCTGCTTTGTCAATCGCAAAAAAAAAAACAAAAAAACAAACCTGTGAAATTAAGTGACTTAACTCCTCCCAGAAGAGGACACCAAAAACAAAATCTAGAGCAATTAGGAAGTAATGCAAACACTAGAACGTGAGTTGCATTTAATGAAGTTGCAAAGAATGAATATATTGAAGTTCTTACCAAGTTTGAGTATGCAGTGGTGTTACAGTTGGTCTAAAAGAAGGTATCTGTCCAATCTCATTTGTTTTCTGTGTTTCTGAACTGTGGTAAATTTTTAGATACATCTGTACAGCTTAAAGAGAAAACATTTCATGTCCTAAATCAAGTGCTAAAATAAGTTATAAAAATGTAACTGATGTGGTACCTGTTATCATGCAGAATGACATTATAAGAAAGAAGTTTCAGAACAACAAAATGAAAAATGTTCTTCCTGTTCTTACCTGGTGTTACCTTACTCATTAATATGCTAGGCTGTCAAGTTTAAAGCTTGTTAAATCCAGGTATTTTTGACTTTTGGTATTGGCAAAGCCTTTTTCTTGCCTTTCCTTGCAGTGGATTAAATGTGCAGAGTATTCCGTATTTCCTGAACGTTGTTTTCCAATGCTTGTGGACAAACTGTTAACATAAGTCTAAAAGCCTTTTGGTAGTTTGAACAATTTACATAAACTTGGAGTTTAAACTGATGGAAGCACAGATACATTTGTGAATGTAACTCCAAGTCTTTTACTCTCTGAGTCTACATGTTCTGCCTTCTTTGATGGCAGAATGTTCTTATTAGAAGATTTTGGTATTTCCATTATATGGTGGAATAAAACACATTTGCCTTAGTTTCATACTCCGAAGAAGTGAATTGTAACTGCAGTTTCAAGTTTCACCTTAGAGAGCCTGTTTGCTGTTTTGCCAGAGGGAAATTTATTTTTTGTCTACTAAGCAAGCAGGTGTTCAACTGGCATCTAAGTGATTTATTTGTAGGAAAGATTCCCTTCAAAGTTGTCTTGCACAATAAAATCTTGATAGGAATTGTGAGTCTATTATGAAGTGCTGCTGTAATATGTTACCAGTTTAGAGACATGAATGTAAAACCCCCAAATATCACTCTTGCTTTCAGAGCAAAATATGAAGCACCTAGACTTAAAACACCTAAGGGAAAAGTACACTGAAGTTCTGAAGCTCTTCCAGTTCAGTCTCTGACAGCAGCATCCTTGTCCCAGTGTCCCACTGGCCCACAGCCTGTATGTGCAGAACAGAGCAGGGTGTTAAGTTTGCTGTTCAGTGTGGGTTTGTGGGTTGCACAAATATGGCTTTGTGTGCCACATTTAACTGCCACTGCTTACAGTCACACTTCAGATTAGTGGAGGAATAGAGTTCCGGGTTTGTTCTTTTCCTGTTTTAGGTTGACAGTAGCTGTTGTACTGCAACAATAATACGAGTCTTCTGTGGAAAAAAAAATATGGTAAACTTGAATTTTACAGTTGTTTTTAACAAGAAAACCTGACAAACAGCATTCGGCAGATACACAGTACAATCAGTTTTAACTGGATTTCAGATTTATTTTTGGAAACATGGCAGATATCAGAAGCAGATTATTTTAATTGTGACTGTATCTCAGAGCATCTCACATTTTGAGAAACTCTGAAAGTGGTAAAACCAACAAGATTGCAACACCCACGGTAGTTTAAATATACAAAATGGTGTACAAGGAAGGCAGCTAACCAATGATATTTTCCATAAAAATTGAAACTTGGCTTTCTTTGAGATTAATTTTTTCTTAACCTCACACTTTGGGGATGCTTATGGTATCTGCATTTCATGCTAACAGTGAAGACTTGATAGAATGAAGCGTTCTCAGCTTTAGCATGTTTTGCAGTTGAAATGACAGGAAGGGCCCTTCTTTATGGGAGATAACACACAAAATTTTCACAACCTGAAGGAAAATCCTTTTTGAAATGATTTTTTTTTTTAAATGCAAAGCATGAGCAGCTGGGTGGGGGCGTGAAGAATGAGAAGAGTTTGGAACAGAATGTCTTGAACATGTAAATGGTCACATTTCGTGAGCAAGAAACAGCAATCTTTTCCTGAGAAGGGTAGAATGCAAAATCTATACCAAGTCTTTTACAACATTTGAAACAAGAAAAATCATGCAAAGGCAAAATGTAAAAAACCAAAAATCCTTAGTAAAACACTACTTAATTTTAAATATGAAAAAAATCTGGAAAAGAGGTGAAGGCAAAGCGTGGTAAACATTCCCAGGACCCATAGCCCTCTGTTTTGTTATTGACTTTTTAACAGTGAGAATTTTCTTAGCACTTGAAAAACTTGCTTATTCCTTTCACCATTGCTGGAGGGTGTTTATGGTATACCATAACAAATAATTCCAGCATGAAGTGGAATTAGCACATAGATTTGCGTGCATCTTAAATTCAAAATTCTTAAAACTAAATATTCAAATAAGTTTCTGATAGAGTATTGTATTAGTGCTTTGATTTACCTTGCATAATCTAATTTTCTTTTTATTCTGCCATCCCCTGGGCCAATATCTGTGTAACGCTTTTGACAGCATTGAACACTATTAAAAAAAATTAATGTTTTTATTTTTGTTGATACTGCAAGCTTAATTCTTTTCATTGCGTGCTTGCCAGATGTCTTCTGGAGACCTGCTGTGTTTATAAGAGGAATTGTGCAATAAAGATAAAAAAATCTGCTGCTGGTAGAAAAATAAACAGCAAATCTTGCATGAACTGTAAAGGTTGCCTTGGTGGTGATATATTGGAGGAAGCAATTGTAAGCTTTCTTATCATAGTTTGTGCATTTTGAGAGCAGTAAGGGAAGGTTTCTTCAGTCTTCAGTGAAACTAAAGCAGATTTGGGGATGTAGCATTAAAACATTATATGGAACTGTTAAAACAATACAGATGGGCCATATATCTTGAATATATGTCTTACCAATAAGCGCTAATGTAAATGGCTCATAAATAGGTAAGGTGCCACAAATACTTGTATCTTAATTTACCGTGTGGAGGAAACATGAAAACAGGCATCCCAGAATAAAAATTACCTCTTCTCTATAAATTTGGTAGAAAAATATTTTAGTTGGCCCAGCTTTACATGGATTAAAACAAAGTACAAGTATTAAACAGTTATATAGAGAAGTTCACATTAATATGAATAAAATAAATTAAAAAATAAAAATACAAAAATATATAGATTTTTAAAAATTACATCATTATTTCGGACATTTGTAGTGGCTCTAGTTTGTAGCTTATATACCCTTTAAACAGGTTTAATTTTAACTGAATTCAGATTCAGCCATTTCCATCTCTTTTCCCATCTTTTTTTCCATAAAAAGACAGCATTCTTTGTAATATCACTATTGAACATGCTAGGTTATTCTTCAGATTTATTATTTTGCTAGTTTTGTCATCTGTTAACAGCTACTGGAGAATAGCTGACTTGTGACAAAAATGTGTGTACTAAAATTTAATCATTGGGTTTTTTCTTTCAATTTTCAGATTTCCTGTTTAAGTTCTTGGTCATAGGAAATGCTGGAACTGGAAAATCCTGTTTGCTACATCAGTTCATTGAAAAGAAATGTAAGTATATGTGAAGCACAGTAAGTTTTCAATTGCTTTGTACCACATGCTTTGTGCCACTCTGCCTTGTATGGAAGTTCCTGTAATTCTCTTATTTGTGCACATTAGGATTTTGGCTAAGAATTGTGTTCAGAACCATGCTGTAAGTCTTTATTGCTCACTGTTTGCCTCTAATCAAAAGCCTATTGTGGAACATTATTCTCAAATAAATATAACAGGATGTTGATGTAAATACTGACTTACTTTTTGTGAGAGTTCTATCTTGCAGCTATAAGCTTCCCTAGATACATAGTAGAGATTTGGATCCTTTAGAAGAAATGGTGAAAGAGAAGTTGAATTGCTTGAGTAGATTTAGAAAGCTGGTAGTATCTTTCTAAATCATTAGTCATGCTGTTTTCTTTGCTAAGGACGGACTGTGTTCTATGACAAATACTGGTAGAGGTTCCATTATGGATGCTGTTTAGAGATGAACAGATAATATAAAAGAAAATTTTCTGTTGGGTAGTGCACTTGGCATCATGACTAAACAAAAACAATATGCTTTTAGAAACCTTTGTAAATCTAAGGTGACTATTATCTTTCTCAACAAAATGGTAATTCGCCTTATCTCCTGAGGAATATGCTAGGATAATATTGTGTATCTACTAAGGAACATGGAGTGATTCTATGATTCAATGTGAAACATAACATTGCTTCTAGTAAGGGCAGTTGTGTGTTGTTGAGAATCTGTGGTATCAACAACATGCTTAGAGCAAGTATTGTAACTTTGTGCTTTAAAGAAGCAGCAGCTCTTGCACATTGACGGACAAGACTGTCTTTCTTTGTTCTGTTTTTCCATGAATTTTAAATTTAAATGGCATCAAAGTATTAGAACACTGTTGGAGAAAAGTGTACAAAAGTTATCTTGCCATTTTTTAAAGTGAACTGGAACTTACTTAAAGCAGGCCCTTCTAGTAGTAATTTTGAATTAAATAAGCAGTTAAAAACTTCTAAAAAATGTTTATTTCTGTGTGCTGGCAGTAGACTTGTGAGTGGCACTGAATTTGATGGTTCAGGAAGTAGTTTGTCATTTGAGCACCAAGGAGTTTTGTTTATATCTGAATTTTCTTATGGCAAAAAACCAATTATTCATTCTAAATGTTCTCCAAATAAGTCTGGGTTTATTTCTTGGTGTTCTTTTTTGTAGTCAAAGATGACTCAAATCATACTATAGGAGTGGAATTTGGTTCCAAGATCATAAATGTTGGTGGTAAATATGTAAAATTGCAGATATGGGATACAGCAGGACAAGAGAGATTCAGGTACGCTTTCCAATCATTTTATTAAGTGTTTGTTATTGAATTGTTGCTGAGGGTCTTGGCTATTACTTACCCCTGCTTATAAATACTCCTAGTTTCTTGGTCAGTGGAATTGTTTGTCTACTTTCATGTTATCACCTAGGCCAGATCTTCCAACTCGGACATAGCAACATAGATCAGTCGATTTCAGTAAAGCAATGCTGCCTTGCAGGATCTGAGATTCTGCCTTTTCTTTCATCGGGTATTTTCTGTTAAGGTGTATGAGTAGAATAGGTGGCTAAAAGCTTGTTCCCCAGCCAAACTCGATAAAGTGTATGTACTTAACCCTGTGTTTAGAAGACCACCTATTGATTGGTATAAGTAAATGCCAGGAAGCTGTAAGCTGTTCAAAATCTGCATGAAAACAATTGCACATAATTTTGTTTCATTAGAGGAGAAAAAAACCCAGTCAAATTTGTTTGAATAAATACACTTCTAGAAAGACTGATATATCAGAAGCGTCTTAAAGAAAAAGCAATCTATTTGTCTGCTTAGAATCACCACTTTCAGTGCTGAATTCTAACTGTATTCTACATCTGAAGCAGATCAAACTCAGTAAATATCTAATGTATTCTTGATTGCATTCACCATCAAAAGGACATAATTCTTTTTTTATATTTTTGGGGGTTCAAGTGTGTGTTGGGGGTTTGTTTGGTTTGGGGGAGGGGTTGATTGACAAAGGGGAGTATGATGGTAAGAACTCTGAGCAATCCAGGTAAATGTTTTCAATTAGGTAAGTTCTGTGGTTATACCTCTGACTAGGTAAGGCTGGGCAGTGATATGTAGTGTTCAGTAATGAGATCTCCTCAGTTTGTTGGCTGCATATCACATCCCAGTTCTCTATCTGGTCATATATTATGATGATATGTATACCTTCAGCAGCACGCAGGTGATAATGGACTTGGAGAATCCCTGTACAGCTATATTTAGTGGAAGTGCTTCATCAGAATCCTAGTTGTAAATAGTCTGCTGCTGGACAGCTGATAAAGTTGTCTAAAAAAGATGTTTTATTTTAAATATGTAAATGAGAATTCTGTTTGATAATACAGATTGTATTATATTAAACCCAGATTTTAAACAATGAAAACATCAGAGAAATGTTTATCTGTAATTCTATTTCAGGTCTGTAACAAGAAGTTACTATAGAGGAGCTGCAGGTGCTTTGCTTGTCTATGATATAACCAGGTAAGAAAGCTAGCAGCTCTTTGAATTAATGCATAATGATTCCTCCCCAAGTACCTAATCCTTTAATGGAGAATGGGCAAGAAGAAAAGAAAGTTAAGTAGAAAAAGTACTTCTGTTTCAGTGCATATTTAAGTTTTGGAACTTGTTTACATGAGATACTGTGAATACCAGAAACGTAAACAGTCAAGGGGTTTAGACAAATACATGGGTAGTGGCCCATCAGTAGCTGGTCTAATAGTGGTGGACCACATGCAGCTACTAGCTCAGCCTTGCCACAGAAACCAAGAGGAGACTTGAGCCACTCTTAACCAAGGCAGTACACACTTACTTGTGGAAACTGCTGATTAGTATGCTGGTATAGTAGGTCATACTCTGGAGAAAATAGTGCTGCCTACACATTCCGTAACTGTATCACAAAATTCTGTTCATCTCTGCATCTTTTAGTATTTTAATATTATAGGCAGCCAGTAAAATACCTTACCATTACACGTCGTTTTCATGCCACCATTGACTGATACTTGTCAGATCAATTTTGTCTTGGTTAGTATAATTTACTACATCTGTTGCTTGTTGCCCTAGGAGTTAACTGTTCTCTCAGAAGTCTTTCAAATCTGTGTTCTGTGCTTAAGGTCAGTTGGACTCAACTGTCAGTGTTACTGCTCGAAGACTTTCTCTCTGACCACTGCTACAATGGCTAACAAATGGTGTGTGCAGGGTGACTGCCTGCAATACGGGTCTTGACACGGATGTGAAAGTTCAGATGTGCAAATCTGCACAAGCCTCGTAAATCCTTACAATTCCGCCCTAAGATTTAAGTATCACTAGAATTCCAAGTTAAACAATAACTCATTGTTATCCCAAAACTTCATGCACAAAAAGCTGAAACTAGATTAAAACTTAAAATTTTAGCTTTTCACAGTAACAGGGTATTTTATAATTGTGTGTGTCTTTATATATTGTGGTTGATTTAATTTTGCTTTTTAAAAACTTAAGCTTTTAAATAGTTTCATGAAGGAATTTGATACTCTTCCCAGTTCCTCATTGGCATGTTGAAATGTGTAGGTGCCTTGCCTGACTAGCAACAGTTTGTTGTTTGCCACAAACACAGATTTGCCATCTGAGTTTTAGTTCAGTGGTCTGTTCACAAGAAATGAATGTGTTCTAATAAAGGATGTCATTTTCTACATAGCCGGGAAACCTACAATGCACTTACTAATTGGTTGACGGATGCAAGAATGTTAGCAAGTCAAAATATTGTGATAATACTGTGTGGAAACAAAAAGGATCTTGATGCAGATCGTGAAGTTACTTTTTTGGAGGCATCCCGGTTTGCACAAGAAAATGGTAAGTAGTACAAAATCTTCGTGTAACATTCAAAGGTGTATAATACTTAAAATAATTTAATTTTTTTGTGCAGTTAGGGTGTACTTTGCCCACTGTACCTTGTCTACAGAAAGACTTCTGTCAGTACAGGAGGCAGAGAGAGACAGTCCTGCAGTGAAACTGTATGTACTATTTAAGTCTCATTACTGGTGATTCTTCTAGTCACATCTGCTACCCAAAGAATACCTTCTATGTGGAGATAAACTTCCTAGGGAATGTTACACAACTTCAGGTATTGCCTTGTCTCCAAAGGGCTGAGGAGAAAAGAACATGATTTCCTATTTTTCAGCATCTTATAGGCTCTGTACATAATAAACAAGGTTGTATGGGGTCCTGCCAGCAGCAAAATCTGGTTTTGCTTTTATAAATCAATTATACTCTTTTTTACCAGCTCTGGTTACTGGCCTTGCTTTTGCATATAGTTTCTGTTAGTGGAAAACTGTATGAAGTTTGTTGGTTTCATGGGCTATTTTGCATGCACAGTCCAGGTTATTATCTTTGGATTCCAGCTTTCTAAGGTTGATAGGAAAATTTCAGAGGACATTTTTTGTGGTTTTGCTATCAAAAGTTAATTTTCTGGAACATGCTGTCTGACTGTAGATCTCTCTAAGAATATTTTTATTGCTCCTAGTTTTCATATTTTGAACTACTGTATCTGGTATTCCATATTTGTTTTGAGATTGGGTTTTTTTGCTGTCAAATGCAGAGCTCATGTTCTTGGAAACAAGTGCTCTAACAGGAGAAAATGTTGAAGAGGCCTTTGTACAGTGTGCAAGAAAAATACTCAATAAAATTGAGTCAGGTAAATTGAGCTTTATATTCTTTTAATTTTTTTTTTTTGTTTTCTCTGAAAACTAATAAAAGGACACATGAAAATACTACTATTCAAGGTTCTGTAATAGAATTAACCAAAAAACTCCAAAATTCCATTGTGGTAAAATAACTAATTTGTTTTATAGTTGTTTTCCATACATTTTAATAGGAATGGATGTCTAAGTGAGATCTGTATATCTAAAACGGGGTGGTGGTGTGAACTGTGGATGTTTTTATACAGTGTTTACCTTAACAGTCAGCTCTGAGTGTAGGCTGTGTGTTCTGAGTGGGTTGCTGCATCCCTGCAAATACCAAGCCTGACAATAGACAGTGTTTGCAATGCAGAATAAAAGCCTAATATCAGGGCAGACATAACTTTTAATTCTGCTTCTCATGTGTAGCCTGAAATGCAATCAAGAGGATTTGAACAGAAATACTGAAAACGTCAGGGATGTTTCCTAGCAACTGTGTTTTTCTGAAGTGACCTTCCTGCTTCTCAGTTGAAACCATTTTTACTTTTGCAGATCTAGAAATATACCAGAAGCTTCTCAGTGCAAGTGGGCAGGTTTCTATCAGACAGGCTTCTGTGTGTTAGGTGTCATTACAGCTAATTTGCATTACAGTTTTCTTCTTTTCTAGCTGCTTGGTATCTTCAAAATGTTTAAGTATTGGCCATATTGAAAAGTCTGTCTAAGATTCTAATTACATGTTTTGAATGCCAAACACAAATTTTTAGATGAAAATATGTTATTTTCATAAGAATTTCCCAATTACTGCATCAAATCAATGCCAAACAGCAGCTTTCATTTTTAACAAACAAACAAAAGGAACCCAAACAAATGCAAAACCCAAGAGAAAAAGTAATGTATGCTAGTTTCTCATGACACTGTATTTCAAGGACTGATTCAAAGAGGCATTGCCATGACAGAAGTAAATCCTGTTTTCTGTGAACTGCTCCTGCTTTCTTTGTGCCAGCACACATGCGTTGAATCATGAAAAATGGAGACTGGAAAGAACCTGGGGAAGTCTCTAGTCCAGCCTCCTGTTTAAAGTGATATCAGGTTCAAAATAAGAGCAAGCTATCCATGGCCTGTCAGGCACATTTTGAGATGCCCCAGGAAGATTCCACAGCCCCTCTGGGCAACATGTCCCAGTGCTGGTCAGTTCCTATCTACCTAGTCCCCAGCTCGTACCAGTGCTTGTCTGCACTGCATGTGTAGTTGCTGAATTTAATGATGTTCCTGCTGTCCTGTTCCTGTAGCTCAGACAAGGTCTTTCTGAATGATAGCTCTATCCTTGAGCTGTCCACTGGTCCCTTCAATGCAGTGTCATCTGCTAACTTACAGAGTGCTCATGTGTGCAACGAACCTGAATAAGTGATCTGAACTATTCAGAGGAATTCTTGATTGGTTGGTTGGATGGTTGGTTTTTTAAGATGAAGTATTTCTAACCTTGGCCAGACCACCATATAGCCATAAGAACACCTGTGAAGGTGCAGGATATAGAGTAGGCAGAAAGGGATATCAGAAGTAGGGAAGGCTGATAATTTTCTCCAGGGGCAGTTCTATAGGAAATCTTTCTGTCAGATTGATCCATTGTTGTTTGACTTGGTATCTACAGTGCTATTTTATTTGCATATAAGCCTCTGGAAGCCAGAAGTTAACTGTGTTCTCAGAAAACGTTTTGGGCCTTTCTTTTGTTAGAAGTAGTTAGGCAAATACATTTCTTGTTGAAGCCTAACTCTGAGACAGATCACGTTGTCATTATGAATAAGGGCACGTGGTTAAATTACAGGAGAAAATGATTCAGGTTTGAAATTGCCTAAAAGCTAACAGAATTGAGGTAATGTGTTCGTAACTAGATCAGAATATAATTAAGCATGTTTTAATCTAATGCTGTTAGTTAATTTGGAATATATTATTTGCACATGGTCTATGTCCTTGTGACCATTTTCTTTCTCATCAGGAGAATTGGATCCGGAAAGAATGGGCTCAGGTATTCAGTATGGAGATGCTGCCTTGAGACAGCTGAGATCACCACGTAGAGCACAAGCACAAAGTGCTCAAGAATGTGGGTGTTAGAGAAACAAAATACAAAATCCCAAATACTTACTTTAGATACAGAAGGTAAGGTTACAAAAATTTGGGGATGATGTATGTAATAAATGTATTTCATAAATGGCCTGTATGGAGTGCTTGGGTTTTTTGTAAAGTTACATAGAATCTATTGAAATAATGCACAGTAGAATGGATTGGGGTTTTTATACTTTGATTTATCTTCCCTGATCTCCTCACTAAAGCAAGACTAGTGGTCTTACTGAAGTATTTCTAGATCTTAGCTTATTCTGAGTGATATTGTGGAAAACACTTTAAAATTCTCTATTCCTGAAATGCATTATAGGCCTAATAGCTACCTAATGCACTGTAGAGAAAGTGAATCAGTTCTGCTGTATCATGGACAAACATTAGTAGAAATGAGAATTCACAAAATGTATAGTACAGTATCTTGTCTTAAGCTATTAGAAAGTCTTTTCTGAAGATATGAGTTAAACACTGAGACTTGAAAATTCAAGATAACACTGGATTTCTAATTTCCAGTGACCTTTTTTTTTTCTTTTACCTAAAAGCAATCTGAAGTTATTCTGATTCCTGGTGCTATTAGCAGAAATGTAAACAAGAGAATAGTAGTATTTGCTGCTTAAGCAGTGTTGTCATCTAGGGCTGTTGCAGCCTATGAAACAGGTGTGCAGTCCTCCTATTCCTAAGAGCAAGTTGGTGGTTAGTCTTTCTTATAAACAATTGTCCTTAAGACACCTCTCAGTAGTTGTTGGATTTTACGTAACTCGTTGCAGCATGCAGTGGCATACTGTCCTTTCTCCCTGTGTAGTTAATTATTCTGATATAATTAATCCTTATTTCTGTAATGCAAGGACAGTGATATCAAATTAAATAAGCCCTGCAGGCATAGTTACTCTATCATTTTTACTGTGTTCAGTTATCAGCTTGAGCAGTTCAGCAAAAGCTTTATAGAATGTTAAATAAGACAGCAAATAATTGTACATTTTCATATTTTGTTCTGGGAGCTTAGCTCCCAATTAAAGCTCAGAATTTTAAATAATGGATAAGAATCCTGGAACTGCTTTTGGTATAAAATACCACCCTTCAACTAAGAGACTGCTGGAAAAGGGTTTTAATTTAGTTCAGCTTTAGTATGGCTCTACAGAAATGATTATTTATTGATAGTATTTCAGGAGCTGAGTTTTCAAATTGATAATGTATGGGTAATTGATGGTGTTCTTGTGTATTATTTTACAGCTGTACTTGCAAATGGTGTTTGAAGAAACAGAAAAGCTTGAAGGCTATGCAGTTTTTAAAGGCATCTTTCTTCTATCTACAAACAGAGCAGACCACTGCTGCCAAAAAGGTGTACCCTGTGGTGTGGGGCGGGAATGGGCATGACGCACAAGTCTGCAAAGTGAGCTTGATAGTTTGGTGGACAATATTAAAACTTGTACCTGTAGGTAAACATTTTCCATTACCTGTTCTTTCACCTCTAGTTTAAAGCATTGCAATGTACTGTAAATAATGTAACAGTAAATTTACAAAGCATGGTATACTTATGTATGCTGATAGAATGTTGCACTACAAGCAGTTTAATATTTTATTTTTTTATCATATAAACAAATTTAACAGAGGTAGGCTTTGTCACGTTTGTTTGTTGCACAACAGTTTTTATTTACAGCCTGAATTATAAAACTACTGGCAGCTGTCAGTGAGAGGTTGTTGGTTTATTTTTTCCTACTTAGTTTGCCACATTCTAACAAGCTGCTGCCAGTACAGATTCTCAGCGTGTGGTTAGGACCCATACTGATGTATACTCATATGTCCAATTGAAAAAGGAAAGTTAAAGCACAAGAGCATTGTGAGAATTCTACACAGAGCTATACCATCTTGAAATTAGAATTATGTTTATTCCTGTTGTTCTGACATTTTTAGTTCAAATGGATGCTTATCTGAAAAGTATACACCTTAGGTTGTCTCTGAATTAAACAGAATTAAAGTATGCTTTGTACTTGAAAAGCCTGGGTTTAGTTTTAAAAAAGATGTTGGGTCCAAAAACTTTCATGTTATCTCTCTCCTCTGATGGTTGTATTTAGGATTTGATTTGTTACATAACTGATACCAGGAAAAGAATACTCCTTGGGAATAATTGTTAAGAGTGTGAAGTGTTTTTTGAAGCAGCTTAACTGTGCTTTTACAAGAGCATCAGAGAACTCCAAAGAAACTTACCTGTCTTAATCTTCAGTCAACTCAGTTTGGCTTTCAGAACTGCAAGAAATTACCAAAAGCAAGTCCTCTGGACTAGAAGTTAGGTAGAGTTGTTTCCTTTACCACGCCAAACAGCCAATTATTAACTGTGATGTGTTACTGCCAGAGTTGGATAGGGTGTTGGTTCAAAACCCCAGACCAGTTCTGGAATGCTGGGAAAAGATGAGGTAGTTCCACCCCTTACAACAACCCAACTGGGTTTCTTGGCACAGTGACAAAAGCTGAACACTTACCAGCTGGCACATAGCTCAAGTAAAGCTGAAGGTTGCTCTCCTGTCACTGTTACAATGGTTGAAATGGTGTTGGCTGTTGATCAAAACTTCTGTCCCATGTTACAGCAGCAGATGAAAGGAGCAGAGGACAGTTACTTAATTCTGTTGCTTTTAAATAAAAATTTCAGGGTTGTGGCAGGGATATTCTTGTACCTCCTTCCCTTTCCCTTTGCATACAAGAATGGCCTCTTTTGTATACTTAGTTCTTAAGATCATTTTGGTCAAGTGTCTGGTTTAAAAAGCAGTAAGCAGTTTTGTTCTTTTAGTAACTGTCTTAAGCTGTCCCCTTCCTCCCTGGAAGAAAAGTGTCATTACAATGAGTTTGGACATGTTTTTCCCATTTTTTAATGTGTACTCTTCTTACTGTATACACATTAACCTTGTTAATGTGCATGCTTTGTAGTTTCTCAGCCTTTTATGCTGCATATCTTGCTGACGTTCTAAAAAGAAACTTTCTGGAATAGCAACTCTGGAGAAATACTGTTGGAAGCAATAGCTCTCACCAGTGGAAGCTCTATTGTTTACTTTTGCTCCTCTGAGGGTCTTTTATTTCTAAAAATAAACATCATGCCACTATCAGCCCTAGAGTAGATTTTAAACTTTAGTGTTACAATTGATAAAGCAAACCAAACCTAGTTCACCTAAACAGTAATTGATAAAATAGGTTATGTATGTTTTTAGGGTAAAATTCTTACTTTACCAAAGCAAGATGGCTGGGAGTTTTACCTGAAATACTACCAGGTGAGATTCACTGGATGTGGAGCTTTGGCTGTTCAGACCTTTAAGAGTTTTAAATGTCTTATTAAAGCCTGTGTCTTGCCTTTTAAGGAGTCTGTTGGCCTACACTATTTTATTTAATGCTTGTATCTAGTGCCAAATAAAGAATCCTTCTTGATATTCTAGATGTCTTACAGCAAATCCTATTAGTTGTACAAGCTTTGTCTGCCAAGTGAAGTCCATAACACGAGTATTAGGCCACTCACCTAGAATGCACAGTTGCCCCATCCTATCCAGTCTTCATGTTCAACTAGGTACAGCATATGGCTTGAGTTCACAGCTCCCCTAAGTCCTATAGAAATGAAGGCTGTAGAAGAACCTAATTATTTTGTGCAATTCATTTGCATTATATTTTATATGTTGAAAGAATTAACACTATAAAAATCTCAAGAAAATGCAAATCCACAGAGTAAAAATGCAGTCTCATTAGGTTACTATACAACCAGCAGCATAAAAATCTTCAGTGTAGCCATCTTTTAACAGCTTAATTTTTCCTATTAGCTTGGTTATACTTGTTTTTAGAGATGCAGCTTCCTGTTTTTTCCCCCATGCCACACATTTTCTCCAAAGTTCTAAATTTAAATTCCCAAAGTCTTCAGCATGCATAGCACTTCAGACAGCTATTAGAGTGCCTTTCCCCCCACCCCCCACCCCCTCCTTATTATAATCGGGGGGGAAAAAAGTGGTTCACATCAGGAAGGGATATTAAGAATCTCTGGGAGAGTTACAGGATAACTACAGGAGACTGGAATTGTAACTGTAATCTAACCTCTTACCCAGCATTAGTCATTATAGAAGCCTGTCCTGTCACTTTCTTTCCAGGACAGAATATTTGGGACAAGCAGAAGCCACAGTTTGCAGGACTAAGGCACCCCTGGAAGGGAAAAAAAAATAAATCTGAGACCCTCCCCAAAAAGCAAAGTAGAAGCAGTCAAGGCACTTTGTTTCACTCATTTTATTCACATGTACAAGTTGACACTACACTATAAATATAGACAATACAGAAGCATTAAAAACAAGTACTGTTTAAAAACTTTAAAAAACACATATTGCTTCAAGCTTAGATGGTATTTCCCTATTGTTTTTAAAGTGAATTCAGTGCTAACAATAGCTGAGGCAGCTTCCCATTCACTTGTACCCCTAATTTCAGCAAGGTGTTGAGTCAGGCTCCATATATGGCTTTGCTGCTGAGTGCACTATCTGAGCTGGAAAATGAACTGGAACATCCAGGTTACTACATATAAGACCCTCAGATTGCTAGCATTTGGTCCCTATCACAGTAAGAAAAAGTCAGAGAGGCCTTTATAGTTCAGTGGCACTGCATTATACCATAAAAAGTGAGAATAGATACACTTCCCTACATGTTAAAAATTTGATTTAAATGTGCATTTGCTACCTGGATAAAATACCAAAAATTCAGGTCTGTCCCTCAGCTTTGTTAAGTTTGACTCGTTTAGCTATCACATTGACTATCTCAGCTTCCAGTGAAAAAGTCAGTATTTCATAGTTGCAAAAATGTGAGAGCAGTGACTGAACAGGCATGCTACTGTATTTTATATTTTACAGGGACATTCTTTACGCAGTTTTCATGGTAACATCTTACACTGTAAAAACTGGTCTTCACAACACTATAGTTAAATTGCAGCGTTACACACTGTAAAATTCCTGTTTCACTTAGCTAAGTACTTTCAGAAACAAAAAGGAATCGACAGTTATTTTCATGAAGACTGGAGAACTGAAAATTTACTGTTACTTTATTCTTACCAAAAAAGTTTTAGAAATAAAACAGGAGTGAGAAATGTTCTTCACTTGGCTGAATGCAAGAGTTCATGCAAGACAAAGTTCAGAACTTCCTTAATTGATAGAGACATTTACTATCTGTTTTTAGTGAGTCTAATTTGAAACAAATCAGCCACCTCCTGTAAGAATCTTTTACATCTGAAAAGTTCTGGTCTACAATTTAATTGGGTTTTCATTTGTTAATATCAAAACACCAACAGTTTTCCAGACCAAATACTTTGCACATACAGCTTGCAGCGATCAGAACTATACTATTTCATATAGTCTAAGCAAACTACTAGTTTTTTACTCAAATAATGCCCAAAGGCAGGAAGGCTGCCTGATTTGCAGAATAATTTTTACCTCTCACTTCAGGCATTTTGTTACTTAAACCCAGATGGTACCAACATAACACCCAGAATTATTTTTAGCAACAGACCATTTGAAAAAGCAAAACAATGACTCACATGTCTTGATTAGTGTCTCTATTGTCTTCTATTGTCTTTGTGGGGAACAACTCAACTAGGCAAGTATTAGAACTAGATCGTCTCCTCAGTATACAGCAGCCTTGGTGCTATTGAGAATTCTCATGCTCTGTTGAACACCTGAACAAGCCTATTTGAGATGTTTTAGGTTTGGTACCCAGTATCCAAGGCAGAAGACATTTAAGCCTCCTATAAATTATTGAAAAGACCAACACCTAATGGGAGATACATCTTCTCCAAAAATGGGTATTTAAGACAGGCACAGTCATCTTGGCTCCTCTGTTCTCTGTGGGAAGAGAGAACTATAGAAGCTGTCTCTGAAAGCATGCCCTACACAACCAAGGAAAGTATTGAATGTGACAAAATGCACTGAGGGCACAGTCCGTCTGCCTTAGTTACATAAAGCCTACAAAGCCTTTGAGCAACAGGAACAGGCAGAGTTTTTATTGAATAAGGCTGTGGAACACTATTGAGTTAGTGCTTTGACACCGTTGTTCAAAGCTAGAGTGGCTTTCCAAATTGAACCAGCATCAGAAGCAACCTAAGCATATTTACAGCAGCTATTTAAAGAGGAAAACAGCATAAAAGGACATTGAAAGTATCATGGAGTAAAGGCATCCTCTGGAATAGTTTTCCCCAGTCTTGGGCACTGTTCTAAAGTTTGAGGAAGTTCTAGCCTGTGGTTTACTTAGAAATTGAAATACAAGGATTTTGCTGTGTATAAAACATTCTTAATCATACTTCACATTCCCAGACTTAAAAGCTGTAAGATCTTAAATAGGTAGCCTTGAACAAGAGTTGTCTGTGTTTTTACAGCGTTATGCTAAAAGGCAGGTTACAAAAAAATCAGATTATAATTTCATGTATTCTAGGACTTCTCAGTATGATTAAAATAGTGAGTAATGAAACCGTTACTGATGTAACACAATTGACTCTAGGAGGCAGCAGTACTTGGTCCCTTTGCACGATTGCTTTCAATAACACAATCAAATTTTACACTAAGCATGTGTACTGTGTTGCAGTAGTAATTCTAAAGTCCTGCTTATCACTGAGAATGAAGCTAAAACTAGTGCAGGTTTCTGCTGCAGAAGTGCAAGTGTGCTTCCTGTGGGAAAGTGTCCAGCCTGTAAAACACAAGCTTCAAAACAGTTAAACTGAGATTACCAACATATGTAACTTAACACACAACACACCTGAACAAAACATGGAAGTTCACAGCTACAGCAATAATCTGCCTAAAGCACAGTTATAAAAAAAAAAAAAAAAAAAGATAATTTACAGCCACTTGAGGGAAACAAAACCACTGAGGATATCACAATGACTGTCTTACTACACAGAAGTAGGACCTACAGAGTGAAAATGTTCAAACTCCATTATATGTTCTTGTTTACTAAAGGATACACCCCTCCCCCTTCCCCTAACCCTTGCCCCATCCCCAGCCCCCCACAGTGAGGGGTTCTGTACCAGTTTTGAGAGGCAGAAAGCTTCTCAGGACTTCATCTATGAGTTTTGTCAACACAATTTTCAAGTTTAAACCCTTTAACAATATACTTGTACAGTACCTCTACATGGAATGCATATTGCACTCTGACCCCCACTGAGCATAATAGATATTCTGAAGTGTTAAAAATAGACTTCATTAGAAAGGAGCCAGCCCTCTCCCTCAATAAATGCATTTACATGATTAAGCATAGACTAAGTGTGACCACAAGGTTAGTACAGTGGCACAACTCTGTACTGGTAGAAGAAGCAACTGCATATTGAGCAGCAGCTTTCAGGTAATGATTGCCTACATTAGTTATTTGGTACAACAGGAACAGCAACAGCAAAACAATCCTGTGGCTATTTCTTGCCCTGAAGATGAGTAGTTTATTCTAATGACTTTAGAAACAGCAATAAAAGTTAGCATCAGCAGATTCTCGAATCCAACAAGGTTTGTCTTGGGTTTTTTCAAAGTTTCTGTATACAGACAATACTTGGTATTTGCTTGCCTAAAGCACTTTTATTAGTGCTGTTTACCAGACCCACTGGCTTCCTGCTACCTTCTTCATATACTTATTTTGGTACAAGTGTTAAATCAAATACTATTATAAATACAAAGGCACCTCCATCACACCTTTAAAGTCTTTCCCCAACACTATCTCCCCCATGACTTGGACTTTTAAATGAGGGTCAGCAGATTTTTTATAACCACAGTCAAAAAAGTGTTTCCTTTGACTCCCTGCATGCTGAGGTCCCCGCCCCATCCTCAAAAGCAAATTAACTGAAGCATTAGAAAAATTCCCAAAAGGGGAATTGTTTAAAAGTTTGGGTAGTTATATCTAAAAGCCTCTTCAAATATGTTATGGCTCCAAGGATACACCCCACTGTGAGGTAGGTAGCCAAGATAAAAACATTGTAACAAATATTTTAACAGCTGGAAACTCCCTATAAAAACCTTGCATAAGTAATTTGGTTCCTTGCACAAGTGTTCTGATATGCGTGACTTCTTTTGAGGATGCCTAAGGGAATCCAAATTCAGAGAGCTCTTGCTGAATAGCATCTCATATACTCTGTCATCCAAGGGTTGTCTGCTGGGGAGGGCTTTGTTCGCCAGGCTGTTTCTGCTTCTGCTGATCGTACTCGCCTCTGAGAGAGCTTCCTTTTCTCCACTTGTCTCCTGTTCTTTGCTCGTAGAGCAGACTCATGAATCTAAAAGACCAGAGTTAGTATTACAGCAAGGAAACAGCCTAAAAATCCCTCAGGAATGTTGAGGATTGCTTTTAATTTGACCCAATACCCCATCCTGAGAAAACAAGGCTTGTGAGCAAGATTATATTTTCTTCTGTAATGTGTACCACTAACAGAAGCAGAAATTTCTTTTCATAAAAAATTATTCAAATTCTATTCTGCATTATCTTTCCCACTTCACGCTATTAAATGATCCCAAAAAATCTTGAATGTTTCAGTCTTACTCAGATGTATTCATCAAACTTCAATTCTCCTATTTCTGCCATTTCAATTTTTAAACACCCTTCAATATGCCCAAGCATCCCTTAAAATCTAAGCATATTAGTAAAACCAATCCTAGAGATTCCCTATTAGAAACTGAAGATCTTAATTTCGAACAATATTCTGAACACACAACTAGATATATTTTTGTAATAATAAATTTTCATGCTTGCCCCTACTTTTAATCCAAAGACCCAGTTTCTATGTTTACTTGCTTCTATCTCCAGATTTAAAACTGTCTCCAACCTCAATTAGGGGGAAATAACAGCTTTCAAACATTCAAGAAAAAGTGACCTCACCATGCAGTACGTAGTCAGTTCATACTTAAAGAAGCATCCATAGTGACAAAGCACTGCATAACTGGGAGTGTTTCAGAAATATGCTGCCTGTTCAGTCCAAACTCAAGAACTGACTGAAGTGTTCTGTAACAGTTTCTAGCATAAGAAATATTAGAAGTCTTTGGAAGTATAAAAATCTCTGCTCAAGTCAGGCATCAGCCTCTTTCAGGCTTCAACATAAAGCACCAGTCAACTATTTTGAGCACTGACCAAAGCTTATCAATTCAGCAACAGCACCCATTATCAGGAAGGGCAGTTTCTTTCCAGAGCTGCAAGGCCCAAGTTCCACATTTTGCTCAAATTGTTGAGCAGTACAGAAAGGAAAAGGCTGGGCTTCAAACACCTTCCAAAACAACCCATCAAAAGCCAGTTCCATCCTACACATTAAGATTACTACCCACCTTAATCCCCAGATGTCTTGGGTCATAGAGTCAGGCTCTATGTCAGTAGTATGATAAGGACAAGACACTGGCAGAGATACATTAATGACTGTGTTTTAACAGTCTAGGAAGGTTATACAAAAGAAAGAAATGAATCTGTTATAACACTCCAACCTTGCTGTTCCTAAGCCAGGAAACAGACCCCCACTATGGCAGAATCCTGATGCTGTTCATGACCACATGAATTTTATTTGTGCTGTTTTGCTAATGTTTACACCAGTCCTGTAATCCATCAGCCATCAGATAGACCATTCTGTCAGCAAAGTTTTCTGCTGGCAACTCACCAAAACAGGCTGCTAGACAAGACATTTTAGCAGCAAAGCATTTTTACCCTCTCAGTGAGGCTCCTATTCTAGGAAGTGCCCCAGCAAAAGTCCCTCTTCCATAGCACAAGCACTACCCCAGTGTTTATACACCTGCGTGCTGTGGCATGCCCGGTGCTAACTGCCTGCCCTTTTCTTTTGTTTGCGTGAAGTTCAAAGTGCAGAAATACATTTATAACAGCCTGTTTTGCTGGTAACGTTGTAACAGACAGAAAACACAAGATAGCCACAGTGTAATTAGACTTGGCAAGTATTAAACCTGAGAAGTTTCAATGCCAATTAACAGTTAAAAGCTATTTTATTTGGATATCTCAAATCTCTTCAGGTTTGTTGCTAGAATCTCCATGTATTCAAATAAAGGGACTCTTGGGAAGTTTCACTAAAATATTAGGCTTACATAGACACTGAGTAGTCACTGCCCTTTAATGAAAGAGAAGCTTTTACTTACTTCATTCACTGAAGCAGAAGCACAGACATTGTGAGTTTTCTGGCTTCCAGTATCAGTTTGTCTTTCTCCCCATCCATACAGGGCAAATGGATGTTTATTCTCCTTTGGTGCATCTGTCCTTTGAGGACTCCTAGCTGATTTTCGATCATTACGACTGGACAAGGCACTTCGACTCGGACGTCGTCCTGTACAGCTGGTTTTGTCTGCTTCTTTTACAGAAGTGTGTTCTACAGTTTTTCCTTGCTCTTCCTTTTCCTGCTTTTCTTGCTCTTCCTTTTCTTTCTCTAAAGGAAAAAACAAACAAACAAAAAAAAACCCCAACACCAAAGTTATACTTTCAGCTCCCAATGACATGTTAATGTCTGATTTGCACAGCCTCTCTCAATACATTGTTGAAGCTGTGTTTTTTTTAGAAATGGAAGATATCATTATTTCCTCAGCAACATATACCTTGCTTAAATGTCTTCATTCTTTCTTTAGTGACTACAACACAACTTTCACATACTTAGACATGCCTTTCACTGGTGAGGCTACAAATGACCAATAGCTCTAAGCAGAATTTTAATGACTGTTTCCAGTGATCTTCTGTCTTCACTGTTTTGTCCTTCCACCTTTCAGACAGCAAACAGATGGACTGCTGAATGCCACAAGGATGCTGCCAGCCAGTCAGAAATGAAGTCTGATAAAAGTACATACAATATTAAATCCCTGATATTACAAGCTTCCACTGAAAGAAAAAAGTGATTCATTTTCAAGCTTCCTGTTTATACATATATCCCTATTAGGATTTTCTGTTTATGAAGAAGCATATGCAGCAGAAACCTACAGTGTGGTAGACATGACCCTTTCCACAGAACAGACAGCATGTTGCACATTTAAAGTACCACACTCTACAGGCATTGCTCTCCAACTCATGTCCCCCCCGCACATTTAAGCTTTCCATTACACGGGTTCAGCAATCATCCTCCAGGCACGGGATATATAGAGCAGGATTTGTGGGGGAGAATATAAAGGCTGTATTATTGCAGCTGTGGATCATCACTGAAGACCCAATCAGCATTATATAAAACATCAAGTAATAAAAACACAGAGAAACAATTGATTCATAAGATCCAATCTTCTTTCACTATAGTGCTAGGGAGAAACTAGTCCTGCTTTGTTTGTGTCACTGGTGAAGCTGCACTCCAAATCCTGTGTTCAGTTTTGGGCCTCTCACTTACAAGAAGGGCATTGGGGTGCTGCCCAGAGACAGGCAACAGAGCAGGAGAAGAGTCTAGAGAGTAAATCATGAGAGAAGCAGCTGGGGTTTTTTAGCCTGGAGAAAAGGAGGCCCAGTGAAGACCTTATCACTCTCTACAGATGCCTGAAAGAAGGTTGTAGCCAGGTGGGAGTCAGTCTCTTCTGCCAAGTAACAAGCAATGGAGGAAGAGGAAATGGCCTCAAGTTGCATGAGACAAGGTTGAGATTGGATATCAAGAAAAATTCCTTCACCAAAGTTGTTGCCAAGCATTGGAGCAGGCCGCCCAGGGAAGTGGTTGAGTGACCATGCATGGAGGTATTTAAAAACATGTAAATGAGTTCAGTCTGGGACATTGTTTAGTGGCAGAATTAGTACTGGTTGAATTCAATTTTAAAGGCTTTTTCCAACATTAATGATTCTATTATTCTATAATGAATGAGTCTAATCCAATATACTCTTTACAATACATTAGTGAAATATGACTTTGGAAAAAAGTAAATACATAGAGCCCTGTTTTCGTTCTCCATCCTGCAAATCTTCAACAGTAGTGTGAACAAGCTGGAAGTGTATGCTAGACATTGAATGTGGCCACTAAGCATTGTGGGCAGTGTCATGTACTGTGGTCTGAAGTCTCTGTGACTTTTAGGCTAACCATGCCTTTCATGTAGAAGGCAAATGCAGCCTTTTTTAAACAACTAGTGACTCCCTTCAAGTCTACAGCTTTGAGTTTTAGACGCTGCCTTCTGCTGGGCACACACTCTGATATACCCTCAAACTCTGATATACCCTCAAACTCTGCTGACATAAGCACACTAAACTTGCACATTTTCTACCACACCATCTATTTCTGATTTTGGTAGGAACCAACTTGCTGCAAGCCATCTCTGTTCTGAAAGCACCTCAGTACTTTCAGCCACCACCAACATATGCTAGCATGTACAGAAGGAATTCCTCCACTGGCATAGAAGGAGTTCATCTGGTTGAAAGCTTGCTTACATATTGAGAGCTTGGTCACAGGCAACTAGTACAAGTTTTACACACGTGTCTTCATCATTAAAAGCAGAAGGGTTTGCCAATCTTGTGCCAAAATTGCAATCATTCCTGGTTTGCTCTGGTTTAACTAGTCAAGCAAGTACATGCCCAATCTGACACTGCTTTAATTTCACTTCTTCATCCTGATGAAATACAAGTTACCTTCCTGGTACACTAGTTGAGCACCCATTCACTCTTGCACTCACTTCACACTTGTAGGGTAAAGATACCAAGACATGCTACATGCCCCAGAATTCCCATAAGGCAATCCGTAGGCTCTTTTGCAAGCTGTTAGCCCTCCAGCCCACTTTCTATTTGCTGACAACCAGCACAAAGGTCCTTGTGCTGGGCCCAGTTTGGACTTGCCCATACACATCTTCCAATCTGTGCAGATGTAACATTCAGCTGTAGGTAACACTGCAGTACAGCTGAGTACTTAGTAAAGAGCAGCCAGCAACGTTAAAGTATTTAGATCTGTATTTGGTAAGAATTCAGTTGAATGAACCCAAAAAACAACGAAAAAAAGCAGTCAGGTCCAAAAGAGTGACATAGTGACAACAAAAAATGGCCAGATGAATGTCACATACCTTAATATTTGGTGCAAATATTTCAGGTATTATAGCTAAAGCTGGATAAAAGGCAAGCAGCAGCAACCTCAATGTGGTAACAAACTTGCTTTGCATAGTGTCCTGAGTTCTGTGACACACAGCTTCACCTCTAAAACAAGGCAGCTCATTCATCGTGGCTTCAAACAGATAGCAGAGAGATATCCCCTTACTATCTGAGCATCTCTCTCTACGCAGCCACTCCTGAGAAGGGACTGTCTAGATCCATTATCAGAAGCAAACACTGTTTTGAGAAAATAAAACACTGAAATGGGACATATGACTGTCAATTCTGAAAAAGGAGTGCTTTCATTTTAGGAGGCTGTTCCATCCTCTGTTCAGGGGGAAAATGGCTGCTTCCTTCTCTACAAAGGAGGATGGAGCAACACTGAGTTCATGAGCAGAAGTGGCATTTAGAGATTTAAAAATACTGGAAAGTGGAGGTTCTGCAATTACATGGATACTTTAGCTTTAAAAAACAAGGCAAGCACCATGCCTGGGCATGCTGCTTACTAGGATATAGCTCCAGCTGGTCCAGAAATGATTGAGCCAGCTTGTCCCAAAATAGCAATAAAAGCATATGGGTAAATGACACACAGAGTCCTGTGCACAGTCTTACAGTAAATGCTGTATGCCAGAATGCACTGTAGCACTTATGAGCACCTGCTATTAGAGCAGGTATTTCAGTGAATTCACTCCTTCAGAACATTTACAGAGAGCTCAATTGGTGAAGGCACAAGGCAGATATCTAACAGTTATTTAAGCCTTTTATTTAAAATTATAGGTTATATCAAAACCATTTTGTTAGGCAGCCCTTTTCACAAGAGGACAGAAAAGCAGCAGTTTACAGGAGGACTTAGGCCCAGCTGCTCAGGGAGTCTAGGCAGCAGCAACAACCACCCATCTCCTCCTTCCCATGCAGAGCACCAGCTCTAGCAGACACAGGAAACTCAGAACTGACTGGCTTGCAGCATTACAGGGATTAGACAAGAGGGGGGAAAGCTAGGAATATTTAAAACTGCATCATGGATGCTAAGCAAAGCACACTGGACGGACAGGAGGGGATTAAGTGCTTAACACACAGGCCCACCCGATACGGCTGTTGTCCAGAAGAGGTCACTTAAGCCCTGCTGCATCGCCCCACTTGCATAACAGCTCCACTCCAGGCTCAGGCAGGAAAAGCTCAAGTGGAGCTGCTCTCTCCCACAACACTGCGTGCTCTGTGGGGCAGACAGGGCCTCTATTTCAGAGGGGTTACTGATTTACTAAGAGTATCAACAACCTTCTGATTAAACTCACAAGGCAGGTTATAGGGGTCAACAGTATTATCTCTATATAAAGTTGTTGTCTCTTTACAGCACTACCTTAGAATCACTTTGTGCTTAAACTGCCACAGGCAGAACTTGAAGTTTCTCAGTTCAGTACAAACACCTCCCCAAATGGAGCAGGTCTTCAAGACCTCTTGAAAGGGGCATATATTCAATTGTGAGTATGAACATACTACAGCTGAACCAGCTTACATCATTTCTTCAAGGCAGATCTTGTATGAGGCCGTACTGGAGCTAGCAGCCACACAGCAGCTCACAACTTATTAGATTCACACAAGGTTCATCTGCAGCAGCATTCAGAAAGTAATGACTGGTCTAGTTTGTTAACAAAGCTTGTTTCCAACCAAAAAAACTGGAACAACTCTGAACAACCATACTGTAAACCCCTGAATTGACACTCTTGTCCTCTTCCCCCACCACAAGCTATTCCTTCCCCTATTCTTCAGCCAGTAAACACATCTGCAACATGATGACAGACAAGATCAGGGAATAAGTTTGAAATTGGACCTTCTGTTGAGTTGCACTAATCCAGATCAGTCACTTTCCAAATACTGTTGAGGCAACTGCTTAGATGGCAGCTTGTCACTGCTGTCATTAAGGCCACTGCACAGGATGCTGAAGGCAAAATGGCAATAAGTATTGAAAGATGCCTTCATCCTGCATGCCTGTGCAGCAGTGTCATTTCACAGGCAACAGGTCTGACAGCAGCACGGCTGCCAAGAGCTTCTGTCTTTTACTTACCAGCCCACTGGGTCCTGTTGACAGTTTTGAGGATGTGCCTACACCACAACTACACCAGTTGATTTAGGTCAAGATTCTGTTGGATTACATTTAAAGCACATCTGTGCCTGAGCATATTCCACAGAAAAATCCCACAAACAGTTGCTGCAAGTGGAGGGCCAGAAGGAATTAACCCTACGTTGTCCCCAAGTAGACCTTAGTAACACTCAGGTATAGCTTCAGGTCAAGATACAGTGACAAAGCACCTTTGTCCAGTGTGTTATCCCAGGTGTTCACATTGGTAATACTTTAGACCAACCCCATTAAGCTTAAAAGCCAAGCTACCTCCATCCACTTTCTCCACACACACCAGGAGCATTCTGAAACTTTTACAAACACACACAGGCTCATCTCAATGAGGGAAAGGAGCAAAAATATTAGTCAACATTACTGCTGGCCAAACATACTTGGCCACAAGCACTATCAATACCATTCAGCCAGAAAGCAGATTTTCCACAGAACAGCAGGAAGCAGCAGTAGCCAGGTAACAACTAGGATGCTGCAGCATGTGGGTGGATGTCAGATTCAGAAGACAAAAGATGTCATCAACATGAGCATACTCAGCTACCCCCACAGCACTTCAGTGTAATTAAGTTCTTTCAGAGTCCAAAAAAAAAAAAAAAAAAAAAAAAAAAAAAAAAAAAGGGCAGTTGAATAATGGAAGCTTCACAGACTGATAGTTTCTATATTATCTCCTCCACATGCTTTAATTAGCCAGCCACTAAGCAGAAGAAAAATACAACCTTTTAGTTGTTGAATACTGAAGGAGTCACCTGCTTGTGTATTCACATGTACACTAAGATACAATAAATATCCACTAAATCCAGCTGCCTAAGCAGAGTTGTTTTCAGTTCTTCTGCTAAGGACTTAGCAAAGCTCTTAAAGAATTGCAGAATTTAAAAATGTTTATCCTAAGCCACTTGGCAAAGAAATTAAGCTTAAGTACAGATTTTTCTTCCATTGTAAGTACAAAACAGCAAGGACCCTATAGAACATCAGGCATTCCCTTATAGCAGTCATGCAAAGTTCATCAGTTATAAAAGCACAAATCCTACAGCCTGGCAGACTGCTGTTGCTCCACAGTCCCTTTGCCACTGGTACAGTACTGAGGACACAACTCACTGGATAGTCCCACACACCATCACTGACCACAGAAAGTGCCAGCAAGCTTTTATCCACCGTCAAAAATGACCCAGTCAGAATCAGGCTACCAAGTAACTTCACCTGGATCTTTCCCCAGGGAGGAGTCAGGGAGAGAATCAGAGAGCAGGCTAAGGAATGAGCAGAACACCCTGGCCAGTAGACTCTAGCCTTGGCAATGGCCAGTCCCATCCAGATTGTATCAGGCTTACCTATTCTGTTCACAGGCTCAATGAGAAGAATGAAAATAAGTTCTGGTCCTTACCACAACTGTTCCATATTGGTATGTATTCAAACAGCATCAGAAAAGTGTGAATGGCAAGTTGTGAGAGCAGCTTCAACAGCTTCCACCCTCCTCTCACTAGAAGCCAAGCCTTTAGACAGCATTGGGGAATGGTTGAAAAGGAAAAGGCAATCTTTTGGAATTCCTTGGTACATCTCAATGAGATGCTATGTACCTCTTTCTCACATGCTCCTAACCTAACTTCCTCATTGCCCCGACTGAGGAAAGCACAAATAGGCCCACTAATACTTTGTTACACACTGGTGAGCTGGGGTGCTTCCATGACTGCACAGCTGTTGCAGTGTAACCCCAGCCAGCAGCTAGGTATCATACAGCCACCCACTCTGCAGTGGGATGGCAAGGAGAATCAGAAAAACTCATAGATTGAGATAGGCACAATTTAATAATTGAAGTAAAATATAACAATAATGAAAAGGGAGAAAAGAAGAGAGAGAAATAAATCCCAAAAGAAATAAGTGGTGCACAATACAACTGCTCACCACTTGCAGACTGAACCCCAGCCTGTCCCCAGGTAGTGATTGGTGGCTCATGACCAGCTTCCCCTGGTTTATATACTGAGCATGACACTACATGGTACGGTGTATCCCTTTGGGCAGTTTGGGTCAGCTGTCCTGGCCATGGTCCCTCCCAGATTCTTGTGCACCTGCTCACAAGCAGAGCATGGGAAAGTGAAAAGTCCTTGATTTAGGGTAAGCACTACTGAGCAACAACTAAGACATTAGTGTGTTATCAGCATTGTTCTCATACTGAATCCAACACACAGCACTGTATCAGCTACTAGAAACAAAATTATCTCTACCCCAGCTGAAACCAGGACAACTGCTTTGGGGAGGTGGAGGGCATCACCCTGGCAGCCAGCAGCTATGTGCACCCCTCCCCCCCTCCATGGGCCCTGGGTACCATAGGCCCACCCAGCCAAGAGGACTGGAGCTCACTGCAGAACCCCACATGACTGGCATCCTCTGAAACACCAGGCCTCTTGAACAGATGACAGCACAGCTAAAGCTTTCGTATAACATGGTGTTCTTAAGGACAGTGAGTGCAGTTTAGCCTTGAATATCAGAATACAGATAATTCTGGAAAGCTCAGGCCTCAAAGGATATTGAATCTGATTAGTTTGCCCCCTCCAAACAAGCACATCTAACTCTAGATGGGGGAAAAAAAAAACAACCAGGCAGCATGAAGCTTAACTGAACAATTCTCAAGGATTTTCCCTGCCTCTGTACTACAGATATACAGCTGATTTAAAATATATTGCAAAACACCAATCAATGGCTGCCAGATACAGTATTCTTTCATTACAAGTAGGAGGCAATATCTTGTAGGATAACAAAAATACCAGTTTAGGAAGCTTGACAGTGTTATTATCTGCCACTCTATATAGTTAGATCCTGGGACATCAAAAGGCAATTCCTCTGCCAGAAGAGAACAAAATGTTATCAGGTCTGCATCTGCTCAGACTATGAAGTTGCCTGTATTCAGCTGCAAACCCAAGACCAAACCTCAGGTGGCTTTAAGAACCAAGTGTTACACGTGCAGATTCAGAAAAGCAATTTTGTTAAGTGCCAGCCACTGGCATACAGTCCGACTTGCCACTGCTTTTGCCGGAGAACCTGCTTATATAATTGCAGAGAGATGTTCCGCTCCCATGGCAACAGTTTACATAAGTGGTTGTGACTCAAGATGAGAGTTACCACCACCACTTGGCTCTTTAAAGAGTCACCTCCGATGCCGCAGCGATGGCTTCTCCGCAGGCCTAGCGACAATCCGGTTATACCGCAGCCAGGCCCCGGCTGATGAGCCGTGCCACTCGGTGTGCCCGCCGGGCTGGCTGTCCTGGGGACGGGTAAGGGGGCCCGCCGGTGGCCGGGTGGCCCCGGGACCGGCACCGCGGGGAGGCCCGAGCAGAGCCATTTCTGCCGTGCCCCGCCGAGAAGCCCCACGGCTCGGACCGCCCGGGACACGCGTGTCACCCCCCGCCCTCCATCACCGCGCTCCCTACCGGGGCTCCCCCGTCCCGCCTCGCTCGGCGCTGGCGCTGTCGCTCCCGCCGGCTGCGGCTCCTCGTCCCGCGGGGCCGCGGGGCTGCCGGCTCCCGGCGGCGAGGGGGACCCGGCGGTGCTGCCGCCGCCGCTGCCGCTGTCCTGCTCCCAGCCGTCCCAGAGCCAGGGCCGGTGTGCCTGCTCCAGGAGCCGCCGGCTCAGCCGGTAGTGCAGCAGCTCCAGGTAGCAGGCGCCGCACGACTCCCACTTGGGCTCCTTGAATCGCTTCATGTACTCCGTCTTGACGCGGCGCGCCGGCACCACCATGGCGGTACCGGGATCCGCCAGCGGGATCCGCAGCCGGGAATCGGGATACGAGATCCGCCGGCGGAGCCCGCCCCCTCCCGCTGCAACGTTTAAATCCAAACAGCGGCGCCCAGCTCCGCCCCCTCCCGCCCCGCCACGGCAGCGGGAGGAGCGGGACGGGGAATGGGGTGAGATAAAATTAAATAAATAAATAAATAAAGGTCCGGCGGCCCCGGGGCCGGCAGTCGGGTTGCTGCGGCTCGGGTGGTCCCTGCGCCTGCGGGGGCTCCGGAAAAGCTGCCCGGCTGACGGGGTAGCCTGGCGCTGCCCTGTGCCTGTCGGGGTCCATTTAAACCCCAGCGAGTCCCTGCGGTGCGTCAGGACTGATGCAGCAGCAGTTCCATCTCCGTGCGGCACCCCGGGCCGCGGGGGGAACCGAGGGTTTCAGCTCTGCCTCAGTAAGGCCAAAGGCAGGGGCAGTAGCCGAGGGCCGGCCGGAGGGAGGAGAAGGTTTCTGCGACAACAGCGACCTCCCTCCATTTTGCACTAATCTGCTTAAAAAACCAGTCTCCAGCGGGCGCTGGAGGATTCGCCTAATCCAGCTCTGTGCTACGCGACCGCCGTCGCTTGGGGTATGAAACGCTTCGGAGACAAACGCAGAAAGCAGGGCGGCCTCTGCAGCAGCCCTCGACCCTGCTGCCTGCCCACCCACACACGGGCACGCACCCTCGGCTCTTCAGCGATTTCTGGGTGTTTCGTTCTCTCTCACACACACCGTATTTAGGGCATCGCACCGAACCGTGCCCCTGTGAGACATGTTTGTCCTTAGGGAGGGTTGCTGCAGAGCCTTTGCCTCAGCATCGTGCACACTTCACAGCACCCCTCTGAGGGGGCCAACCCGCTGGCCGACTGCAAACGCCTTATTTTGAGCACCTGCAAACCTGATTCCCCCTTGCCAATGCGCAGGCTCTGCACGGTGGCTCTCCGGCCGCCTCCCCAGCCCCCGCTCCGACACACGGGGGCACTCATGGATTTTCAGAAACAGTTCTAGGAAACTGCTTTTTTTTTTTTTTTTTTTTTACTAATAAGGAAACAAACTGTATTTTTTCCGCGCCCTGACTGATAGAAATACAAAAACCGCAAGCTGACACAGATAACCGGGGTGGTAAACGCTGGCCCAGACTCTTCGGTGTAACCAAAGTACTGATGGCTTTGAGGTGAGGGGACGGGGTTACACACAGCACCTCTGCCTGTGCGGTAGATTGATGCAATCCTCGATACAGCCAGCGTAACCAAATGACTTAGTACAATCGATGCTCAGACCTAGCGAAATATAGCTCTGTCTTCACGTGGACTGGTTGAGGCACCGTGGTACCCAGGCATGAGTGAGAGAGGCGTAGATGTGGCCTGACCTTTCGGGAAGCACTGGAATGTTCCCCTCCAGACCTCAGAGCCCCCCAGCCCTTGCGGTTATGTCAACAGCCTGTGAGAGCAGGATAGTGGGTAAATCCAGGGTCCCCCTCCGCGATTCAGGAAAATGCAGTCAGGAGAGGCCAACTCCACTGGCATTCAGTGCCTGGAGCGGCAGGCAGGCACACTGTACATCTGCATTCCTAAACCTGTTAAGCTCCGTTTTAAAACCCGTTAGAGCTTCTCCAGCTCCCTGCAGCTCTGCCGGCTGCTGTCAGGGGTAGGCGGTGAACAGAGCTACGAGGGAGCAGAGCCTGGGCAGTGTATTTGCTGGGAAGAGAGGCAGAGAAATAGCACTCCTGATGTGACTACCATCACATAATGGCTTCAAATAGGAAACAGTAGCTCCTGAGAGCACCTTCTTGCCATGCTGTGCTGCACATGGGGCCCTACATGCAGGGCATGTAGGATGCATAGGAGCCTTGCCTACATACTTCACTGCAATAAAACCAGACAGATGCAGCAGTTTTCCCCCTCTCAGCACTGTACTGGACATTGCATTTGGGATCTGCCTTGCTCATTCATTATTCCCACTGAGGGGCTCCAGTGTCATTTGGGTTGTCCCTGATGCTTTTCCTGTTGCCCTCAGTGGTCCCACTGTGGTGCAGCCATGTCCTCAGCACCACCTGCTGCAATAGAGAGGATTTCTTGGAAAATAATAGAAAACAATAGGTATAAAAACACCTGTAACTGAAGTCAGCACTTGGGAAGGATACCGTAACAATGCCAGCTAGAGAGGAGAGCAGATCGCTCTCCATTTAACCTGGACTCTGCTTTCTTACTCTGATACTCGGCTCAGTCTGTACAGGCAGATGACACTAATGAATTTCATATAAATGGGTGAGGTCTGGGGTTTGCAGCATTTGCTTTCCTTCTAGAAAATTTTGTTTTGTACAAAATATCCTTTTGAGCCAACCTGCACAGTTTTAGCTTGTCAGTTATGAAAAGGCTGCTGTTGTTCCCACATAGTATTTTATCGTAATATCGTTCATGGGTTTTCTTTCATGAAGAGCTTCTCTCCCCAGTTGTCCTGATTCTGGCTGAGATAGAGTTAGTTTTCTTCTTGAGAGCTGGTACAGTGTTGTGTGTTGGATTCGGTATGAAAATAATGTTGATGGCACACTGATATTTTAGTTGTTGTTCAGGAGTGTTTAAATCAAGGATTTTCTCATGCTCTGCCAGTGAGCGGGTGCACATGAAATGGGGAGGGAGCATGGCCAGGACAGCTGACCTGAACTGGCTAAGGGATATTTCTTATCCTAGAATGTCCTTCCAAGTATATAAACTCGGGGAGGTTGCCCAGGAACCATGGATTGCTGCTTGGGGATGAGCTGGGCATCTGTCAGTGGTGGTGAGCAAATGTACTGTGCATCACTGGTTTCTCTTGGATTCTATGTCTCTCTCCTCATGTTTATTGCTATAATTATATATTATTATTGTTATTATTATAATTAGTATTAATTTATTTTACTTTATTTCAATTATTGAACTGTTCTTATCTCAACCCACAAGTTTTATGAGTTTTTTTTTCTCCTGATTCTCCTCCCTGTCCCACAAGAGGAGTAAGGGGAGCGAGCAAGTGACTGCATAATACTGAGTTTCCAGCTGGGGTTAAACCATGACACCAGTTTAAGAAGACACATCTATATCAGAGGTACATGGCTACTCTCTTGTGGCTTCTTCCTGTACTGATAGAGAAGGTAGGGATCACCTTTTGTGAGAATAAACTTCTCCTGGCATGCCCATAAACTTACTGTGTAGTCATACATCCTTGTCTCAGCCATCACACAGGAAATGCTAGAATGGAAATTTCCAGATCCTGGCACACAGTCTCTGAGTTCCCTTTTCCTGCAATTTTTTTCTAAACTCTGCACTCTTCAGAGCAGACACTCTTCAGAACAGCCTGCAAGGTGTCAGTGCTCCATGAATAACACAATATTGTTAGCAGCTGCCTCCACCCACCCTCTCCATTGTACTGTAGTGGTTTTAGTACTCTTGCTGGCATGAAAAAAGTGCTCAGCTGCCCACGTGCTATGAGGTGTTCTGCATCTTCACACTCCTTCTCAAGTTTTTCTTTTGCAGGGCAACCCTCCTGTCTGATGGTTTGTATATACATCCCACAGTGCCTGGGGGACTGGCAGCAGCTGGGCTTGGAATGCAACTGGGGGCCGTTTGTATAAAAAGAGCTGCAACAGAAGTGCAAGGCTGATGTTGAAATCCACATGTTACCTAAGCCTGATGCAAGCAGCGGCCATGGCTGTGCAGCACGTTCCCCATGGCCTGCCACAATCTATCTGCACACTTACAGTGCAGCAACAGCCAAGCAACAGGACCCAACATCCCGAACCAGATCCGGAGATTTTTGGCAGATCTGGGGCAGGATGCTGAGACAGTCCTGGGTGAAGAACAACTCCTTCCTCACCCCTGCAGCTAAAGCCAAGCAGCTCTGTATGTGCCAGACAAGAATCATTCCCCATCCTTCACATAGCAGCTCTGGATATTCTCAGAGTAGCTGTATAAACATTATTATTAATTTAATCCTAATGAGTTTTGGCTTCAATGCCTCATGGCAGAGGCTTCCATGGGCTGAGAATAACCAGTTATTAAATGATTCCTAAATGAGGAAATACAACATTTATGAGGCTGATACTAACATAGAGTTTCCTCCCTTGCATATTTTGCTGAGTTCTTGCCTTCATTGAAATAGGAAATAAAGACACCATTTGAACCATAACACTGACGTTCTAAACACATTTTTCCTTTTAAAGCACTTTTCCCCAGAAGATCTTAGTTATCCCTCTTAGTGTTTATTATTGCTCTCCTACAAAGTAGCAAACCATGTAGCCAAGTGAGAGTTTCAAACCAGATCCATGGCAAGTGACTGACTGATGCCAAACCCCAGGAGTCCTGATTCCCTCCACTACCTCCATTTGAATGTGAATGCCAGAGCTTTTCACTAGGGAGGAGAGCAGCCTGGCCTGGGAAACAATCTTATTTCTATCTTTAATGACCACAACAAAGTTAACAGCACAGAGACAGTCTGATTTTTAGGCAAAAAGTAGCACGTAATGAAAATTAAGCATGGATGTCATTTTGCAGAGTATGGTCACAGAAAGACATATGGGTAGTTTACACATGGTTTTGTCTTGCAGTCTTTTGCCATTGCACCTCTCTCTGGCTCCATGAAATAAGGGGGAATAGTGAACAGTTTATATGTAGTAGGAGTGGAAAATTATATGTCAATACATCTTTCAGATCTGCAGCCTGGCTTCCAGCTGAATCAAGAGCTGTCAGGATCTTAAACTGGGCTGCTGAATTTGCTTGGGTAAAGTCTGAAGCAGAGAGAAACCAGGGAAAAGAAATAAGCTGTTTCTCATAAAGAAATGCATTTTTAAAATATTTAACAACATAAAATCCAAATCAGCAAGAAAATTTTGCCAGACAGGGGAAAAAACAGTCTTCCTAGACCTGCAAAACTCTGCCTTCACCTAGACTGGTGAATCTCTGCCCAATACTGGAGGTAACCATTCCAGTCACTTCACAAAACAAGCTATCACACTGTTAATAGTAGCCTGGTTAATCCCACAGATGCAGGTTCTTTGGTTTCATGGGCTATTATCCTTTTTAGGTCTGCGCCAGCTCCCCACAGGGTTACACTGTCATGGGAGAAGGATCAGAAGAGCCAGTTCAAATGCATTGTGGGGCAGGTTAGTCAGCAGTAGTGCACATGGCTGCAGAAGTCCCTCAGAACTGCCTGATCCTGATCCCAGAGGTCTGGGAAACTTGGTCATGGCCATCACGAGTTAAGACCTGGTGGGGAAGCTCTGCAACCCCTCTTGCGGTAGCTCTGATCACAAATCCTGTTACTTGTTCTTGGAGCTTTTTACCATTTCAGCTGAGTAGCTGTACCTCCAAGCACATACAGCAGCATAGTTTACAGCAACCTCAGCCACTCCTCTGAGTCTTATCACAGGGCCAAGCTTTCCATCCACCTTTGTAAAAGATGTAAAGAGAGATGCAGCAATTTGGGTTGTGTGCTAGGAACGTGGCCAGGAGCAGGGAGAGACATCTCCCACTGCTGAGTGTCCTCTGGTTGCTGCAGATCTGAGTCCTGGACTGAGCACCCAGCAAGGCTGGCTGTTCACCACACAGTGTGAACACAGCTCAGCTCCCAGCTTCAAAATCATTACAGTGGCAAAGAATAAAGTCCATCCTGTTATCAGCCCTCTTTTCCCCTCACTTTTTATCCTGGCTCCTTAAGGTTGCAAAGTTGCACACCACTGTTGCCTTGCAAAGGGACCGGAACAGATCTAACAGTCTGCAGTAACAGGGTGCTTGTCAAGACACTGCCTCCAGCAACACATTTGCAGGCTGCCTAGTCAATCTGAGGAAAATCCAAGTAAACACAGTGGCTGAGTAAGCGGCAGGAGAATTAGGAGACATTCCCCACCTGCTCCCTATTTATCTCCTGCTCAAGCAGCCTCAGTGACCAGCAGGCTGGCTGGTGACCCTAGGTGCTTACCCCACACTGCCCCACCACTTCTCCTCTTCCCAAGTGGCTACCAAATGGGGTGTAAATCCAGATTCAGCTGCTCCCTGAAAATCCACATATATTAATTTGCCATCTCCAATCTAGGGATCTCCAAAAGGCTTGGAGCCACTGCGGGAACCTGAATCCATCTCTCCTTCACCATGCTTAAAAGGGATAATTCAAAACAAAGAAATTCCTTCTGGAAATACCTGGGTTTTGAATGTCTGTCAGAAATAACTCAAGTAATTTCTGAAGTTCCCCTGAAAGAAAGGAGAAGCAGGGATCAAGGCAGTTCACCATGTGGTGGGATCTCACTTCCAAAAAAGTCTTCAAGGCAGACCTGCATCGTGCTCCAAGTAGCAGAGTCCGACACATTCACTTGCAACATGCAAAACATTGTGAAGTTTGTGGTCTCAGCTACACCTGTGGGATGCCACCTCTATGAGCTGAGGCAGGAGGCAGCCTGTGTACACCCATTCAGGGAGAGACAGGTGATGGAGTAGTATCTGAGCCCATACACCTCCCTCCAGCCTTATCTCAAGCTCACAGTCCTGCACAAAGCTGTTTTCTGTTGGTACTTCCTTCCCTCTGGAGTTCTGGAACAGCAATCTGGCCACTGGTCAGGGGTTACTTATGATATTGTTTCTGTTCATATTCCTTTATCTATTCCTGGCACATCTTCCTCTTCTCCTTCTGGCCCTGGACCACAGCACAGCACCCAAGAGCCTGATACAGCACTTACCACAAGCAAGGGACTACAAATCTCCAGCATTGGCTGCCTACCTCAGAGAGCCCATCTGTCACTGAGCGTACACAAATTTTTGGGAATAAGCAGAGGCACCTGTGCTGTAACCTGCTTTCTGTCTCACAGCAGTAAGGGAGTGCTGCTGAAATGATCCTCTGAAAGATCAGTCCTTCAGATCATCACTGCTGGGCTAAAGTCAACCTCTAGTTGATGGGGACAGAAGCTGTTCCTGTGGCTTTGGGATATTTTTCCAGCATGGGGACCCACATTCCTCATAGTTTCCCACAGGCAAATCTGACTCCTGCTTGTGTTGGAGCCCAGTGTCAGTCCTGAATTGGTCAGCAACCTGCACAGTGATGGATCTTAGTTTCCCAAGCAGTAAAGTGATGGATAATAATAAATGATTTGTAGAAAATAATGTAATGTTTGAAAAAACTTCACAGAATTTGCAATGAGAGGGCTCAGGTAAAAGCTCAGCTCTAACTCATATTTCTGCATCTTTTAAATTTTAAACATCAGAAATTAGTGGCAGCTCAATGCTGACTCAGGGCTGATTTTAGAGTCAGTTTGTGAAATCTGTGTAACCTAATACCATTGTTCCTCCCCCTGGAAATGGGTAGGTCTTCAATACAAAAAAAACTTATCCCAACATAAACTCCATTTAAGGATCTCAGTGCCATGACTGTGTGGTTTGAGATAGTCCAGTGAAGATTGCCACAGCTATGTCTCTTTTTTTCTGAAACATTCCCAGCACCAGTTCAGAAAAACTTTTGTATTAAAAGCTTTTCCCTAGCCCACCTGGAGAAGCAGTGCCAAAGGACCCCCAGACCCCTGATGAGAATGTGGTGTGGAGGAGGATACCACAACGGGGACAGGAGGAAGAGTATGCAGGGAGCTCCCAAGAGGGGATTTAATACCTGCCCTCAGCAGTACCCCACTGGCGTGCAGGACTCTCAGCCTCTTGATGGGGCAGGGCTGAGCCCTGCCTAGAATCAGCCCCAAATAAAGCCAGTTGTATCGAGAGCTTGGCTCTGAACATGGATAGGGCTCAGCTGCTGAGCTGAGTTTCTAATCATCTTCCAAAATTTCATGGGGGCAGCAGAAAGAAACTGGGAAATGGTGGTCAGGAAGGCAATGGCTGGCTGGAAAATCATGAACACTAGGCTGGGCACAAGCTGACAGCTTTCCCTTCTCTCCCTGCTGGCACCTTGGCTTGTCCTCACTTATACACATTTGGGATAAGTGCTGGCCTGGAGGATGAGCAATCTGGCCCCATCGTCCCTGTCTCACCCCAAAGGCACTCCTTTCACTGCCTCTTTAAGCCAGGGTACGGGGGACTTTTATAGGGAGTCTTCCTATAGAGAATGTGATGGGAACATGCAGTTCTCACTCAGGGAACAACATCCCTAATATGGTCTCAGCCACGCTGACTGGCTGGGGGCTCCTATGAGAGGAATGGAGACCCTTATAAAAGCACCCAGATCCTCCCATGAAGGCAAACCTCCCTGGATTTTAGCAGAGCTACAGTGAAGCTTGCTTGATATGGGAATTTCATCCACCCTTTGGAGATTATCCAGGCTTTCTTGGGTTTCACATGGCATGAGGTGGTGGCCTGGGCTGTGCGTGACCTGGTGGATGCCAGCAGAGAAAACCCCTTTTCAAGCAGCACATGGCTCCTGCCAGCATCACTCTGCAAAGGAAACCTGCTCGTACCCCCCTGCTGTGGGCACCCTGCCTTGCTCCCTGCTCCCCCCTCCCTGCCTCTGCAGCAGCAGCACACGCCTCAAAGGGTGCAGACCAATGCCACCATGGCACGACTGATTCCAGCTCCTCTTTGCTTTTCCTTCTTCTGATTCTGCCCAAGTGCATGTTTCTGTTTTACACCAATCACCCCATCCACAACCTAAACAGGCTCCTTGGCCCCAGGAGCCATGTGTAGGACTCCCTTTGTCCTGAAGTGCCAACCAGGGCTGGATCCTACACACATCAGGGCCACAGTGTGCCCAGCACACACTGTTAGACCCCTGCCCACGCATGGAGGGGAGGTGGCAGCATTGTGGGAGCCAATCCCTGCAGCTCCAGTGGGGCTGGGGAGGGTGCTGTGCCAGAGGTGGGTCTCACATGGGCTGGGATGGCTGGTGCACAGAGGTCCAACCTCAGATGTTTCCTATAGCACACATGGAGGAGGCTTGGAGGAAGACATGTGCCAGGTACCTGCTGGGGTGTCCACTCCAAAAGTGGACCATGTGAATAAATGGCAGAAAGGATGGCCCTCTTCTTACAAGTGTTCCCTGGCTTACCAATAAGAAACAAACAAACAAACAAACAAACAAAACAAACCCAAAACATTTTATTCATTAGAGAGCAGGTCCCTGCCTTTCTTAGAAATATAAACTCATTAGCTGCTGATATGTGATGGGGCAGGGCTGCTGTGGGGAGCACCACAAACGTGCCAGCGATCATGCTGCAGTTGCTCATTCAGAACAGTGTAGCTGGGGGCAAATGTAGCCCCCTTGAAACAGCTCTTGGAATGGGGAGCCAGCCCAGGCAGCCATGGGCTTAAAAAACAGAGAGAGCCTTGAACAAAATGTCAGCACCATGAAGGCATTTTCTCAGGTCTCACAGAGAACTGCTAGGGTGGAAAGGCATGGCACACCTTTAAAGGACATAAAATGTGCCATCAGTGGGGTGGGACCTATTTTTAACCCTTTGGAGTCTGCAGATGTGCAAACCCCCTGTGAGCAGGTCTCTGCAGCTCATGAGAGGCATGTGGTCAGCCAGCTGGCTACCAGACTGGGAAATGCCACTGTAGTCAGGGTTCATTTATCCTCCAGTGAGGAGGGAGATTAAAGTCTTATCATGCCCCTTCCTTTGCCTTGGTAGGAACCCCAGCCAGCAGCTTGAGCACATGCATACGTGCTAAGCACTACCAACCAGTCACCAGCTTTGCAGTTTTCTTTTTGGAAAGGGGCATTCTGAGTCTGGGTTTCTAACCTCACCATCCCTCCTGTGGGAGGGAGCTGGCAGAAGTGCTGCTGCAAGGCAAGGAAAAGCAAGGTGAGGCCTGGTGAGGGTGAGGCACATGCCAGTGACCTGCTGGTAGCTGCCAGTGGCAGGACAACCCTGTGGCAGGGGCTCAGCCCTTCTGTCAGCACCACTGTGAAGCCAGCAGGGATGGATGTCAGCCATCCTGGCCTGTGGTCTGGTGTGTCCCTGCACTCCACCACCCCTGGACAAGGGCAGCAGGGAACACACACCCACTGGCCCAAGCCTCCTCCAGTTCTGTAGTTAAACCACCAGCCTATCTTGGCCAGAGTCAGAGTGTGTGTGTGTGCCTGTATGTGGTGTCTGCAGCCCCTCACACCATACAGTAAAATCTCCCATCATGTCTTAAGGGTTTCCTCATTGCTTCCTGGGAGAAACTCTGGTAATTCAACAAACACAGTACTGATTTAAAATACAGAAAAGCAGACATTACAGCCATTTCTCCACATCTCTCCAACTTAAAATCCCCAGACACCTGACTGTCTCCTCTAGTGCTCTCCATCCTAACCCACTGCAACAAAGCAGCCTCCTCACAAGGAGAGTCACCAAAAAGGCCAGCTGTGATCAAACAGCAGCTATGGATCCTGTAGTGCCCCTACAAAAAGGGTACCTCATTTCTGCCATCACATGGCTTGGCACCGGGATTTCAGTTCTCAGAGGATGGGGAGGAAGCACAACCTATGCTCAGTGCTTGAAACACTGCATCTCTTCAAGGCACCAGCAATTATCTTGAGAGTAGTTTTGACAAATGGATGTCCTTGAAAAAAACCTGTGCTTCACTTGTGAGCAGCTCCCCCAGAGAGTGCTGACATCTGCATATATTGTTTATAATGGATTATCTACTCAGCATGGTATTAGTTTGACTTTCATCTCTGCACCTTACTGGTGTGAATCCAGCCTGAGCTACCGTGAACCAGACCTCTCCCTGCATTAAACCACACCAATGCCCTGACCCCCTTGTCCCTGCGGCCCCATGAAAATGGAATGATCCGTGTACAGAAACAGCACTCTAAGAGTCAGCCAGGCTGTTTGTGGAAACTTATGTGCTGGTTTTGCTGCTGAGGAGTCCAAGGGTGCTGCAGGGCTGTTTTGGGAGTAGAGAAGGAGCAGGTTGTGCAGCTTGCTGGCTCCTGGCCCAACAGCAACATTCACCTTCTGCCCCAGCAAGATAAAATTACTCCTGTTGCACCTGCCAATTGCCCTGGATCAGAGGTGATGGACAATGCAAGGAAACTGGGGGGAGACAGAACTAAAAAAGTTGCACTGAGGCAAGCTCACCAAATAAATTCAGCATCAGCTATGGGCTTGTTGAGAGAAAACACGAACATTATCCAGGAGTAAACCTGAGCAGTGCATTTTGTGCACTGGCTGATGAGGTGGGTGGCTTTACTCCTGAGTGAGGATGCTGGAAGTTTGGGACTCTAGCCTGTGTTCCTGGCACTCCCACAGCTGTATGGACATCCCTGCCATCTCCATGCTTCTGCTCCCCACTCCCTGCTAGGGCAGATCAACATCTACCTCTGGCTGTGAAATACTCACTCATTTGTAGTTGAACACCCCTACGTGACTGTTTCCATATGCTTTCCCAGTGGTGCTCATGCCCACTGCCTCCCCTGAGACCACTATGGAGGAAGGTGCTCAGGAAAGCTGAATGAGCACTATGGCAGCCCAGACTTGCTGAGCTGGGCAGGAAAGAAATTGCCTTCCTGTGAAGTCCATTAGAGCCAAACCATGTCCACCAGAAAGCAGTTAGCTCCTGGAGGCACACAGAAGGAGGTGAGCAGAAATAAAACCAGTACCTTCAGTCACAGAGACAGGCAACTCTGTAATTCCATCAGTCAGCTTCCTAAGGAAGATTCCAAACATGCTGAACCACGCTTTAAAAAGAGTTTGCATGTCTTTGTCCCTCTTTGTCTGTTGCCTGTGAAGAGAAAATGGACAAAATAGGTCAGGGCTCTTCCTTCTGTCTTCAGTGGCACCACTGCTGTGCTTCCCAGTACAATTTCCACTGCACTTCTCATCTTCTTTGCCGCATCTCCCCTGCTCCACACCTACTTGATAACACATTGTGTTACCAGCATTTGGCAACATGCTCTTTTCCCACCACCAGCTGGGGAGGAGGATGCAGCTCTGGAGATGTGTCTGCTCCCTCCCCTGCACGTCTAAGCCCTGTCAACACCGAGGCACCCCACTGGTGGGAGCCAGCTGGCAGGCAGTGACCCGGAAAGAGCTCTCTTGTGTGGCAGGGCCCTGGGCAGATGCCGGCAGGGACCCCCACCGAGACTCCACTCCTCTCCACTAGCTGGGGTAGGGAGCAACTCCAATAGCTCCACACCCTCCCTCCAGGCACCTTACATGGGGAGAAAACCACCTGCGGTGGGGTTTGTTGGCATTCTTCCCTGGAGTAACCTCCTCCCATTCCTCCACACATCCTGAAACATGTAGAGGGACCTGGCTCAGGCAAACCCTCAATCTGCTCTTCTTTTCCCACCTTGTGCCCATCAGACTGAAGCCATCCATTCCTGCCTCCTGGACTTTTTCATGGTGAAAAAACCAAACAGCACATTTGCTCTGCTCTTCAGAAGGCAGCCAGCATGCAGTGAGTGGTTGTGTCCTTTCCAACTTCCCTTACTCTTCTAAATTATTGCCTGCTTCCCATAATATGCCACCAGAAACCCCTCCACAATTTGGAAGGCTTATTTAGCAAGTCAGATATAGCAAGGCATGACTTTATAAATAGAGAGGGACATGGCTGGGGACTGTGCAACATGACTCACAAGTCAACTTGCCAGTGAAGCACTTATCAGACATTTGCTTTAAATATTCATTTAACATTACCAAACCCTCCTTACAGTTACACTTGCCACATAAAACTCCCTTCCCATACTCAGTCAGTATATTTATGCTACTTTATCCAACACTACTTAGAAGCCACTTACTGTTGTGCTGGTCAGAGATAAACCAGGGGCAGAAAGTAAAACACCTCCTTGGAGCTTCAGCTTGCACTTACTTCCAACTCTGCAACTCAGAACTCTTTCCCAGCACAAATTCAATGGGATGACAATTATGTCATAAAATATTTTCTCCTTGAATGCTTTTTTCCCCCCCACCCATGTATCTTCTTTGTCAAAACTACCACTGCTGCAGAATACTTGTGGTTCAGACTTGGATCTTACTGCTTTTCAGTTTGCTTGTATAGCTTCATTTGTTCAACTGACCCATAATTCAGACTGATTCTTCCACAGAAAATACAGAAAAATAGATGTGAATTATGAAATGAGCAATAAAATCTCTACACAATAGGCAATTTATTAAATGCATATGTTTCAGGAAACATGTATTCTTCTAACCTTTTTCTTCCTGCTGATCATTTCATGCTCTCAAGCCATGCCAGGTTCTGGACTTACAGCAATGAAATTAATTATTCCCTCTTCCTCCCTTCTGCTGCTTCATGTGATTGCTTTTATTCCCATGGCTTTGTTTCTTAATCTGGGACCTGATCATGTAAGCACTTAAACATTGACCAAATCTGCTGTCCTCCCATCGGCTTCAGTGAGGACTGCTTGCATGAATCAACCCCAGCACGTTCGCATTGCAGCAGAGGGTATCTGAAACTGGATGCATGGACTGAAACTCAGCTGCAATGCCAAAATAGACCCAATTCAACCTGCAAAAATAGTATAAATTAATACTGAGTGTAATGTTACTGCAACACCGTGGGAGCCTTCTCTATTACTCCCGCACTGCAGAACATCTGGATGCCTTCTCTTTCCGTGGCTATGTCTCCATCCCAGTATTTGTCCCGTCCTTGCCCAAACCCCCCTGCCCAGGCACAAGCCCTTCCCCACTGCCTGCTGACCTTGCAATATTTTCCATGTCATTCTTTTCTCTCCCCTTTTTATTTTTAAACCATGATGCACATTCAGCAGGTGCACCCTCTGGGCTGCCTCAGTCCTGAGGTAGCTAATGAAGAAACCAAGCACTTCCAGTTTGGGCAGTGCTACACCTGGTTTCTGGATTCTGATAAAGATTAGGTGACAGCAGTTACATCACCATTTTGTCAACAGTTGTTTCTCTACAGGAGAATATGTTCAGCAGGCAGTAAAAAAAAAAAACCAGAAAGCAAGGTGTCAGCAGAGGCTAGGCACCTCAAGGGTTAAATTACACTCTTTTTAAGCTGACTCTGGAATTCAGCTCCAAGTTCCACTTAATGTCATATTTTGCAGCCTAAGCAGAACCAAACTTCTTTATTAACCTGTCTGGCATTTAACAAATTACATGTAAACAGAGGCATCATAACACCTTGACCACACAGTCTCAGCCAGGATGGGCTGGCTTCAGTGGGCTAACAAAAATTAAGGAAAAAGGGAATAAATCTCAAAGTAGAAGGTCTAAAATCTATTGCCATGTTTCTCCCATAATATTTGTCCCTAGAGAGATTTCTTTCTGGTTTAGACACTGTAATTCTCCTAAATTTGTCACTTTTATTAGGTTTGAATAATAATTTTTCCCCACAGGGCTCTTGCAGGCCAAGTATGAAGGCATCACACCCAGAGCAAGAACAGAAACTGCTGGTGTTTTGGATTGCTGGTGGCACCAGCTTGGCAAGAAGTGAGAGGTCTGGGCTCTCACATTGAAGGCACAGCCTGTAGATCCCTGGCATAGCCAGTGGCTACTGCAGCCTCCGGATTGTGGCCACAATTGGAGAACTTTCAGATTTCAAGACTTTCTCGGGTATTTGTGCCAGGAGACTGGACTGCATGACTTTCAGAGCTAAATTTAGGATCACGAGTATTTCACATTCTCCGAACACCTTCTATGACAACATCTCAAAACCCTTCATGAACATTAGCTATTCCTCTTTATCTTCCTTTGAGATGGAAAATAGAAAAGCCACTCTCCTGGCAACAAACAGAGCCATGAATATTGACTGGCTCATGGTCACAGAGGAAAACCATGATGGGCTTGTTATGGGAAGGAAGAAAAAAGAAAGAAAACCAACCTTCCAATATAAACTGCTCAGATTCTGCAGTCACAGCAACATGGCCTGTCACCTACACTAGTGCTGCTGGGACTAGGTAGGAATAACATCATCACCATTTCAAAATTATTTGGGTAGGGAGTTCTGGTAGCTCTCTGTTGATTTTTTTCTGGTGGGGGTGGGGTGGCTAAAGGTTTTCAGAACCAGAAATCCTTATGGAGGAAATACCCTATTCCATAGCCTTTTGAACAAGAAAGTGGGCTGCCTCAGCATCTGGACCTCACCCATTTTTCAGCATGGAATGTTGTGCAGAGCAGGCAGAGCCCCCCACTGTGCCCTTTGGCTGTGCTCTGCAGGCAGATAGCCCAGTGACAACATTGTTCAATGCTAGCAAACTCAAACCTGTTTAGACTCTTATCCCTCTATTATTTTAACTTTTTTTTTGTTTTTTTTTTTTTTTTGTGTGATTATTGTTGTTAAAGAGAGTTAAAAAGCCTCACAGATGTAGATACAGTTTCCCTGGGAAACCTTGTTGTCTTTCGTGTTGATCTGCTTCAGACCCCCTCTCACTTGCATGGTTCCCCATCTTTCCCTCTCAGGTAACTTTCTCCCTGCAGCCACAGGGAGGTTTGGGAAGGGCAGAACTGTTCTGTCATTTTCTGTCCCCTCAGCATGACTGGCAGTGCTGTGATTCCTGCACCACTCCAGCCACCAGCCTTTCCTCCCCTCTCTGGGTGTCCTCTTCCCAGTGTTGACCTACCTAAAGTGACACCAGCAACCTGAGCTCTGCACTGGCCACTGTTAATGGTAAACTCACTTTATTTTGCACTCAAATAAATTAGATGATGTCTGTGTCTATGGGATTTGAGAAACCAGTAGGTGTGAGATGAAGGATCACTCTCCTGTAACCACCATAGAGCAGCCTGTGGGAGCACCCTTGTCCATGCCTGCAGCACTAGGCACCAGAGCAGCTCTTCCTCTGGGAAAAGGACAGAGCTGCATCTGTACAGAGGTCTCTTTACACACCTGTACCTGAAGCCCTATTCAAAGCACTTCTGCTTTAGTGAAAGAGGACAACCTAGCCAGAAGAACTACAGGACATGAGTTTCTTTACAAATACAACTCAAGTCCTCATGCCTTCATGAGCCAGGGTCAAGGGCTGATGCCTGCTGACATTGACTGTGGGCTGCTCATCTCTGAGTACACGAGAGCCCTTTTGTAAGGTGATCCTTCCCCTTTTCCCTCCAGCAGCAAGACTTCTCAATGTTAAAGCCTTGTTTTCCCTTGGAAGAGAGAGAAGCTGCTGGAAGCCAAGCAGTGAGGGCACAGGGGGGCAGGGAGTGTTTGTTTGGAGGGTGTTATGGGTGGGAGCGATGTGCCAAGTTAGAAAACTGTTTCCAGGGATCTATATATATGCAGCTCCCTGAGGTGGGGTTACATAGAAGCTCATTCCTGGGCTGCCTGTGGCACTCCCTGAACATCAACAGCCAGAACTGCTTCCAAGTTGCACGCTTTAGTTTCAGAGAGTGGCCTTGAGCAGCCAAGGCAAGAGGGGGTTTGTCTGTGGTCTCTGCAAGCACAGAGGATAAGGTGCCCAGGGTCACCACAGTGCTGGAGGTTTGCACGTTGCTGGCCCGTTCTGCACAGGGCAGTGTAGTTTCAAGGCTGACAGGAGGAGGGAAGAAAGAGACACTCTGGGCAATAAAAGACTTCCCAACATCTGCTCATCTCCATCACACACAGCATACTTCCCTAGTGGGAGCCAGCAAGGCTCCAGCTTTCCCTACTGCATAGAACTCATAAGTTTTTTTTTATTTCAGATCCTGACCAAACAAAAAACAAAGCCTTTGCCAGCTGCAAATACAATTAATTCCAAAAGCCTGAAGCTGGAACCTTTTGGTCCCTTCAAAATCTGTTCTGGCCATAAGGATCTGAAAAGCATCCCCAAAGTTGCCAGAAGTTCCTGGGAAAGAATACAAGACTGGAATACTCCGAATGGTCGTGCTGCTAAAACTGCCCACCCTGACTGGCATCTGTCCCACGTGGGAGCCCTGTACACCAGCACTGCCTGGAGTTATCCATTGGCTGATCAATAGGTTACAGTCACCCTCATGTGCTCCATTTTCCAGTCCCAGGAGATGTGCCATGAAAATCTATACAACTGAATAGCTCTCTTTGGATTGTTTTTAGTAGAAAAATACATGTTTGGTTCAAAAATAAACAAATGAACAAGTACACCCTAACAGGCAACATTCCATTTGAGTATTTTTTCCCTCTGTAGATTAATGAAATAAAAACAGCACAAAATATTCCTAAAAAAGAAGTGTTTGAAAATTTGAAGGGTTTTGTTTCAGTGCTTCACTTTCAGAAATAAAGATTGCCACCAAATTTATTGCTTAGGAGTTTCCTGTGAAAAACAATGATAATTTTCAAGTGGCCTCTATTTCGTCCTTTTAGTAAATCTCATTGAATAAATATGACTGGCCAAATGCCCAAAAGAGGCTCACAGTCAACTGAGTACACAGTGGGGCTGCACTGATGTCAGCTCTGAGCGGGTGCTCAGGTCCTCTCAGCAAAGCCAAGCCTAAAAAATACTGTAGGTTGAAGTGGTTTTTGCTTTTGCAGTTTTGGGACCCAAGGAAAACCCCAAGCCCCAGAAATACTGTAGGTTGAAGTGGTTTTTGCTTTTGCAGTTTTGGGACCCAAGGAAAATCCCAAGCCCAAATAACGGGCTGATTACATGATAAAGAATGTGTTTCAGTTTGAAATTAAAACCTGAATGGGTTTTGTTTGGTTGGTTTGAGTTTTGTTGCATCTCAGTTTATTGACTGAGCAACAAAAACAACAAACCAGTCTTTTTTTTTTTTTTTTTTTTTTTTTTTTTTTTGAGCTGTTAAAATGTACTGTTGGGCATTTAACTTCACTAGGATGAAATTGGAGCTGAGGCTATTGAGGATACCTGGGGTTGTGGGTTAGTACGAGACAAAATGCTGCTGTTAGAGACAGCAGACAATGAGATGCCAGTGGCAGCATCAGCCTCCCTGCACAAGGCAGTGCCCATGCAATGCTCTGGCTGCTGGAGGACTGCCTTCTGCCCACAGCTATGTTCATGAGTGTTCCTAAACCCAAGGTTGGTACTGCAAAATGTAGGTCTTCTTTCAGAAGGGGCAAGCATCTCCTGCTCCCATTGACTTTGATCAGGCTGGAGGAGAGTGACTGCCTCAGCATCACATTCCACAATCCCAAAAAAACAGCCCTTTCTGTCGTGGATTTAGGACCCTAAATTAACTATGCAGGCAGCAAAGTGGAATCTGCAAGTGCTGTCTAATCCATGAGGCTGCACTTCAGAGTTAGCTTCTATTTGTGCTTCTGAAACAGTCTTTTAATCAAATAACAGAAGCAGGTCCTAAAATCCATCTTGTAACACCACTTAAGTCACAACTGATCCTGAGATCAGGATTCAAGTACTAAGGACTTAACATTAGTTAAGCACTTCCCAAAATCCCAACACGGATCTGTCAGATGACGTATGTGCCACCACACAACAACTTCCACAAATGGCAAGTAAAAGCTTGTGCTGGTTTTTTGAGAAGCAACTATTTTTTGAGAAGCAACTATTTTCTAGTCCAACCCCAGTCACTCAGAGAGGGATCTCAACTGAGGAGTTCTTTGGGTTGCCCTGGCACCCTCTCTGCCCCCAGACACCAGGGAAGGACCAGGACAGCTCCTTCTACAGGCTTTTACTTTGGAATAGGGCTAAAAAGAGTGTAAAAAAAGTGTACTCATATGTGCGACTCTATTGCCAAAATGCAAAACAAATGCTTCCTTAGCATAGCCACAGCACAGCAGAAATCCTTCCTGGGCTGGAAGTTTAGCTGAAAATCATCAGTTTTTTCCCCAGCACTGCTGTCTCCCACAGCAAAGGAACACCCTAAAACTCAAGCACTGCTTTCATGCCAAGACCCTGTGCTACAGTAGTTCTCCTTCTCCAAAGGCTGATGGCTCCTGCACATGTGCACTGGCCCAGAGAGAAGTGCCAAGTCTGGCAGGGCTTTAGGGTAGCTCCCTGAGGGAGTGAAGCATCTGGAGTGTGTATGTGTGTGTGTGAATGCTGGAAGCAATGGGGGGCTCCAGAGTCCCACAGAAATGAGACAAGGGCAGTTTCCCTCCTCCCACCCTGTTCTGCCTCATCTGCAAACAGGGCAGGCAAATGCCTTTGGCAAAGGGAAGCCCTAGGGATTTTCCTTTGGGCTCCCAGGGAGTTCCTGAGTAAAGGATCTGATCCCTGGAAAGGGTGGGGTGGATTAAGGGGGCAGAGGAGTGGGTGGTCCTTTTGCAGGCAGCCCATCATGCATGACGGCTGGCAAGGGCAAGCGTGTCAGGCAGGGTGAGGAAGTGGCCCTGGCTGCCCTCAATCCCCAAGGGACAACATGATGGCAGGTGGACTTCCCATAAGCGGAGTGGAAAGCTCTTTATTTAACCTGCACCCGCCACCTGCCCTCAGCCTCAGCCTTGCCTTCCTCGGGAGCATGCCAGGGCTACTTTTTTTGGCAGGCTGAGCCAAATGAAATCTTGCAAGCCAAGGCTCCAGGTAACCCTTTCCCGCCTGGGTCTGGGAGTAGCACATTGCAGAGTGTCAGAGACCCACCCTGAAGCAGCATGATGCAACACACAGCCACCCCCAGACCTCTGCCAGTGCCTCCGAGCAGTGCTGCCAGGGCACCCCAAACAAGTCCCTGGGAGCTGGCCCCTCTGGCTGGGGTCCTGCCCCCTCCCCAGTCCTGCTCCTGTCTGGAGATGTCCACTCCCACCACCCACTGCCCTCATGCTGTCTCAGAAATTGAGATGAAAGAACTCGAGCAAATGACGACAAACAACTGCATTAGGAGTGTGACAGAATGACTGATGATTTAATGCTTCTTGAAGTTTTTTGTTTCCTTCCACAGGGCATTGGTTTTAAAAACAAACAAAACGAGATAAAATAAATTAATTTATGTACACTTTACATACATTGTGTCACGTGGAGCTTTGCAGCAACAGTAACCAGAAATTGTTACAAAATAGAAAGTTACATGGCTGTTGCAGGCCCTCTGCAGCCTGCAGCCTAGAAGAAGGTTGTCATCCTGAGCGTGGTTGGCAAAGTGATCATGTAAACATGTTTAGAAGCATTTACGGTGGACAATGGATGGGCCAGCTTCATCGTATTCCTGCTTTGTGATCCACATCTGCTGGAAGGTGGACAGGGAGGCCAGGATAGAGCCACCGATCCAGACAGAGTATTTACGCTCAGGTGGGGCAATGATCTGAAAAAAGCCAAGAGAGCTGAGATCAGTAAATGAGCCACTGCTGTGGGGGCCAAGCACAGGGGGGTGCACAGCCCTGAGTGCTGTGTGCAGGGGGGCCATGTCCAGGTCCTTCATGCTCCAGCCTTACCTTGATCTTCATTGTGCTGGGGGCTAGAGCTGTGATCTCCTTTTGCATGCGGTCAGCAATACCTGGGTACATGGTGGTACCCCCAGACATGACATTGTTGGCGTACAGGTCCTTCCTGATGTCAATGTCGCACTTCATGATGCTGTTGTAGGTGGTCTCATGGATCCCTGCAGACTCCATACCTGGGGTAGGGAGGGGGAAACAAGCAGGCACAAGGAGTTAATTGCAAAGCAAGAGCTCTACCTGACAACTCAGGAGCGAAGGGAGAGCTGTCAGGGGAGGAGAGAGGGAGGGGGTCCCACACACCAATGAAGGAAGGCTGGAAGAGGGTTTCTGGGCAGCGGAAACGCTCATTGCCAATGGTGATGACCTGTCCATCAGGCAGCTCGTAGCTCTTTTCAAGGGAGGAGGAAGAGGCAGCGGTGGCCATCTCATTCTCAAAGTCCAGAGCCACATAGCACAGCTTCTCCTTGATGTCACGGACAATCTCACGTTCAGCTGTCAGGGGGGAGCAAAGGCATCAGTGATTGCAGAGGAGGAACGTGGAATGCTTGCACCTACTTCACAGGTCTGCTGGGACTTCAGACCCCCAACCACATGTAAACTCATGAAAAAGAGGGTTCACATGGCTTGCAATGGGGCGAGAGGCTGCAGCATCCCTGAAGGTTGCAAGGGTTGGAAGTGAGGGGGGGACTTTTTGGAAGAAGGAATAGCGCTTACCTGTGGTGACAAAGGAATAGCCACGCTCAGTCAGGATCTTCATCAGGTAGTCAGTGAGGTCCCGGCCGGCCAGATCCAAGCGCATGATGGCATGGGGCAGGGCATACCCTTCATAGATGGGGACATTGTGTGTCACACCATCACCGGAGTCCAGCACGATACCTGGGGAAACAAGAAGTAGCCACCTGAGAAACGCGACCCACAAAGCATCCTGCCATGGGGGGCAGAGAACTTGTTAGCTGTAGGGGCTCAATCCTGGATGTCCTTGCTTAGGAAAGGAAGGCCAGTGGGACCTTGCACTCACCAGTGGTACGGCCAGAGGCATACAGAGACAGCACAGCCTGGATGGCCACATACATGGCAGGGACGTTGAAGGTCTCAAACATGATTTGGGTCATCTTTTCACGGTTGGCTTTGGGGTTAAGGGGGGCCTCAGTGAGCAGGGTGGGGTGCTCCTCTGGGGCAACACGCAGCTCGTTGTAGAAGGTATGGTGCCAGATCTTCTCCATGTCATCCCAGTTTGTGATGATGCCATGTTCAATGGGGTACTTCAGGGTCAGGATACCTCTCTTGCTCTGGGCTTCATCTCCTACGTAGGAGTCCTTCTGACCCATACCCACCATGACGCCCTGCAGGGGAGGAAAGCAGGGGCTCAGCAACCTTTCTGCGGCAGTGACAGTGCACCCTGGCAGGACAGGAGGATGGGGAGGGCTGGCAGGCAGCAGGGATCCACCACCACGGCTGTGGCAGGGCTTGAGAGGGAGCTCGGACGGGCACTGCGTCGTACCTGGTGGCGGGGGCGGCCCACGATGGAGGGGAACACGGCCCTGGGGGCATCATCCCCGGCGAAGCCAGCCTTCACCAGGCCGGAGCCGTTGTCGCACACGAGCGCGGTGGTCTCGTCCTCGTCGCACATGGTGTCGGCGGTGTCTGCGCGGGGGGCAGAGGGGCTGAGCCTCACGGCCGGCCGGGCGGGCGGGCTGCGGGCAGGGGCGGCGGGGCCGGGGCTTACCTGGGTGGCTGCAGGCTCCGCGTGGGGCAGAGAGAGAGGCTCCCGCTGCTCGCCGGGTCACTCGTGGCCACCGCGGCCGCCGCCGAGCCTTTTATCGCGGCCCCAGGAATGCGGCCCCGGCCGAACCCATATTTGGGCGCGGGGCCCGGCGCGGCCCCGGTCCGGCGGTGCCCAAAGAAGGCGCTCCTGGCCACGGCCCAGGTGAGCCGGGCCCGGCCGTATAAGGCGCGTCTGCCGGGCCCCCCCTCCCGCGGCCGGGGCCGAAATAATCCCCCGGCACCACCGGCCCCGTTAAGGGCAAAGCCGGGGTTGGGGGCGGGGGGGGGGCGCGGCCTGGCAGCCCCGACGGGACGGGACGGGACGGGGGGCGAGGGGCCATCGCTGCGCGGCCACCACGTGCCACGGCGGGGATGGGATGCCCGGGGAAAGGCGGCATCGCTGGGGGCTGTGGCCGAGCCCCGGGGCGGAGAGGGGCTGGGAGAGGGGGCGAAGGACCACGGCAGAGCCAGGGTTTGCAGGTAGCACCTCTGCACGTGGTGACAGCCCACGCAGGAGCCACAGCCCTGCGCGCCGAGTTAAGCCGCGCATTGTTGCTTTGCTGCGATTTAAAAATGGAAAATAAATGCACAGGGTAACAACATCTGTGAGACAAATGCCTGAAGAGAAGCTCGGTAAAGCATTAATCCCGGTCTGATCCCAGCAGCCCGACTGACGTAGAGGTGAATGCTGGCGCCATCACGGTGTCCATTGCTGGCCGCCGGGCTCTGCCGGGCTGCACGGGAATCCTTCAGCTCTCACTGCGGCTCACCCTTTCCAAAAGGAGCGCCGTCTCACCGGCAAGCCATCTCTGACGAGCCGAAGGTACTATGCGAGTTGAAAGGAACAGTTCATCTCCTTCAGCTACGGGTATTTAAGCAGAGATTCCATGTGGGGACACTTGGAAGACTTTACAGAGACATTTCGTTTAACAACAGAAAGAAGAGGCAGTAATGCATCTGTCAGGGCAGATTTGCAGCCCTGGCACTATGTTCATACAAATCAACCTTCAAGATCTTCTCTAAAGGCAAAACTGGCCCTTTTAAAATTTAGGGAGTCAGGAGAGATGGAAGAAGGCATAGCAGGCCAGAAGCACTCGGTGCTGTGAGGACTCTTCAGCAAGCAAAGGTATATCTATAGGTGATTTCCTCCACTGCAAGGCACAGCAAGACAGTTCAACAGAGCAGCTTTTCTTCTCCTCTGTTTAACTTCTGTGTCCTCCAGTTTGGCAGTATCCCTCTTTACCTCTGGCAGCTCTCTACTTTCATCTGTCATAGATTTAATACAATAACTGGACAGAAATTCAAAAGTACGCTGGGGATAAAGAGTGCTCTTCTCTCATCCTGTTCCTCAACTTGTATTACTCTTCAGTTCTGGCAGTACAAAAATCAGAAGCCTGAAAGCACTTAAAGGCATTGCAGCCACCAAATCTATTTACAGAACTCTAGTGCTTTGTTGTGGTTTCCAAAACATGGTCAGTTGTGTTGAATCAGAAATGAAGTAACAGAAACTCTAACATTGCTGAAAGATAAACATTCTTAATTCTTCAGTGAAACATGACGCAAGCATAAACCCAGTCTATCCTTTCTGTTCCTTTTTATTTTCTCTCTACCCCAATCAAGTTTACAGCAAAATGCCCAAGTGGCAACGTTAAGCTCTTCCAGTTCTGAGTAAAATATCATTTTCTGCAGGTAGATCTGATGTTTATCTGGACTTACTAAATGAATATGGTGTTTGTCCCCTAGTCAGAAAACAATTGGAGTTAGTTTCCAGTACAAAGCTGGGCACAAAGATCACTATTCCCTATGCGTAACTTCTGAAATTGATCACAAACTCTCCTGCTACTCTGGCGACAACAAAGGATAGAAGTGCATACCTCCTGTACTATGTGTGCTCTCCATTACTGAGAAAATAACTCTTTAAGAAACAACACATACTTCCTTATTCAAGAGGAGGTATCCATGCTCCTTGGGTCGTTGTCTCAAGTTTATTTGTTTTTGTTACACTTGGAAACACCCTAGAGTTCTGGCATGACCTTCCATATGCAGTGGTAAATGAAGGCATCCTCCCCATGCAGTAATCTGAGACAGAAGTTCTGCACCAGCACAGCTTATTACATAATGAAGCAGAGGACAGAGAGCAGGAATAGCCCCGAATCCCAGCCTCTTCAAACTTTCCAACAGAACAGAGAACCACCTAAATATTAGGAGTACCAGAACATTAAACATCAATTTAGACATGGAGTTATTTTAATGAGGCTTTATTTAAGTAAACTCATTGCAAGTAGCCTTCTGTTTTGGCAATAGTCAGATGGAAAGCCGTTGTACAAATGCCAAATGCCTCCCAACCAAGCAGCAGAGTAAAAGAGTGGAAAAGTCTACATGGCTCAGCATTTCCCAAAAACCTGGAGAATGCTTTTATAATACCAATCACAACAAACCCAGCCCAGCAGAGAAGCCAAGCACTTTGAAGCAGACAGATAGCTAAGAATGAACAGAAATGCCTGCTTCTGAAGCAAGTTTTCCAGGGCTTGCCCTGCCACTCCTTACAGAATAGATATCTGGTTAACAGTTTGGGAAGGGATGAGACATCCCCAAAGTGCTCTGCTGTGGACAGTCAAATAAATTCCTCTTCAAGCAAAATATATGAGTCTAGTAAAAGTTCTGGTAGAACATATTTCAGGAGGGGGTGGCAATCATTTATTTGATAATTCTCCCAAAACCCTACTACGTTTATCAACGTGAAACCACCCTGAAAGTGACATTTAAGGGACCAAGTGGATGGCTTTAAATGAGACCAGTCCTTTGAAGCCACAGCTGGGAGTTACACTCGCACTTGTCAGCCATGCAAGACTGCAGAAGAGCAAAGTTCGCTGCTTAGAACAATCTTAGAAGATGACTGCTAGTGCATTTCTTTCCCATATTAGTTAGAACCTCTCTAGATAAATCTATTCTTCCAAACATGTTCAGACTCTCAGCCCAGCTTACTGTATGAGTACAGGGAGGAGGGGAAGCTATGGAAGGGGAGCTGTGCTTTTAAAACTAGAAACTGGATTCTCTTCAACCAATTTAACTTCTGACCTTCTCAGCTGTTGGATCAAGTTGTTGCAGCAGGCATGGAGCCAGACAAGTAAAACACAGGGGCATGCACGTTGCTCTGCAGTCACTCTCTAACTCTTGAGCTACATGCAACAGAAAGGTGCAACACATCAGATGGCAGTAACTTTAAAATCTGCTGCTAGTCCCAATAATTAAAATAGAGAAGGTAAATGGAATTTTTTTATTCCCATGTCAGAGATAACTAACTAGGGCAGTGGGGCTAAAAGAAAAGAAAAAGAAAAATTAGTAGCATCTCTCAGTAGAGAACAAGGCACGGAGCAAGGAAGATCCTGTTGGACTGCCACACTTTCATAACTGCTTTCTAGGTTTCGTCTGAGCCTAGGCGCAAGCAGTTGCTGTGAATGACTGCATGGTGAGCTGCTAATCTCATTTTTACATGTATTCTAGAAATAGCTTAGATGAAAGTTAAATAGATAAAATATTAGAATGTTTTTAGAAGTTTAACTGTACAGATATAAACTGAAAGAATAGTATATTTAATGGACCAGAGGACTTTGAGAGAACCGTGCTTTATTCCTTTCTGTCACAGACAGGGTCAGTGATCAGTGACAAGCCAGTCAACCTTTTTGTGCCAGTAATGCAAAATTGAAATTTGCTAGTTTCTACAGCAAAAAGTGTTGTACCAAGAAAGAGTGGAGTTATCTGACAGAATAACCAATTGGTTCATAAGTAAGCCATGCAGTCACGCAGCATTAATGTTTTCAGTGTTTCCTCTGAAATGAAATCACAACCTCAAGTGGTGACAGCAGAAGTTTGCCCTCTGTTTATGCTGGGTCCCACATTTCACCCTGTGTGTCTGTGTATATTCTGAATCTCAGGCAGGACTCATACTAATGAGGACACAGAACAAAACAGCGAGTTTATGAAAGGCACAGAAAATGAAAACTATTTTTATTTTGCTTGAAAACACAACTCTGCCTCCCCTGACTAAAGCATCAATGTCAATACATTTAAGACCAAGCATATTACTTATATAGCTTTTATCACAAACTTTTAGCAAAAACCCAAATAGAACATAAAAAAGTATAAAGGAATTCAACAGTTCTTTAGAACAGATATAAAAAAAACCCCAGTGGGAATCATGCTTGTCCCTGAACATAGAGTTCATAGTTTGCTTTTAACACAAATTCGAAGTAAGCATTGCATTTCAAGTGGCCAAGTTCGTTTGCTTGCAGCAAGTCCTTCACCTCTGGCAAATATTCACTTAACGGGACTCCTACAACACAAAACCTCTTATTACAACACTGATAAAAGTACTTTTCATTAGCAGTTAAGATCATTTTTAAGGAAACACCTGTGTCTGCCTCACAGTTAAATTACTCTATTGGAATTGGAAAGCTCAGTTCTGTTACACACGTCAAGAAATACAATAATGCTTAAGTAGCCTGTAAAACTGAGTTTCAAAAAATAATAATTTTTTACCTAAACAGAGCTCAGTAATGTAATGATTAAGCCTAAAATCCAAGTCTTTAATTAACACTTTACCAAAATAAAAATAAATAAAAGAAAGGAAAGAGAAAAGAAAAAGGTCACTCAAATAACAAGTATGTATCCATTGCAATAGTTCATTCTAGGGTGTGAGAATCTTACAAAAGGGAAAAATTGACAGGATTGAACACACAAAACTAGAACTGTCCTGAAGAACTTTTTTCTACTTTTCACATGGAGCCTTCTCTGTTTTGGAAAAAGTTCATATGCAGCAACATTTAAAACAGACTTCGACTCTCAATTGCTTCCCTCCTCTCACTCCCTCCTCCAGCTCTAACTTCCATGGCCACGACTTCCTATGGGCTCAGCTTTAACTGGGGAATAGGAAGTTCTGGGTTATTTTTTGCTCTTGGAGAGGAAAAACAAATGGAAAAAAAATTAGCTAAACTAGACTAAGTTCTTCTGAGTGACAGTCAATTAGTTATTAGTCCTGTATTCTACAGAAGATACGTATTTAATTCCAGAAGACCTACTTTGCTGTACTGTAAGAACCTGTTAAAAATCTGACAGATGACCTTCTGAGCAAATAATTTGAGGGTACTAAGATTATAACCCAGAAATTTGCTCATGTCTCACCTGCCTGAACATTTTACAGAGATAAAATTAGCTCCATATGATTTCAATTGTCTAGTGGAATGCGGTTTTATTACTCTGAGAATTTATTAACACTACTTCTTAAATATTAATGTTCATCTTAAACAGCCTTTGAACCAACTAACGATTTCAAACCCTTCAATTTAAGTGCGCTTTACCTTCTTTCAATAGCTTTTGTAGTATTTTCACGAATATACTATCCTTAGAGGCTTCAATTGGATCATCTCTACCATCTGAACAGGACCATCTGCAAGTCAAAGAATAATGAAAGAAATGCACAGATCAAATAAAATTAAAACTAACAATAACAAAAACCACAGGCAAATTTGATATATTCTCAAAGGTGATTAATACATGTCCACATGGAAGCATTATGCCCTTGGCTATAGTTCAAAGAAAGAGTTTTTTTTCTATCTTTGTTAATTCTTCTTTATTCCAAGAGTAAAACTGGCCATGAAATTGCACTGCTATAATGTAGACTAGTTAGGGGGAAAACAGAAATGTTTCGCCTCTTCTAAACATAACTCGCTTCCCCCAACATTGTTTCTTTGATAAAATGAAACTATTATGCATCCAGGTAAGAATTACCTGTTCTCAGTAATTATATTTTAGAACTGAGATTATGATAGTATAGATACTTTTTTTTTTCGTAGAACAAAGGAGAAGAAGAAATTTCCTAACATATGTGGAAAAACCCAAACAAACCAAAGAGTAAACACTTAGAAAAGGAAAGAGAAAAAACCACTGTAAAATCTACGTTGCAGGCCTGTAACAGCACACACAGACACAAAACAAAGTTTGTCTCCTTTGTGATTAAGCGTGAAAACTTATGAATGCCAGTCTCATCTGATTTTTCTAAAAAAAAAGACTTTTAAATCACAATTTTTCATCCTTGTATGCTTTTTCACCCTTTATATATAGCAACTTTAAGTCAACACCAACCTAACTTGCTTTGCTGTGGTTCTAACCTTTCAGTTGTTAAAATTTCCTGTTCCATATGTTAAGCTGCTAGACAAAACCACTCCGCATATCACTGCCTGAACTACTGTGAGCCAGTGGGACATGCCTGCACCAGATCTGGACCTGGCCCCCAGAAGCTATCACTGATAAATCCTCTGCACTTCAGTGAAACCATGGTTTCATTCTGGATGTCACCTGAACTCCTAAATGTCTAGGATTTCATCTTTAATTCTACTGGGAAGAACGTGAGGAAGGAGGGAGGGAAGGGGGTAGGGGCACTTTCTCTTTGTAGGCAGAGAGGAGGCTAGTGAGGACTCTATCAGAACATCACAAGGACATTCAGCAAGACTCTCCATCCTACCCACGAACCTTACCACCATCTGTGGTAAAAAAAACAGATGCCATCCTTGAAAGGAGGTAATGTAACATGTCAAACACTTCTGCACACCAATGAAAGTTAACACTACTTTTGAAATAGCCAACAACCTCTCTGTAAAGTCTTTGTGAGACTTGCTGGACTGGAAACTCAACTGGGGCATCAAGTTTTCTAAATACTGTTCAGTGATCTCAAATTGCATCAGGTTAGCTACCAGAGTGGTCAAAATCTTGTCAGCATTATGTATGTTTGAACCCTTAAAATATTACATTCAAAATCCTGTTCCTGGCCCAGGCAAGATAGGTCATAAACCAGTAACTGGAATGGAGCCACACGGGAGTTCTGGATTCCTCTGTCTTTAAAATAATAGAAAGGGAACACTTGGAATAGTGTTAACCTGTTTCTGCATATTATTTGCATTATATGTGACAATAACTTAGTTGTGCAACTAAGAATTTATTTTCTAGAAACCACTGTACTTTGGAATCTATCCTATGCACAAGTGTGAATCCAAAGGCTGCTTATTTCTGTCTTAACCACAAAAGGCACAGTGCATTTGAAATGTATTCTCTCTTCATCTTTTCTTCCTTAGGTCCCTCTTGGAACAGAAATGGGAATTAGAAAAGCTGAGGAACAGGGACAAAATGCCATCTGAGTTACTTAACCAGTAAGTAACTGGGAGACAACAGTACCACTGTTTGAGAAGATTCTTGCAACGAGTTGGATTTAGCCTGTATTTAGTTTTCAATGTCCCTAACAGTGGCTTTTCTAAACAGTATTTAGGCTTCAATCTCTTCCAGTCAAGAATTAAGCTTTAACTCAAAGAGATCATGAACTTGTCAATGTGGTTTAATGGCCAAAACCAAGTGAAATAAAAGCTTGCAGGGAACGACCTCTGCACATGTTGCTCGTATTAGAAAACTTGTATTTGAGATGGTTCAAATGAAAAAAAATAATCAGGATGGGTCACTTCTTTTACCTTAGCAAAGGGTTCAAGAATTAAAGCTGCATGGGTGCATTTCTGTGTCAGGTGCCAAGAATGCACAGTAGGTTGCTGGTGAGATAAACAGAGTACTACAGATTTTTTTTGCTAGGGTTTCACTTTACAACTAAGAGGATACATTATACTTTACTAATCTTATACTAAGAAATTCAATCTTTTTGATGAGTTAGAGAACAGTATGCTAATATGTAATTTTGGAGCAGCTATGTCAAAATACTCCCAGTAACTTATATTCATACTTACCCATCTCTTTGGAGAGCCTTACAGAGAATTTTAAGTTTAAGATCATTTACATCCACTTCCTCTTCCTTCGATTCATATAGGAAGAAAAGACGGGCAAATTAAAATTTCAGGGTATTTTACAAAAGAAATAATCACTCTGTCACACAGATTACACCAATGACTTAGATCCTTCAATCACCAAATATCATTTTTAACACATGCTGTTTTAACAGATGATCTGATTCTACTGTTGAAACACCAAACACTGTTTGTTTCTACCTGAAATCATGGCTCAGACTTTCTGCATCACCACTTGACTGCTGAAGATCAGCTAAGTCAGTTTTAAGAAGGGCATATTTTAAAATATCAGTTTGTAAAACATTATATTCTAGACAAGTTTTATTTTACTATATGCTAAATGGCGACTGAAGTCATGGTTCTTTTCACAGCATGGTCAAGCTAATCAGCATGCATTAGTGTCCACATTAGGGATATGTTTTATGAATACATCAGTGGATGACTTCAAAGATATACATTTGATTTGGCACAGAAACTTTGAGGTGATTGGTGTCAATCCCCTTTTAAAACACAATGTCAGAAAAGAAGACCGTATGTTTTTTACCCAGATCTGGGTGTCTTGAAGCATCACACCTTCTTTAAATTCCCCCCAGAAGAGATAAGGGAAACCACAAACACTTGAATTTTAAAACCTGGAAGCCACAGGACTGGTCTCAACTTTACACTATGCTTTTTAGAAGAAAAGCAGGGAAAACTGGAAAACAGCTGGTTTTTAGATTCCAAACTGCCATCTCCAATTTGTGCTGAATGGTGCTATGCAAATTGTTGCAAATTGAAATGTCTGTGAAAAAATTAATTTTGAAATCTTATGGGTATAGAGTGACATCTATCTTATTTAGATGTAAAAAAAAAAAAAACAGCTAAAAAAAAAAAAAGGCAGACAAAATCTGTGATTCAACATTATTTACAGGTTAAAAAACTGGTGGCTATCCCACATCACCTCATGACAATCAGTGACACTGACAAGAGGGAAGATGCAAGAACTAAACTACTAAAAACGGACAATCTTCATCCTGTTTGGAGACAGCCTGTAGGGAAGCAAGGCTCTGAAAAAGAAACAATAGGCTATAAATGGGAAGTGAAGATGAAGTGTCATTTTTCTTAAATTATCTAAAACATACTTGGCATTAAGACTCTAGTGACTTAAAAACAAACTGAAAAAACACATCTGGGGTTGTTTTAATTACAGTACACTAAGCTAGTATATTAATTAACTACAGATGCACCACCCTAGCTTAAATAATAAGTCTCCAGGTAAGAAATCCTTCAAAAAGTTTTCTTACCTCATCAATATATTCCAGCAGATCAAGTGCTTTCTTGAAATCATACTCGTTGGCTCTTCTGTTCTCATCACATATATACATCTATGATATGAGAGATTAACATGGAGAATTATTTTTAGCCTACAAACTAACGTAACTGGTATCACAGACAACTCACTGCGGGAAGACCACCATGTATTTTTCACTTACATGACCTTCTCATGAAAATATGTCTTGATTCAACTGTGAGTATTTTTATACCAAGGAATATACTTAAGGTTTTAGAGCGGCATTCCACCTACATGACAATGATCTGTGGACAAATGATATTGGACATAAGGCTGCTAGGTTTCAAATTTAAATGCCATTTAAGGCTGTAACATTCCTGGACTACTGTAGCCAGAGTTCAGCTCCACAAATAAGCTCTCAGAATTATTTTGGTAATTAAGCTCAAAGCAGTACTTAAGCACATTTGCTGCCTTTTAAAAACAGCAAGTTTGCTACCAGTATTTCCTATCCCCTGATTCTAAACTAGTACTTAAAAGGAAAACTAACATTAACACTCTTAATTTACACTTTCCAAGTTTCACTCTTGCACTGCAAGTTGCAAGTATGAACACCAGTTTGACGACAGAGAATTCAGAAAGAAAACTGTGGTGGTGCCAGTGCTTGCCAAGTCACAAGTGACACTACCTACTCTTCCCTAAACCCATAGATAGCCTCACTTAAAGACACAGGTAATGACCTCACAATCTCCTAGTAGCACTGTTCTAAGAAAATGAGAAGAATGAAAACAAGCATGCTTTGAATTTTCTACAGGATTACAGAAAAGGAAGGAGTTGCAAAACTAACATCCAGACAGGACCTGATTTTCTTTTAATGTGTCGCTTTTATACATGTATACATCACTGGATGCTAAAAATATGTGGCCAACAAGGCAGAAACAGTAAGGCTACTGGTTCCTAGCTATCACCAGAAAGGGGTGTGGAAAAGGAGTCAGCACTATTAGTGATCCCAGCACTGGAGCAGCTCGTGTTTTTGTTTCATTATGGGTTGGATTTTCATAAAAGAAAGCAAAAGTAGAAGACTTCAGGTGCCTCTTTGAAACAGATGACCAAAAGCCTCTTCCTACATCTAGTGCTTCCTTTTTCTATCTTGCAACATCCTGCAAGATCCTTGCAATATCCCACAGAGTGTAGCATCTCCACTAATTAAAATTCTTTGTTCATTCTGCCTTCCACATTCTGCCCTACTGAGAATGTAAATGAAGGTAAAAACTGTCTCACCTCCAGAAACTGGCTTAGTCTGGCACTGATTTGATTTGTTTTTTCTTGTAGCAGCATTCTAAACCACACATTCAGCAAGAAGAAATTTGAAGTAAAAATCAGCATTCTTAAGTTTGATGCTGGTAGAAACTAAGCAAAGTTAAAACAATTCATACATAGGATCTTTAGGTGCTTAGCAAGTCATATGAGGGACAAAGGCAGCTGTGACCTTCTCATTTATTTTCTCAACAGAGGCAGAAAACATACCAGAATTTACTTGTGTAATGAAGAAAACACTAGATACTTACATCAATGAGCTGAGATGCAGACAACACTGGCATATCATTGAGGTTCAGCTGCTTCTCTGCCAGCAATTGTTCAGGAAGTGTCTCCTGATGTAACAAAAAGCGCTCCTGCTCTGATATTTCTTGTCATTTAAGGAAATGAATGTTTCATGTTATTAAGATGTAATAATAAATTCTGTGGCACAAGAATAACTGTCTTCTCACAGTATTATTCAAGACTGCAAGAGTTTGTTATGAAGCATTCTGTTTGGACACTCATCTGTGTTCCTGAAGTGGAGAAGCACTTCCACTTTGGTAGGGTGATCCTCGTGAACTAGTTCTTGCTTTCCACTCATGCTCCAAGAGTAATGAAGATGGATAACTACTTTTTCCCCAAAACAATGAAAACAATACATAGGATTGGATGGAATCTGTTACACACACTATGCAGGAAAGTTAGTTGTGATTTTTAGGAGCTACCTTTCAGCTGAAGACTTGTGCCATAGACTTGTTCCATCTCATGAATTATTCAATTTTTGACTGTTTTATATTTGCCAGTTTATCTGCTTCAGGGTCAGAAATGTATTAGGCTGAGATAATCAAAATGGAATAATATCAGCCAAGCTATATGAACTTTACCCTTCCCACCCAGTTCCAACTGCATGGTAGAATGGGGAAAATAATTCTAAGGAGCATTTTATCTGTTTAAAGGAATAAGCAAAATGTGGCAGGAATAATTATTATTTCTTTATGAATAGGAAACTGTTACAGAAGAAGCTTAAGTTTTAAAAATTATATCATGTACCATATAGAAATGTGTAACAGAGTAAAGTCCAGAACAACTTTTGAGAGTCCACTAGTCTATTGAATTAAAGTTTGATTTTCTGATTTTTCTACAGTTTTCCTGTTTAAAGATGAGATTCTTCACATCAGTATAAGAGTTTTCAAAGTAATGGAAAAACAAATTTAATCTTCAAGATGTCATCTAATGTTTTACAACTTAAAAGGTGGACAATACGCTATTATTATTATGAGCTAAAAATAATTTGTAGAGCCCACTTAGTCAACATAACTATTACAAGGCTTTTTCAACAGGATTTAAGAACTGTACATAACATAGACGGATAAATACACAGAAAAACAGAAGTTTGAGCAGTATTCTCGAGTCATATTCCAAAGCTTCCCCCTGGTGGCCAGAATCCTTTAACTAGCAGTGCAGAATTGCTTTTTCACAAAGTCACAGCTCATGTGGTGCACAAGCTCTCTTCCAAAGGGATAGGAACGGCAGAGCAGTGCAACTGTTGCATTTAGCAATGACGCAGAATAGGTATTCCTACTTCTCCCGTTCACATTGTTTCCAGTCAGAGCACAATGAAACACTGTCACCATAACCTTTCTAGATACGGAGAGCAAGATGTTGAGAAAGCATTTCTTCATCACTACTGTACATATTTGCATGTATGTTATTGCAATACAACACAGTTATTGGATATCCTTGCACAGTCTAAGAGCCTCAGGACTTCAGAAGAATTCAAAATTGAAAGCCATTCATATAATAAGCAGGCTTTAAGAAATTAGATAATTTTTACCTTCCATCTGAAATATAAAAGGATTCAGTGTGAATGGTTTACAAGTTTCAGTCATTTCAGAACTGTTCTAATTTCTCAAAGTATCCTGTATGTTGCTATTTATGCCAATATTTTACATGTTATCAGCAAAAGTGAAAAGGTACAAATTTCCCATGCTTATAGTCCTAACTCACAGGTGAAAGCGAATACTGAGGTTACTGCCTTATTCTGTCTTCCTTGTGCTTCCTAAAATGAGCAAAATCATCAGCCCATTTATCCTTACCACATTAAGTTAGAGCGCTCAATGTAATAAATTAACAATCTGAAAAATTAACATGATTCTAATTCAATAATTTAACTAGGCTGTTCTTCACTTTGTCCTGTTTTGATTTCTTACCTTCTATTTTCTCTTGTAGTATGTCTTCCGAAAAGTCAGATGCTAGTGCAGCTAATTTGCTCAAGCCAAGAAGTGTTTTCTTCTTTGCAAAATATCGTGTCTCCGTATTTGCTAAAGTCTGCAATGTTCTGTGAGCCTAAAATTAATAAAGGTGTTAGAAAACAGTTTTATAAATTAAGATCAGAAGCTTAACAAAGATTTTATATGAACAACAGTCTCACAGCTATTTATTATTTGTAATACTATAACCCTTACTTATAAAAATTGTACAATTTGCATAATAAAACTCTGCATTACACTCTTTGGGAAGAGAGATAGGTCTCTCCTCCAACAATATAAAAAAAATTTTTTTTTCCAGTACTAATCAAGAAAAAAAACCTTATGATGAAAGGATAAATTGCAACTTCACCTACTGACTGTATCTCCGGGATCTAATCCAAGGCTTCACAATAAATATGCTTTGACAGCACACTTTTGCATGCAGATTGATTAGAGAATTTCAAAACAGAATTCTGTGTGTAACTGTTGCAGTAAACAAATATATAGGCAAGAATTTATTTTGACTATCAGACAAAGGAACAAAGTTTCTGAGTTTATTCAGAAATAAACGATATAGACCAATTAGTTGCATATTTCAGAATCCTTGCCTGCTCTTCATACCACGTTGCTGTAACTCAGAAAACCTCAAATGATACAAATGAAGTATTACAATATTCTTAGTGGGTTTTGTTTGTTCTGGTTTGGGTTGGGTTTTGTGGGTGGTTTTTTTTTTGTTTGTTTAAGGGACATATGGTATTATTGACCTACAATTTGCAGCAGGATAAATGTTTCCATGCTTGCATGCTTAACAAATGTTCACATTTTTGTTTGGAAATAGTTTAACTGCTAAAGTGAAATACATTCCTAAGTCTAGCAGAAGGAAGGAAAGAGTGACAAGCAAGAAGAGGAGAAAGAACAACTGGACAGCCTAGAAGGCAACAAAGGATCACATTTAAAAACAATGTCACATTAATCTATGCACATTTGCTGCAAAAAAATGCTTTTAAACTATGCATGTGATTAATCAATAGCTTTTTTACACCTTCAAATTCTTTAGATTTAAGAAGTTAAGTCTTGAAATAAAAGTTTCAGTTTTTCCCTTGCTGGATAATCTTATAATACTATTGATATTCCCTGTAAAGCCCCTATTCATTGAAGTAGTGATCATGTAGCCAAACCAGACTTCCTTGGTGAAAAAAACTAGCCACCAAAAAGGGATAAGCAGGCCTAATTTCCATTACATGGTGCAGTGGCTTAAATGATATACCAGATGGTACCTGAAGGGATGCTTTGGTACTTCATTAATTAACTGTGGCATCTCTCCCCAAACTGAAGTAGATAAACTGACTTCGGATGATGAGTCATAACTAGGTAACTTACCTACTTGAATGTGTACTTGACCTGTTTAACATGTGGTATCTCAGTTTGCTTGTGTTTAAGAAACCCTACCTTTTGCAAATCTTGACTATTGATTTCATGTAACCAGCTCAGATGTTCATGAGCTTGCAAGAAACTGGCCAGCTGTCCGTGCTGAGCAATAGGCTGAGATAACAGCTTCCCCCGTTTTCCTTTTTCTAGATACCAGCGAAACAGGAAATCTGAAAAATTCTGAAGATAACAGGAATGTGAACACATTTTAGAAGTTTACATTTCAATATCTTGTTTGTCCTGTAAGACAAAATGCTTTACAAAATATAATTGGAAAGAAAGTAGTAAGAACCTGCTTGATGAAACCAGACACACACAGAACAGTGTTGATGAAGAAGCATAAGAGCCCTGACAGAAATAGTGTTTAAAGAATTCATGAACTACTCTGCAACAGATGCTGATAAACACAGAATCCTTCAATGGAAGCAGAGGAAATACCAAAGTAAATACCTCACACTAACACACAAGAACGGAAACAGATACCACATCAATCACAATTCCAGTTTCATTTTTATACTTGTTCCTTTGCTCCCCTCAAACCTCCATGCTTACTATTTCCTTTCATAAATAAGTTTACTTCCACTGTCACTGTTTTTGAAACATTCCCTCTATCTCCAAGTGAACCTACAGTCTTATTCCCTCAGGCATTGTTGATTTTTTTTTCTAAATACCCTATTTTATCTTCAAAAACTTCAATGTGAATAACTTCTCAGCATTTATGTTCAAAATTTAATTTAGTCTTTTCAGCATAGTTTTAGAATAATGTTACTTTTTAATTGCATTAACAATTTTAAAAAATGAAGCTTGAAGAGAGCATCAGTCTCATAGTCTATCCATGAGACTTGATCTATTTCGCTATACATTTGCCACACTAATTTCTTTTCAGGAAGTCTTACGTCTCCCCTTTAAAATAAAGCATGTGAAGAGGGGAAAAAAAAGAAAAGATAATTTATCCCTTTTGGCAGCCAGTCTGAGTATTTACGCCTCACTACTGAAAAAGTTTGCTGTAATTTCTGTTTGTTGCTGATACTTTTGTATTTTCTTATTAGAACAACCTTTCTGTACTGTCTTTATTAGGAAACATGTAAACTGCAGGAATTCTCTGTCCACAGTTGTGGAAATCTAAACAAATTGATCTCCACAACTCTCAAATTAAGATCCTGTTGCCCCAGTCCCACTCACTTCAAGTAATCTCTGTTGCATTTTCCTTAAGCTTTCCTGTATTTCAGCACACTCATAAGTTTTCACACTACATTTTAACAGACTTTGGAAAAGCTGTCCAGCAAGTACATAGCAGGACAATGAAGAAAACCCTAAAACAACACCTCTACCTTTCTACTCTTAACTGCTCTTTTTACATTATATTTATACACTAGCGGTTTTCTATTTATGCATATAACAATCTCAATTTATTTTCTGTAAATCATTCTTAAATTTGTATTACATTAGTTTAATAAAACAACAGTACACTGACAACAGCATCTCAGAGAAGTCACAAAATGCTGAAAATGTTAAGAATGTGTTTGAAGCACTAAAAATGTCCCACAAAAAGCCACTGCCCATACAGCTAGCACCTGTATTTCTGCTGACTTGCTTTACAGTCTCAGGGTAAAATACTCCACTGAATATTTTACAGTGAATGTTGACTTCAATTTTCCACATTACCCCTATATGCGTATATAAATAAATATGCATTTTAAAAAAAAACAGGAGAAAAAAACAAAACAAAAAGAAATAATAAATTTTGCAGCATTTCAGGTGCAAACTTCTTATAAAAACACTATTTAAAGGAAACAGAAAAAAAGACTTACCTGATCTGCAAACTGTGTCATGTAACGTTGTAACCTGGCCTGGTTGTCTGTCTGCTCACACATTTGCACCAGGATATCAAAGTCGCAGTACTTCTCTGCCAAAGCAGCTGCCATCTGATACTGTCCCAGGGAAACTAAGCAAGAGAAAAAAAAAGAAGTTATATCAAACAAGCTCATCTTTTGTCTGTAAGAGAATGGCACAGGGCAGAGAGCAGAAAACTGAGAAAAGTTCCAAGTGTTTGCGTGAGGAGATATTTACACATTCCCAAAGAAAGATTCCCCTACTGCATCCACCTCCTGTGCACATGCAAGCTCAATACCTACCACCTCTGTCCCACAATACAAGAGGGAAGAAAGGAACAATAAATAGCTAGTGTATATATATTCTATCTCATCTGCAATTTGTACAGGAGAGGGGATCCTACCCATGACTTAATATCTGTAATAACAGCCACTTAATTACACACAGTGAAAAAGCAGCAGGTAATGGCATTTGGTAAAGAAAAGAACAAAAAAAGACTATTGGGCTTGTATTGAAAAAGATATTAGACTCTTCCTTTTTGGTTCAGTTAAATATGTAAGAGTTAGCAGAATACTCAGTTTTGTTTGTAAGGAAATACGAACCTGAGATTTAACACAATGATGCAAAATGTTATTTATGAGCCAATAGAGCCCACGAATGCCAGTAAAACGGAAAATGGTAACTTAGGAAACTTCACTTTAGAATGTTCAAAAATGATTATTAGATTCTTCTACTTACATGATGTCTTTTAGTCTAAAAAATTTAAACTTTTTAAAGTTACTAAAATGTATTTACTCCAAGTTAATTGCACTTGAAAAAGTGGTTTTCTGTTACTTATTCAATAAAGCCTTGACCACATCCAATATGCTAAACAATAGGCATGATTATTAAATAATCAAGACTCCAAAAGTAACTTTCCCCTGATAAACACTAAAAAGGCTTTCAGGCATATAAGTTTATCTCAACTTGCAACAATATAAACATTTAGAAATCCATTTATAGGCTATTTGCAGCTAAGCAACACAAGATAAAATCCTGCAAGAAAAGTATAGTGAGTTACCAGAAGAAAGAAAAAAAAACAAGCAGCAACTTGTCTAGTAAGAGGTATGCACATAGATGCAGTCCTGGGTGTAATACTGTAATCTGTTTTCATTTTGTAAACATCCCATTAAATCATAAAACCAGTCATCTATACTGAAAAAGAAAATGTGTAGAGCAAACAGAATTCATACACAGATGCCATTTACTCTATCAGACTTGTGCCATTTCCTCATCAATCGGACCACTTAATCCCTGCATGAAAGAAAGCAGACAGCACTTACGGAGGGGAGACAGGAGCTCCGATCTCTTCTGGACATACTCCATTTCCAGGTTGCTGTACCGCTCCTGGTCGGCCAGGCGATCCACAGACTTCAACTGAGAAACGTAGCCATCCAGGAAGCAATCCAGCAGTGACACCAGCTGCTCAGCCACAACGCTGCGGAGGTTGCTGTCCACCTGGGGGTACACCACCTTCAGAATGATCCCATGCTGCCGCATTACTGCTGCACGAAGGCCACTAGATGCTTGGGAAAACAACACAGTGAGCGTCAAAACAGTGATCCTAACCCCACAGCAATCTATGCTGAAGTGTAAGAAAAACATTAGGATGTATAATTAAAAAAGAAAACAGAAGGAAAAAAGCCAACAAATGTTTTAATTTGAAAAATCAAAGCAACACTATCAACATTCCTCCCCGAAAAAACACCTACTCCCATCTATCTTTACATATTAAATTTAGCCAAGATGTGGTAAGTAAAAAAACGTCCTCTGCACTACACAGATCTACACTGTCAAGTATCAATACCAGCTTTTTTCAGAGGAAAAGAATCAATTGCACCATCTCTAAGCAAAGTAGGAGAATACACAGAAGGAAAAGGCAACATTTTTTAACCTGATTTAAATACTTGGATGTAGTCATCAAAACATAAGACCAAAATAGTTTCATGGGTCCTGCCATTCAAGATTTTTATCTTGGAAGCACTAAGAAAGTGTTTTACATGTAGAGGTCACAAGGAACTTAAGCATCAACTGGAAACTGCTTGCTTTTGCAAGCATTTGTCCTCATAGTTTTTCCTGTTATTAAACCATCAAACCAAAACACACTTAGGGAAGTGGAGAACCACTAGTCCTTTTAGAACAGTTATAGATCACATTTTATGATTTATTTTATTGTTACATATCCCACAGATCTTCCAACCAGAACCAATGCATAAAAAAATAATTATAAAAATTGTAAAATTAGGTTTTTTTCCCAAATTTTTAGTTTCATAATCAAATTTGCAATGCACATTTAAAAAAATTATTATCAATACTGGACAAAATAAGTGTTCATTGATTCATTCAATTTTATTCCTGAAATTAAAACTTCAGCTTACTGACAACCCTGTAGCAGCTTTTAACAGTAAGTTTAAAATTCAGATTGAAATTCACGTGTTCTGAAACTTACGAAATTAGCTTTTTGCTTAGGATAATTAAAAAACTTGAAATAATAATTTCTCACCTGTCCATGGAATATATTCAGGTTCTCTTTCTGGAAGCTCTCCTGTTTTATATAAAGAGGCTCTAGACTGACGATACTGACAGGCAGCTTGTAGCATGTCCTATTTAAAGGCAAGGATGTAATTATTTTAAAGTCTACTTCCATATACACAGACCGTAAGAGATGTCATCTTTTATAATTCTGAGATATTCTTTTAACATCCCCATTATTTCTACAGAATCACAGAATATGTCGAGTTGGAAGGGACCCACAAGGATCACTGAGTCCAATTCCTAGTCCTGCACAGGACCATCCCCAAGAGTGTGCCCAAGAGTGGTGTCCAAACACTTCTTGAACTCTGTCAGCCTTGGTGCTGCCACCACTTACCTGGGGAGCCTGTTCCAGTGCCCAATCACCCTCTGGGAGAAGAATCTTTTTCTAATATCCAACTTAAAGCTCTCCTGATACAACTTCGGGCCATTCCCTCGGGTCCTATCACTGGTCACTACAGAGATCAGTGTCTGCCCCTCCTCTTCCCCTCACGAGGTAGTTGTAACTGCAGTGAGGTCTCCCCTCAGTCTCCTCTTCTTCAGGCTGAACAGACCAAGTGCCCTCAGCCACCCCTCATACGGCTTCCCCTCCAGATCCTTCACTGTCCTTGCTGCCCTACTTTGGACAATCTCCAACAGCTCAGTATCTTTCTCATACTGCGGTGCCCAAACTGCACACAATATTCAAGGTGGTGAGACACCACTTTCTCATCTGTACAGAAGAGCACACACTGACTGAGCAAGAAACCTCAGTGCTCAAGCACAAGATCTTCACTTTTTGCTACATATTCATGATTTCACAACTTCCAGCAAAGCTGCAACTTCTCAAATTCCCTTTAACTGTAGCTCAGGAGGAAAAGGAACGTCCCAAATTCTGCACAAGGCTGTATTTTCCTTCCTAATATATTTGGCCATGTAAAAAGCTCATTCACTTTTGCTCTCCTGTCAGTAATTTAGATGGGCTGCACTTGGCTTGTTGTATTTTCTTCAGTGTTTATCTTCCCCTCCCACAAGCACATTGGTAAATACAGTTCTGTACCTTGATGATGTTGTTCACATTTACAACTATCTGGGCCCACTCAATTGATTCAATAGGCATGTCTTTCAGGATTTGTTCCTCCTCTTCCAATAAGCATTCAAAGATAGAATCTATTTCGGACACCTTAAAGACAGAAGGAAAAAAATGCACTGAACACAAGTATGTCCATTGTCAGCTGGTATCTGAAAGCCAAGTTAAGAGCTCTATAGAAAAAGCACATATTAATAGAAACCACATAAGTAGCCAAAAATGTTATTAAAAGGTTTTGACTACTCTAACGGATAACGAAAGCACCACTTATGTTTCATATAATACTTAAGACTACAAAAAAGGCCTTCTTTCTGGACTTAAATCTGCAAAAAAAAAAAAAAAATCCTCATTTTCAAAGGCAAATCCATACACTTTGATTAAGCATATTCCTCCATCATCTTCTGGAATACTTGGCAGCAGAATCTTTGTTAGATAAAGCATACTTGATAACAGATCTGCTTTAAAATAGGAAACTGTTATTTCTACTTTCTTTCATATTTATTTTTCTCCATTAGCAACTACTGTCCTCTAGAGGAAAAAAACCTCCTAAGAATGAATGTTTTGTGCATAGTTCTTCTCAAAAAGGAAGAAGGAAATAAAGACGGAGCGCTTGACTGGAATGTGGCATAAACTCAGAACTAGCTTAGCTTGACCAATGTTAGAGAGGACAGAAATTATGAGAGACTAAATTGATACAATTTCATCCAGGAGAGTTTTTCAAAGCAGCTCTGTCTGGAAAGCTTCTTACTCTTCAGTCCACCCCTTGAAAGTTATAACTTGGCAAATATCTCCTTACGTGTCTGAGAATTTCACTTGTCTTTCTCCTTGCTTACCCATGTTGGGTAGTTGGAAATTATAACAACTTTACTTCTGCTATATGAAATCTGTCAGAATTTGCGTTTCAGCTGCAGGCACAAAAAAGTACATACACTAAAGTGAGGAAAATACTACCAACACCATCCCAATTTAAAGGGTAACTGTGTAAAGTTGAATTGATTTTTACAGGGAAAAGTTTCAAAGTATAAATGAAAGCACTGCAACGTTTGCTACATGCAGTGGTATCCAGTAATTCAGAAATGACAGGTTTCTTACCTCTCTGAAGAACACATCAGCAGGGGTAAGACTTGGTGGAACGTCACACTCCCTTTTGTTTAATGCGATCAGTATAGCAGCATTCACTAGATCAGGCAGCCTGGAGTGGTGATTCTTGAGAACAATAGCTGCTGCCAGTTTCTCTGCATGCTCACAGAGCAGCAGCCGAGTTGCCATCGGCATCCCTCGCACTGGAAAACTGCCCAGACGTTCAAATACACCAACCTTTTATTAAAAAAAAAACAAACCAAAAACCCCATTACATGCACTTCAAACAGTGTTCTAGAAGAATTACTTTAAGACAAGATAATAATCTCTGTGTGCTGATACCAAAAGAACAGAAGAACTTACCTGGTGAAGAAAGTCAATGAAAAAGGAATGTGCTTTTGTCTTATCCTCTAGCTGATGCAGAAGAATGAGAGATGTGTTGCTGAAACCAGCTGCTTCTAAAAAGAGAAAAATCTCAGATCAGAGTGCTCGGTATCTTAATTTCTGGATAACTATGTTTTTTGCCTCTGAGGTAAATTTATTTCTATAAATTTTTATAGCGCTACCTCACTGGTACTTTTTAAAGTGTGTGTACACATACTTACAGACAGCTTACCATGCTATTTTCAATGTGTTTTTTGAATTCTATCATAGCTGAAGCAAAGCTTTAAGAAGAAATAAAGTATCTCTATATCAGTACTATTCTGAAGTACTCAATTCATTATGCTGCCAAAACAGAACCTCACCAGCTTACTCTAGTTTTAGTAAGATTCATATTCAAATTTTTTTCTTCATTATGGACTAGTTATTGCTAAATTTATTATGCCCTAGAACACAGCTACTAGAAACTAAAGTGTTAACAGGCATTCAGATCTAATTGATTCTGAATCCAGATAAAAAACTTGGAAGAACTATCACTGTGAGCAAAATCAGCAAGACTATTTCCAAGCAGCCATCAATTTTCACTTTTGGCTTTAGCCAGGAATAAACACAGCAAGACTGCTAAATTTAAAATAAAGTTGATTCAGAAAATACCAAGGATATGATGCCTAACTGGCTGCAATGCAGAAACAACAGCAGGAAGCATCATCCATCTGTAACTATTTACATGAACTTTCAAACTAAGCCTGCTCTGTAACTGGCAACTACTGCCTGGAGGTCCTGGGGCCACTTTTGAATTAACACTGTTCGTAAGAGACAGGGAAGCAAGAACAAAGAAATTTCATAATGAAACCATGTCTGCTTTAATCCCTTATGTACAACAAATACTCCTAAACTAACTTCTCTAGTCCTCTTTCAGGCAGACATAAATACCAATGCCCCAGAGAGACACAAGCTCACTCTACCCAGGATCCACATCGACCAGAAGCTGCGCAGTTACACTGACAAAAGGCGAATAATGAACAAATAAGCTCTTTCTCTTAACACATCTATTTCTTTGAAAACAATTTAAAACCATACAAGGAATCATGGAAACACTAAAGTGACACCACCTGTTCCCTGCATAAAGTGCCCATCTCAGAAATATGTTTTCCCTGCTGTTTGTGTTTACTATATGAAGTCAAGAACTAACCACATTAGACTGCAGCTTTATCTGGTAGTCTCACAAGATGCATCTTTAAGCCTTTCTGGAAACATATCTAGCAGTTGCAGAGGGCAAGGGACACTTATGCCTTTTTTGCAAAGCTTAAATTATAATTTTATCTAGAATTTTGTAGCTATTATTTCAGGGGAAAAAAAACATAAAAAGGAAAACTCCCAGCACAACACATTACATTTACCTTCAGGTACAGATTCAGCCCATCTTGGATCAGAGGCAGGGTAGTCATCCATTAAGTCCACACTGATCTGAGTCACTGCCCTATCCAGTTCGTTATCAGAATCCAGATCTGCATTACATGGAAAGACCTCAACCACCATGCTTTGGGCATTGACTATATCTTTCCTGAAATAAATGAAACACAAAGTATGTGAAATAAAATTAATAGACAGGATTATAAGAGAAAGAGTCCCTCAGTTAGGATTTTCTGATAGTTTTTCTGTGAAGTACTTTAGATTATGAACATCAAGCATTTTTTGCACCCATTCTGATTCTATAGATAAAAGTGTTCCAATTCTTTTAAAGTAAGTAGGCTGCATGACGTATAAAACAAAAAAGCACAAGCCAGGAAGCGTTTCAAGTCTCATTTTATTTTACTATTATTACTGTGTAAGAGAAAAGACTCTCCATATAGAGCAAAGTCTGGATGTCTCTGGTAGCTAAGTCACAAAATTCCTATTACTTGTTCTAAAATTCTCCCAAGAGGACACATAATCCCTCCCACTAATGGTAATAGAGTGAAAGCTCGTAAAAGCTTCAGCAAATATAATGCATTATTTTTATTTCTTATAATTTCAAATACTCCTGTTATACTCATGCCAATAAGTAAAAGAGCAAGGACCACCCAAATGCTTAAAACTCCAAAGTTTGAAGTTGTACTGAAGAATTCTATGTCATAAGTATGTGATACACACAAAACCCCACAGATTTGATTAAGGTGTTCTGACTGAGAGGGGATATTGTGATTCCAATATTAGAAATATTTATATTTCTTATGAAACTTTCAGTTTGAACACTTACATGACCAAGACATCTTGAAATAAAAGAACCCAGCAGTGAATCCAGAAATTGCACAAAGGTAAACTAAGGATACTTTTAAAAACTGGAATATAGTGAATCTTCTATTAAAGAAGAAAGTCCCATCTTTACTACCCTGCAGGACATCTGCTTCTAAGGAAATTATATGGTACTTTATTACCTCCTTCAAACCATGATATGACATCAAAAAGGGTGAACTTATCTTTCCATAGAACTTCACATCCTCTGTAAAGATCCCTAGGTCTGTAAAGCTGCCTGTGCTCACTGCACATCTGGTGGACTTTACATTTCCACTGGCTGCACAACCTTCCATTATTTGCCCTGCATCATCTCACTGGCCATTTGGACAGGCCATTGTTACATCTGTTCAGTGGAAGACTGCTCCATTTGTTTTACCATACTAATTTTTTCTGGAAAAATCTGGAATAAATACTATTCACATACAACCATTATTTTCTTTTAGTTTCATAAATCTAACCCGGACTTTAATCAAAATAACTTTAAACTACCACAATGCATCGCACTATTTTCCTTACTACCTCCCAGCTTCTGTTTCCAACCTGCTTGGTCACATCCTCAATGACATCAATTTTAATATTTGAAAGGCTCTCAGGCCTCAGCTACTCCAGTCCTCTACAGCCATCTTCAGCAGCACTTTTGTTTAATGACATTTATGAATATATACAGATTGTCTAAATCCTGTGCCTGCTTACAGATCTTGAATTGGTGTCCTTTATTCTATGTGCCTAATCCCCTTCAGTACCCCTTCTACCTCACATGACGCTCTGCTTCAAAAGCACTCCTACCTCTTGTTATCTTAAATCTGTTCTTTCCAAGTTTTAAGACCCTTTGAGGAGATTAATCCTAAGAGGGCTTGTGGGTTGTTTGGTTTGCTTTTTAAAATAAATATATATTGAAAACAATCTCCTCTAAATATAATTAATCTAAATTTACAGATGTTTATCTTCTCTCTCTTCTTTGTCCCTTGTTTACATGACTCACTCCAACCCCAAACCTTTCAGAGGCATTGCAGGTCTCCCTGCAGTCCAATTTAATCAGGATAGTTTGACAAACAGTGTATTTCCTTCTACTCCCACTCTCCCATACCACTCAATCTAAAAAAGATATCATCTTGCCCAAAGTCTGCCCTGCTAGCTAATCTTCACGGCCACATAAAAAAGCATCTTCAAAAGAATTACTGAAAACATCTATGCAAATAAAAAATGAGGATGAAAAGGAAGTTTTTTAACAACAGAACACCACTTACTAAAGAATAAAGAAGTCAAAATGCAGAGTTGAAAGTTGTTTCACTGGCACTAATGTACCCATAGAATTTACACAGAACAAGTGAAAAGTCATTGAGATTATAAAAGTCTGGTCCTTTCTAGCAAGGATCACTTCTTCACTAGCCCACATGTTTAACGCTTTCCTAGTAAAGATGTGTGTCACTAAAATAGCACAAGATTTTCTTTACCAAGACAATCTCTTACTCAAGTATCAGACTGCCTTCAAAAATAGCACAGAAAGTCTCAAAACCCAAGTGCAATTTCTACCTGCAATACTGTAGAAAAGCAGCTTTCAGTAATTTAGTCTTATCTTCTTGAGCTATAACTTCTAGCCTATTGGCTCCATCAAATGCAGGACTCTGAAAATGCAAAGTGAAAACTTCAGCTGAAAGACAAGTATTAATCTTCATTATGGAATGAATACAATTTTTCTAGGTAGTAGCCACACAGATTTAAAAGCACCACCTGGAAGCAGTTGTGTGTAAGTCAAACATAAGCCCCTAAAATATACTGCAATCAAAATCACAGAGAGGTTTGACCAAAATCACACCATCTGCAAAGGGAACTTACACCAACATATTCCACCAAATTTTTTAAGATACTTATTTTAACATTCAAACCCACCACTTTTTACAGAATTTAAAAGGTATTAATGAGCACTATTATCCACAAAAACATTCGAAGTGCAGGCCGACAAACCTAACTAGAGATTAATTAAAAAAAAAATACAGTTCCATCAGAGCAATCACACAGAGGTCTTCCACTAAAATACTAGTCAATAACAATTAATTTTAAATGTGATTTAATTGGAATAAAGATTGAAACTCACTCACTATTACCCCATACAGATATTCTCTAATTTATACTGTAACAACTTCTCTGTTCTTCCCTCCCACTCCAGCAACATCATGGCAACAAATTCCACATACATTTTAAATACTACGCATGCGATGTAATTAAGAGCTTAATAAATGTATGTTGCACAAAACACCAATAAAAACGCTGTCACAGATTTTTAATAAGATTATGTCAATATATGTATAAACAGGAAATAAACAATATGTAGCCACTACATAGCCATTCTCAGCTTAGCCTCCAGGCTTTTCACAGCATAAGAAAAAAGCATCTCGCGCATACAAAAAGGAACAGACACCAAAGACTGAAAAAAACCATCCTGATCAAAAAGTGAGAACATTCGAGTCTCTGCATTACTGCTCTACCAGACAGCAATACACCTATGTGAAAAAAAAAAACTACATAGAAATTTCAACATCAAACCAAAATAAACCAAAAAAGTTACCCAAGCTGGCAGATGACATAAGAATTCTTGGGTTTTGAAAACTGCCTTCATTACAAGTGTTTGAGTTTCTATTTTAAAAAACCTTTAAAACTCAGACAAGCCAGGATTTCCACAGTGAAAATTCAAAAGTGACAGAAAAACATTTTATTTCTATTCTGTTTTCAACCAGTCAAGGAAATAACCATTACCTCACTTCTTGGTCCAGCAATAGAAGACGACAGGGCATCTTCAAGGTCTTCAGGAAGCACAGAAATGTTTTCCCTGGACAAGACGGTCAGAAGTCCACTTTTTTTGGCAAAGAAGATGGGGAGGCTATTACAGGAACCAGCTCCTAAAATGCTATCTCCTAAGATGAGGAGGGGAAAAAAAAAAAGCAAGCACATAAATACCACTTTAAATTAAAGCCAAAATGTAAGTTTCATACTGATTACTTTTGTCATGAACTAACCAACAGTAACTGAGAGTTGCACCTGATGTATAGAAATTTTGCTATTTGCTACTGAAGATGACTTCCAGATACTGCAAGTGTTAAAAAAAAAAGAGAAGAAAAGACAATTAAAAAAAAAATTCAGGTGATTCAAATTCTACCAAAGGACAGTTGTGCCCATCCCACTTGAAAACACCTTTGAAGGTCAAGGATGATACACTTAGAGACATCTGACACTGGCACCTAGTATGAATTTTAGGCTGAACCTCTACACAAGGTTAACTTCAAGGGAAAAAAAAAACCACCACAGTATTGGGAAAAAAAAACGCACACAAAAAAAAAGCCCCATAAACAACCCACCCAATCTTTAATATACCAATAATGGGGATTTACTTCATTCTCATTTGAAACACAGTGGAGTAACAATATTGGATGTCACATCAGCACATTCTCCATACACTCAAGAGAAATTCCCAACTCAAAACAATTAATAAAGGACCATAACTGCCATACTGCTCTCTGAGAAATCTAAATACTGTTAAAAACCATTCAATTAGAAGGTATCAACAAAATGTGATTCCACTCCCCAGCAAGTTACCTTGTATGCCAAATACAATTTTCTCCTGTGGTAAAGAAATCCTTCCAGTTCCAGTGGAACAAGCAAATACTTCATCTTCCTTATAAAGGTAGGCAGCATGGCTGAAGTAATCTGGGACTATCAGACAGCACAACACTTCATCTTCTGACTGAAAGTGTTAAATATGAACAATATCATATATACAATCAATACCTTGAAACAAACATCTAAAATTTTAAATGCTGATCCCAGTTGTCTGAATTTGTTTTGATTTTTAACAATGAGATATGGATGTAACCCACAACCTAAAAACCTGAACAAAGTCAATTTTAATTTGCCCTAAAACTTTAGGTCCTGCAGGCTTTTTTTCTTCCATATATATTATATTCTTGCTAATTTCACATGGAGAGATAAGTAAACAGATCAGTTATTCTACAGTCTCCACACTCTTCCTCCAGCTTACAGTTTTAAGATGCCAGCTAGCTGGGAGAGGGGAAAGAGTGGAAGAAGTTTACATTTCCAGAAAACACAGCACAACCAGTGTACTCTACAGACAGTCAATGTGTCCTCCCCTCACAGCAGGCCAGCTGCCCAGTAAGGACCAAAACACAGGTCTCTTAATTCCCTCTCATGAACAAGTCTCAACAGAGTCTGAGATCTGTTCTAAATGGATTGCAAGAGCGTACCATAAAATTACTCTGTAGTAACCTCCACAGATAGGACAAAATTTAAGATAAATCAGTAGGAGTCAGATACTTACACTTTCATTTTTGGTGCTTTTTTTAATATTATACTTTAAGATGCAAAGTTTAAACTTTACATACAGTTAGTATTAAACACTAAGAGATGCTTGTACATAGTTTCCTCAGAGTATTACAAGTTCATACTTCCAAGAAAAATTTATTTTGCTTTAGACAAAAATCTGATAGATGACTTACATACAGGAACACTTGAAACACTGTGCTTCCTTAACTAAGTATCAGAACCTTCATTAGCACACCTGAAAAGATGGATTGTACTGTGTGACTTCCACAACGACGTCATCGGACATCTGGTAGCCTTTGTCTTCTACTGTTATCAGAGTGTAGTACACAAGACATGGATGATCTCCAGGATGCCATGCTGCAGCCAGTATGACCAGTCCATCACTATTCAACAACAGATATCACACCACTGAGAGTTTATTATTACATATTTTACTTGCTCAAACTCTACCACTCAACAAAAATAAAGAAATATATCAAAGCACAATCTTAACTATTTTCCAATCTTGTAGGTTTTTAATAAAGAAAAACTATACTATTTGTTCTTCCAAGCTATTTATTAACAGTGTTCATATTAGTATAAAACTGAACCAAGGCAGTTGTAATTTTATGTGATTAAATTAAATACAAGAAATACTGAATTTTCTGCATTTGATGGAACAAGTTACAGTTGCTTATTTGTTGTCTTTGTAATATCAAGACAAAACAAACACCCAAACCTGATAAAATGACACTAAATAAAGTGAAAGGAATTATTATCAAGTAAAGAATCTGTAATGTTAAGAAGATAATGATAGCATGAAATAGAGGATAATTTATTTATCTAATATGAGGTGCTTATTTTATCAACAGTGCCACTCCAGTAAAATTAAATTGCAATCACTTACATGAAGTTTTTGCAAGAAAAGATTTATTTCATTAATATAGGTCTTACCAGATGCAAGTCTTACCGATTCTGCTGCAAATCCATGTATTGTATATTTACCCCTCCTTTAATATCTTCATAGTTACTTTCAGATCCCTATAAAAATTCAATACATCTGTCTTGTAAATATACATATACACAGGTTGTTAATTAAAACAAACACAAAAACCCCTTGCAGGTGAGCTGGCTCTTACCCAAATTGCATCTGTAATATGTTCTTTCAGGATCTTGTTGATATCCCAGCTGAGAATATAACGTTCTGACGAATCATCAATCTCCCATTTGTTTAGAGTTGAACTTGTTAGCATATAAAAACTTGATCTCTCTCTATCCCAAAGCACGCTGGAAATCTGCATTTAAAAAAATAAAAAGCTAAAAAGGTTAAAGCAAAGCCTTAATATTTGGATATGAAAATCTAAGCCACTCTCAATTCACAAAAAAATCCTCAAACACCTCCTTGGGCAACGTACACAAGTTACAACAAGACGAGTATTATGATAATTTCTAAGAGAAGTCTTATTTTGTAGATAAAAGGACGTCTATAGTAAGTACGTCTCTCCTACTTTCCACCAACTTCTAAGAAGTTCATTGGCAAAACTCACCCCAATCATCAAACGTTGGCAGGTCTAAATCAGAAAAGTAGAATTACAGGTTACTGTGAGTTTCTTCATGTTGCAATGAAGCTACCACTAAAAAGGGGCAGGACTTGGAATCATTGCATATTCCTCAGGAAGTATTATTATTTCAAAGTCTCATTTTATTTGGATCTAAAGAGCAAGTCAGCAATTGCCTTTACAAAGCATAGATTTATTTGCTTCTGTCTTTCAAATTTCAAAGAAATGTAAGTAACATAAATGACCCAAGTCTAGTCTTTTTTGGTCACGATACACTCTCGCACAATCTTTTCTTTTTCCTTTCTTAAACACTGAGGCTAGAAATTACAGAGAGAAATTAACATAGATGAATGTTTTTTAAGCTTACCAGAGCATCATTTCCAGGAGACAATATACCCAGAAGAGAAGAAACCTTTCTACCAATTCCGGAAAACATGCCCTGACCCTGTGGCAGAGCATGCTGATGAATCTTGCCAGAACTATCAGGTATCAACCGGACCAGTTGACCTCTGGAAGATGATAAAATAAAGCTTCCTCCCTAACAAAATGAAAAAGCAACTACATTAAAAAAATAAAAATCACATTTCTGAAAAAATTATATTGTCAGTTAACAGTCTTTACGTCAGCTCATAAGGGTAAATACTAAAGAAGAACAAGACCCAAGTATTTGAGAGCCAACAGAGGAAAAAAAGAAAGTATTTATCACATACAAGGCTGTTTAAACAATTTTCTGTGTGTTTGAATCAGTGTAACATACAGCTGATACTTTTTAAAATTGGTTTTTTGAAAAATAATAAAATAAAATTGATTTAATAACTTTCTATAGGCACCGCTACATTTAGCACTCATATGTTTAATAATTAATTAAGCAACATTGAACTTCCATGTGTGCATTTAAAACTTGAAGCATTATTAAGCACACTGTAACCTTTTCTTTTTTATTCAATAGCATCTTATCCTACAGAACACTAATATAAGTGAACTGCATGGCAAGATTTCCACCTGGTTATGTCAAGAAAAAGACAAACATCTGACTAGTACTTAGCACTGGCAGAGACTCATTTTCTTAGCTTTGTGTGACATTTTTATCCATGAAACTCAGCTTCAGCTAAACAATGGAATTAATCCCTCATATAATCCTTGGAATCTCATGATGAAACACTCGCAACATTTGCTGCGGATTTAGGACTGATAACATGGAGCAAGCTTTTCCATTTTTAGATTAGGAATATAACCACTATTTTAATACACATCATACTGTTTATTATTACCTTTACTGCTGTTAGGAAACTGCACAGAGAGCCTCCAAAGTCTGTAACAGTGTCTGTATAGGAACCTTCATGTGCAAGATTGGGCCAGTAGCGCACAGAACCTTCGCTGGTAGCGACCATTATTGCCAGAGACTTGACGTGAAAAAAAATAATTAACAGAACATGCAAGATAATAATATTAATCAGACTGCAGCTTTGACTAAAATATGATATCTTACATATCAAGACTGTGGGTGACAAACACACAAAAAAGTAGTAAATACGTATGAATGCACACTAACAAACTTGGAACTGAATCACCAAAAGATTCTGTGGCAGAACTTAATTCAAGCAGGGAATGTTATACTCCCTTATTTTGTTAACAAGAGTATTTTCTACTGGTTCTTGTTCCTGACTCAGGGTCTGCTACTGAAATGCTCACAAAACTTACAGTTGCAAGACAGAAGACAGCCTGTGGGGAACTTCAGATGCCAAGAGTAACAAGCTACTATGGGAGATCTAAAATGCAGACTATAATTTAACAAAGAAACTGTTCTGGTGTCATTAAGTGAAATATCAAATCACATGGTGGTTTTTCTCTTCATAAAGGCATAAGCCTACAGAGTACAAACATTAGGGCTTCTAACTCAGGAAAGCACCCAGGTATCAAATTCAAAGCTCGAAGCAAGAGACGGTTCAGGTAGAGATTTGGACAAAAAGCATTCTACCTAATCTACCAGCTGTTGAAAAAAGAAATTAAAACAATCACAGGGAATAACAGAAGAACCGTAGCTGACTGTTGTTACTGAGCTCCTCAGAGTTTTCTAATTGGTTTTTGACAAGACGCTGACCTTCATAAAGGAAAGCAGTTAGCTAATAAACATAACAATTTAAAAAACACCACAGGATGCAGTGTTGTTCCTGCCCGTTATTTAATATTTTCCATTTTAGTGAAATATTTTCTACCACTAACATTTCTACTTCACTCTCTAAAATCATAATATCCATATAGGTTACAAAAAGCCACTTAGGAAAGCCAACGGCCAAGAGAGATTATTTCTGTCCTCCCAGTGTCAGCTTCCTTATAAAGACCAGCCAAGGGAGGGTGCTGGTGTTTGCCTCTCACCTGCGTGTCCACTGCTGAACAACATTTTCAGACAGCATGCATTTAAACTGCACTTGCTCACACCACATACTTGATTGCCCTGGTGTTTGTTAAAACAACACCTCTTAGTTCACAGTAATTTCGTTTGTTATGAAAGCATGTCAAGTAATCCTTGGGAAAACTACTATTTAATCTGATCCCATAAAATGTAAATGGTGTAACTTGAAAGGACTGGCAGAATTTTCTTTACTTCAAACATACTTATTGCCAACTATCAAACCTGACCTTTTGAATAGACAGTATATCGCCAAATGTTTTCAAATAAGTATTTTATCAAAAAAGCATATATTCAAAGTTATTCTAAAGGTGCTTTTAAACACTAAAATTTAAAATTGGATTACCTGCAGAGAAGGTGCTTCACCTGAGGAATTGAGACAAGATATAGCTGCTAAACTAGAACTCCATGGGAAGTCACTGAGTGGCAGCTGCAGTTCCTTGCACAGAGATAACTGGAAGAAAGAAAGAAAGAGATGTCATAATAAATATGAGACTAGAAGAACTTATTCCTCTGCCACAAATCATTAGACTTTTTGACCCTGATACAAATTAAACTTCAACTAACTCAGATACTATGTAAGGGAACCAAAAGAATGTCACAAGGCATTTTCAGCAAGGTTGTCACAAACAGCAGACAGCTAAAAAACACTTGTACATTTTCAAATAAAACTGGTTTTCTTCAGTTATTTCTGTTTCTCACAACAAGATAATATCGAATTATTTCTATCAGAGTTTATTTGACTATTCCTTCATACAGTATTCTAACAAGGCAGCAAAAAATTAAAATTAAAAATTAAACTAGAAGCACTTGAAAAAGCTTACTAGGTACCAACAGAGTAGAGAGGGGAAACAGTCCTTCCTTCCCACACTCCCACAAAGTTAACAACCAGAAAAATTTTAATCCCTTGAAAAATCCCTAGAATTATCAAAACGCATATACCTGACACTCCACCGTAAGCACAGAACCTGTATAATTAAATTCCATTCCACTGATTTTGTATTTACAGGTTTTCTCCGACCATATCTACTACTCACTGAAATGATGCTGAAAGAAACACTGTCCAGAGCAGAAAAAAAATTTCTTGACCTAAGGAATCTGGAAGAAACATGTTCAGCACCTCTGAAACTAACCTTTTTTGGTTTTTTTGACGAGTTGAAAACCAGTCCCAGAATAAACTAAACCAATCTGTAACACATCAACTAGTTTTTAACTACTAAAATGAGACTTATCAAGACTAACATAAGAGCCATACCTCTTAAAATACAAAGAATAAACCTTAGTGTCAAGGTGACAATTAAAACTGAAGAGCTTGAATTTCAGTTACTGCCAGTATGACTTGATACCAACATGCTGTTACTGGGGGAAACCAGACACACTCCAGTTTATAAAAAAACTCTTGTTTAAAAAAACCCAAAACCCCACAACTGCATAACTTGTTCAACTAGTACAAAATAAAGACTTCCATCTTCACTTTTCAGTTACCTTAGCTATTGCAGACTGACCGATCTTCCAAATAATCAGCCTCTCTTTATGGACTAGCCAGGCCCATCCACTTTCATCCACTTGAACACTCAGCTGGTCATCAGCTGCATAAAAAGTAATTTTTAAAAAACATTCTGAATTTTAAAACACTGCAGAGTAACCTTTAAACCAATAAAATTTCATTGTCATAGGAAAATTTCATTCTCTATTTTCTCTTACATTAATTTCCCTGTTAGAATTTCCATCTATTTGATTGACATCAAATTATTACATAGAATTTAAGAATCCATTTGACAAACGCTCAACTTCTGAGACTGAAAAGCAACACAATCCTAGAAGTGAGTTCCATCAATTTAGAACAGATTATAACAGCTTCATAAACCACTCATGATTTTTATGATACATATTTTGGTTTCTCCTATATTTACTATTAAAAAAACCCTTATCCACAGGGCAAAAATTGCTTAGGAAACCAATTCCTTGAACTCCAGGAAAGGTTTGTATCATTGAGTCTTATAGAAGTGATAACAAATGGGGATTAAAAATAAAGTAAGAAAAAAGCAGAGCATCCATTGTAGGTAAAGTAAGTAAAAAAGGTGAGAAAGAGCCAATAAGCAAAAGTTACTAAAAACCTACCACTGGCTTTTTTCACAACCTTGCCTTTTACAATATATTGGTTAAGACAGCATCCGAAAGATATTTCCATGCATTCACACCCATATGGGTGTTATTACAATTATTGTTACTTAACCAAAGTGGATTCAAAGCAAGGCACAGACATTTCAGTTTCCACTGTAAAGTCAGCATTTAAATGGCATCAACACATGTTAACACTTCTCTCACCTGCCAGTTTGCATGAGAAAAATAACAGAGAAAATCAATTCTTACCATCAGCCTTCTTCAGGGCTTCCATAACCTTAACAGGCAGGGAGGATCCAAAAGCCTTAACATCATAGTTAATAGTCTCAGTTGCTGTAGGAAGCTGGATAACTCTGGTAGGAGTTGCTCTTAAAAAACCCAAAAAGTTAGAGTTAGCTTTTTATTGTTTCTTCATCAGTTTCAGCAGACATTTACTTCATTAGTATCTGCTTAAAAATACATTTATGTAAAATAAACATGCTCCCTCTGCAAGCACCATCTAAAGCAGTAATTTGGTGGCCTCCTCACAAGTTGCTAGCTGTCAATAAATTCTTTGTTTTTAAAGAACTGGCTTTGAATTTGCATTACTCCACCAGCAACAAAAATCAGCATTCAACTTCTCTACATTCTGGTTATCTACAGAATAAAGCTCTCCACAAGGTCAGGAGAAGATTAACAAGTTCTTCCCTGACTGCAGGGCCTGCTTCCATCCCTAGTTCTGACACTGCTGGGCAACACTTCACTCATGGCAGCTTGGATCAGACTGAATTTCTAGCACCTTTATTTTGCTCTGGAGAGTGCAGCTCTTACCTGTTTCATAATGTAATTTCTAAAAGCTGCTTTGCATCTTTCCCCACCTTCTCTCTCTGCAACAGCATAGGTCTCTCTTGTCTTTTGAACATGATTAAGTGGGCAAATTTCTCTGCTTTTGGAAGAATGCCCTCGTTCTATTTCTCTTCACAAGTAAAATGATGCCACAGGCCTCCCAGTGTGAAATGGCAGAAGATGATGATGTACAGCTCGAAGACAAGCCTGACACACAATTTGCAAAAACTATTAGCCAGACCTGAAACAAAAGTTCCCCAAAACTGAAAATGGGCCACCTTGTTTATTTCAACAACTAATAGCTCCTCCTGAGAAAAGACCCTGAACCCTCTGAGAGCGATCTGAGGCTCATGTTGTTTCTCAGTTTTGATTTGTATGGAAGGGAGAGGAGAAGGTTGGGTGGGGGAGGAAAGGGAGGGCTGGGTGGATGGGTGTGAAAATGCCTAAACTTTGACTGTTTTATCTTCTTTTTAAATACAGAGGTTCTTAATATTTTCAGATTTCATACATGTATCATGCAGGGATACATTCAAGGAACCGTCAAATTCAAAAGCTAGTAGCTGATATTTATAATCCTGAACGCGTGATACTCTATAGTTTTAATGTACAATAGACCCTTAAAACCATTCAACTATGAAATGCTTCAGTCAGAATTTGTTATCATGAGAACACAGTATATGAGATAATCTACAAAGAATCTGAGGACACTCAAGAAACCACAGACTACTAAGAGTCTTACTACTGCAGTAGAAAAGTGAGTAAAAGAGAGTAAGTGTAGTTTAGTAACTCTGATAGGTTTTCTTTGTCCTTTTTTTTATACAGAAAAGCCATGCCTAACAGTTTTATCGGAATTTTCTGGGGGGAAAACTATCACTAATACAAAACAGAAAATACCAAGCTAGGTTGCCAAAAACGTTTCAAAAAGATCCCCGATCAAGGATTTCTGAAGAAATCAAGCTGGGAGATATTAAGAAAAGTCTTATTGCAGAACAAACCCAGCATTAAAGGAAGCAATAAGCAAAAACAATAATGAAAGGTTCCATTCTATAAATCCACACTAGTATCTGGAATTTTCAGCACTGTCTTAAAAGGAACCAGCTTCCAGAGCGACAGCGTCTTGACGGTTCAGTGTGATTTAGGATGAGCAGCAAACAGAACTGCTGCCTTACTAAACACAGAGCAGGAGGCCAGAACACGGCACTCCACGGCACAAACACAACCCCCGCGCCGGTGAAGGCTGCGGTGCCCGAGCACCCGCCGCGGCGGCAGGCGGTGCCGGGGGCGGTGCCGGGAGCGGGACTCACCGTGCGGAGAGGGAGCCGCTCCTCCGCGCCGCGGGCGAGAACAGCCCCGGGGAAGCGGCGGCCGCCGCCACGGGCACACTCCGCCTGCCGCCCGGCCGCGACAGCGGGCTGGGGGCCGCGCCGCACAGCGCCCTGCGGGCCGGCGTGCGCGGAGAGCCGGGCGCCGACGGGAACATGGATGGGGGTGCGGGGCCGCCGCCGGGACCGGGATGCCGCCGGGAGAGGGATGCTGCCGGGAGAGGGATACCGCCGGGACCGCGATGCCGCCCGGGCGCCGTCTGAGAGCGTCACCACAGGGCGGGGCCGGCGGGAGGAGGAGCGCCGCCACCCCCCCCCCCCGCAGGAACCTGCCCCGCGCCATCGCCATCTCCCTCCCCCTCGTCACCTTCCTCTACGTGGCGGCCAACGTGGCCTACCTGGCGGCCATGTCGCCCCCCGAGATCCTCCAATCAGAGGCCGTCGCCGTGGTGAGGGACACGCCCCCCCTTTGTCACCTGGGACGCGGCCCCTTTAAGAGGGACGCGGCCCCTTTAAGAGGGAAATGACTCATTTAAGAGGGACACGGCCCCTTTAAGAGGGAAATGACCCATTTAAGAGGGTCGTAGCCCCTTTAAGAGGGACATGGCCCCTTTAAGAGTGA
>JAWWEU010000111.1:42703864-42755009 GCA_035583155.1 Acropternis orthonyx | reverse complement strand
AACCCCCCCCCCCCCCCAAAAATAAGACTATTCGAAGATTTCCTGTTAGTTTTTCCAAACCCGCGTTCTTCGATGAAAGAGTTAGGGCTGTTCGATTTTCTGCGCGGGTGGCTGTGGTCCGGTATGACAGAACCCAAAACGCAGAGGAGATAAACTCGAGGTGGTTCCTGTGGCAGGACTGAAGTACGAGGCCCCTGCTTTGCCTTTTTAATTCAAACTCTCTCCTTTTGCTTTGATTTTATGGGAAAAGCAAAATACAAAGATTTAATGGAGCTTCACTATGCTATTACATGAATGTAGGAACCTTCTGTATAACCTTCTCTATAAAAATGATGCTAAACCATCATGTAATGTCACTTCATGAAGAAAAACAAAACAACAACAACAAAAAACCCCCAATCAGGAAATGCACACATAAACAAGCAAATAGGTAAAAAAACTGAATAAAATTCAAGCTGACATCCACATTTCCCAACATCAATGAATGGTGACATTCAAATTATTTTAAAAACTCTTCACATGTTGTTACTAAAATATTTAAGGTGATGAAGCTTGAACAGTCATTATTTGCAGACTGACTTCTGTCTACACTCAGCTACACTTTGTCAGGGAATTACTTGGCTTCCTTCTGATGTTCCAGCCCTGTGTTAAGATCTTCATCTTCAGGAGGGAGGATACCCCTCAACCTTTAAATCTCGTTTTCGACATAGAAATAGTTTATGCTGATAGTGTTTAGAGACTTCACTGGTTCTTGAAGGTTCTGTAAATATCCCAAGGAGTATTTTGAGTGATTCTAACCCCAATAAATCTGTTATCCAATGTACCTGTTACAACAAACATTCACCTTTCTGTGGACTGGAGCTTTTCTGCAGCTTTTCACACTTGTCTCTAGGCTGCAATACCTGCTAGAACAACTAATGAACAAAGGGCATAAACCACTCATTCAGCTGTAAGGAATTCCTGTAACCTGGGTTAAATAAAGGGGCTTGTTGAATCTCATATAAGGAGAGATTACATTAGTAAGGATTAAAGATTCAAGGCCCTCTGAATACATTAACTGGTAGTCAACAGTGAAATTAAACATTGGTCAGTGGTATTTTTGGCATATCTTTTGTACAACATGTGCTTCCAGGCAAACTGTATCTGAAGATAAAACTACATCTGGATGCAATTTTATTTTCATTCCCTAGCATATGGATCTCTCTAGTGTTTTCACTATAGTCCACAAGGGGCCGTTAATGGTGCATTAGATAAACATTTCAAGCTTGCTCAGCACTTGGTATCTCAGTTGTTGCCAATTTTTCCATCAACAAGTTTTCCTTGCATAGATGAGTTGTAATGTGACCTGGAAAGCTTCTATCATTTAAAATCACCTCGTGCAGTTTTGCATCTTCAGAGATCATATTGAAAGAGATTCTTAAAAATTAGAAACACGAAGTCAACTCTTCACTGCCAAATACATCCTCCTGCAGTTATTTAAATTAACTGCTACTTTACTAGTCGTTCTTGAGAAGGTAGTTTACTGGTTGTGCATAATAAAGTACTTGGGCAAAACTCATGATTTTTATGACTTAAATTTTAATTAACAATACAAAACTGACATATGCCTTACAAAAGGACAAAAACATACATGTGTAAGGGCATGATCTTTTGGATGTTATCATAGAAAGGATGTGAAAGTAAAGAAATGGGAAAATAAAAAAGGGAAGAAAATGCATGCCAATTTTAGATTTTCCTATGCTGACTTCACACACTAATACACTTCCTTTGTCCTTATGTAAAGTCAGGTGTTTTGTTTGGTTGCTTTTTTTGTTGGGTTTGTTTGGGTTTTTTAAAGAACTTTCCTCCAACTCATGCTTTCATACTCTCTAAAATGTTTTTATATGTAATTCTCTACAGTAACTGTAGATGGGGATCATAATCAAGTTCAGAACACATAATCACATTTTGGAACAAATGGTAACTGGAAGGACAGTGCAGTGGAAGTCAGTTTTCAGAAGATGTTAGTGTCATGCATTTTTGAATTCCAGCATTTTAAGACTACTGACAAGCACAAAATGCAAAAATTCCTTGAAAAGAGAGAGACAATTCTAGGAAAATTATAAGATTGTCATTTAATTACCTTTAAAATACTGAACTTACTTGAGAATGGAGAACATGATCATACAGTGCAGTACAGCAAACAAGATTCTAAATCGTCTCAATGTAACACAAAGCAGAAAAATCTATACACTGAAATTATCTCAATGTGATAGATATTTTTAAAATATTGCAATAATTATTAAAAAGCTTTCAATAAAAAGTTTAAACACATTTAAGTTTCAAAAGAATATTTTGTACATTTTGAAAAAATATAACATTTACTTTACATAACTGAAACATAAGTTATAGTATCCGTAATTTGTAAGCTTCCATTATTTATACATTCTCTCATACATTGTCTTTTAATACATTCTTTTCTCTGGATTGTAAATCTAATGCAAAAGTCTCACTGTTCTGAAGAAAAGCTTGTTTCTGCATTAGTTTCCTGAAAAGTCCATTTGGATTTGCAAGCAGTTCCTCATGTTTTCCACATTCAAGAATTTTACCCTGGCCAAGGACTGCAACAAAATCAGCATTTTGAATAGTAGACAGACGATGAGCAATAATTAGGACTGTCCTCCCTTCCATCAGCCGGTCTAGAGCTTCTTGCACTAGATACTCATTTTCAGCATCCAAAGCACTAGTAAGAAATGGGGGGGGGACACGATAGAGGAGGGTATTTGTTATTCTAAGACAGGTTAATTTTGTATGCATTAGGCATATTTTGCCAAAACTGCAAACCCTTTCTATTGTTGGCAAGGATGAACCATTGGAATGTAGGGATATTCCATGTATATGTTTAGTACTTACATCCAAGTTACAGACATTACATATTCTCATATGCAAAAATTAGCATGGAGAAATAACACTAAATTAATTCAGTGGAAAAAAATCAGCTGTACTGCAGAATAATTGTATCTCTTTTACACTAAGATCTAAATTTAAATTAAAGGTACAGAAAAGCTTTAAGGAACTGTTTCAAAATCAAGTTACATATTACAAATCTAACTCAACGAAAAATTACAACAAAATGTATCAGCTATCCCTTCAGCTTTGCATAAGCAGCTTTTATCATATGTCTAAACAAGTCACACATTCTAGAAGGCACATTCTTTTTTGTGGGTAGAGAACGGTAAGGGGGCTAGATAGTTTGTACAAGGGCATGCAGAGAAAGAAAGAAAGAAAGAAGAGCTCCCAAATCTGAGTTTTACAGGTACGTAATTTCTAAGTTTCTATTTCTTTTCTTTCTTACCTTGTTGCTTCATCTAACAGAAGAATTTTAGGATCCTGAAAAGAAAGTAAAATTTGCTATAATAACAATTAAACAAGATCTGAATATTTATATCAATAAAGAACAGGATTCATATAGCTTAAAACTGCAAGTATGAGTAGAGTACTTCATCAAAAGAACTGAGCGTCATTCAAAAGCATTAGTTTTAAGAAATGTAAGTGCTAAGAGGACAACACAGAAACAACACTTTTCCATCTTCAGATTTTCAAAACTAAAGTAGCAGAATACTATTCCCACATAGGGGAGATGATTGTTAATGCATACTTGGTAGCACTGTGGTCAAAAGTTCAATTTTTGATTTACTGCCCTAGTGTGGACCTTTCACAGAGGGTCAGCTACCCTCTGCTTGCAGTTAAGTCTGCTACATAAAACTCTGTTAACAAAAAGTAACAGAACCCTACAAACGAGCGGTATTTCCCCCACAGATAAAACACATAGTACTTAAGAATTAGCATTTAAGAACTCTTCCCAATTAAGTGATTAAAAAAAAAAACCCAAAACCAAAACAACAGCCAGCATTCACATCCCTTAGAAGAATTCACTTCTGAGTTACAGTATATAACCAGAACTTCCTTGATGAAGCTGAAAGTAAAAGCTTTAGACTGTATCTGGGAGAGAAAGGACTCCACTGCACTCCTAATTACACCAGTGTATCAACTACTCATTTATTTTTTTAAATCTTTTTTCCCCCCCCATAAAATAAAGTCTCTAATCCCATGAGCTGTATAAAATGTGTGACCTGAAATACAATCAGCTTTTCAACATTTGTGGTAAAAGAGAACTGGTGTAATGAAATTCCTATTAATCTAGCAGAACTGGGCATGCTAGGATGGTACGGAGACCTGTGTGGCTTAACATGAATGTAAACTGTGTTCAGCATGGACCAAAACGTCCAGCTGAGCATTAGCACCAAACTGGCTCCCTGCAAGGCTCTGTGGCTGTACCCAAACCAAACTCCCTGTCCTTCTGATCTTCAGAATCCTCCTCATATTTGTGCAGCACAGAGTTTGCCCTAAAGCTAGACCCGTATCAATCTTTGAAGAAAAAAAAAAGTCACAACATTGTGCCTGACATTATCTTGTCCCAAATCCAGGCCACCTCCCCTCAAAGCTAAGACAAGGCATCTAAAGGGCTAGTAAACTGCCACCCAAAAAAAATCAACCCATGAATGATAGAGATCTGAACACAGACATGTTATATTTGAGTTCAGTAGCATCATGTTCTTAAAGTCTTCCTTCATCCTTAACCTGGTCTTATGAAAGTGAGCCATTATACAATGATTTAACATCAATCCTTGCAAGAACTATGAAAAAACATTATAGGAAGAAGCACTGAAATAAGTACATTGTCTTCAGTTAAGCCAATCAGCCCTTTTCAATTTCATTAACGGAAAAGATACAAGTTTCTTTTTAAAAATATTTGTCTACCTGTCCCATTGAAAGACCTCCTCCTTTTTAACGCTTCCTGCCTCCCTCCAAAAAATAGTTAAATACCTGTTTGGATGTTGGCTTACCTTGAGCAGAGCTCGAGCAATTGCAATTCGTTGCTTTTGTCCACCTAGGGAAAAAAAATCAGTAAACTGAAATAGGAAAACATCTATGAAGTAATTTTAACTGAATGCCTGGCTGAGCAGAGTTAGGCCCATGTACTTTAGGGAGGAATGGAGATGAAGGGAAGATTCTTGTAATACTTATGGCAGGCTACAACTTGGAGAAAAAAGGAGTAACAAAAAGTAATAGAATTTGTATTTCACTCTATAGCATCCAGATTTTTAAAATAAGCAACATAAATGTGTACCTGAAAGCAAAATGCCTTTTTCTCCAACTACGGTGTCAAACCCTTTTGGAAAATCTCGGATGAAACTAGCAGCATTAGCTATTTCAGCAACTTTTTGAATCTCCTCCGCAGTCACAGTGGAAGGATCCTCTGCACCATAGGCAATATTTTCAGCAATAGAACAGGAGAAGAGAATTGGTTCCTGACAAATTCAAACACATAACTAATTTGGTAGATCTGTAATTACATATGTGTATTGTCTGTATCTCAAATAACATAAATCCCACTTAACAATATTCAAACTGGAAGTTGTTAGGGAGGTGGCACTGTAAGAGTATGTGCCAACTGTGCTGTATTTTCATGCTTTCCTAGTGGAATTGTGTTTTCTTAGAAATAACGCAGAACACAGAAGGTCAGTTTTTGAAATGATTGTTTAAAATGTGATTGTGTGACTCCAATTAATTTGAAAGGCATTAAGTGTTAAGCCTTGTGTTACTTTCTTCACCAAATTATAGCAAGCATCAGGATGGTCCTACCTATACAATTTACAGCAACATACTTTCCAGTCTCCACATGCACTTTTCTCTTAAGCTAACATTTTGAATCTCTAGGATTATGTGAAAACAGACTACGGAATAATGGGACTAGCACTAAATACTTCTTTTTAGAACGAAGCATGTGCAACAGCGATTATGGCGAGATGTAGGAATTTCAGTGAGAAGCAATATTATACAGTTTCAAAAACAAGAAAAGTGAGGAAAAGCTAGTTGATCACACAAAATTATTCATCCATTTGGCATTTTTTTTCTTCCTTACCTGACTTACTGTTCCAATCTTTGTCCTGAACCACAGTGGATTTAACTGGCGGATATCAAAGCCATCAACGGTGATAGTACCTTAAATTAAACAGTAAAGTCAAGTGTGTTTGACGCATTTTGAAAAGAGACAGAAAGAATCACATGCTATACTGGTGGATCAGAAAGGCACAGCTATGCAGGCACCCCCACAGGGTAACCATACAACCCAGATGGAAACACGGATCTCAAGCACAGGAACCCCAATTATTTATAAGGTATATCTGAGATGCAAGGCATTGTCACAAATGAGAGCAACACACCAAACATACCTGAGATAGGATCATACAGCCGCAGCAGAAGGGATACAATAGTTGATTTCCCTGTACCACTTGGGCCAACCAGAGCCATAACAGAGCCAGCTGGAATGGAAAGGCTAAAATCTTTGAAAATTGATGTTTCTGGACGAGTAGGATATGCAAATTCAACGTCTTTGAATTCCAAAGCACCTCTGAATGTGTCTTTGCCTAATGTGATTCCCTCTGTATGACAAAGAATAAAATACAGAAATGTGAACAGAAAAAAATTCGCTCAGCCCTCTTAGAACTTGTTTTATAGACACTCAGTAAAAAGATCTATCTCCACATTCCATCTATGGATAGCTGCAAACCACAGTTCAGGACAACAGGGGTTATATTTCAGCTGTGAGTGAATCAGTGTGGTACAACACTTGTACCTGAATGCAATTTCAGGTTGCTCACCAGCACTGAAGCTGTAGGCTACCTACCGCAACAGGGAGAATTTTCATCTTGCTAATACCTAACAACTAACAATGATCACTTCTCCTAGAATTATGTGAATTTTAAAACATATTATAAACAATTTGAGCTTTGATAATTAGGAGCAATGAAATAAAATGGCATTGGTGAAGGCCAAAGTCCTGTTACCATAAAACACAAAAGGATAAACATTGCAAGTCACTTATTGCCCTTTCACCGAGCCACGAAACTCACCTGAAACACCCTCCTCTTTGAACAAGTGCAGTTCCTTCTCTACTGCCTGTTAACTGGGTAGCTTTTAAGCAGAGGCTGTCACTGCAATAAAGTACTGCTAGGTTTGTTGCGCTGATGGCCATTTTTCAGTTTTATTTTTTTCTCTTAAGTGGAAAGTACATTTAATAAATTCAAGGCAATGGTGTATTAGAATATCAATCAGAGGCCTAACTCTTAGGCAACAGTTCACTGAAATGAAAAATTCAGTTTGTGAAATATTGTAACAAACCACCATGACTGAATGACTACCAGTTAAATAAAACCAGCTTCTTTCTGGAACAGAGCATTTGATTTAAACAATTATCTTAAAAGAAGATAATTACTAGAAAAAGCTTATAAACAGGTAAGACAAAGACACAATTTCTTCAAGCCCTGTTAAATCCCAGTGGCACATATCCAACCAAAGCAAACTAACTGAACAGTGCTGTGCTGCATTCGTGAAGGACAGAGCCTCACTGACGAAGTTCCTCTCAGTTTTGTGAAAACTGGCAGTTCTAGAACAACACCTGAGTTGTGTTTGCTCGTGCTAGAGACATGCAACTCAACCCCCTTAATTCTTTTCAGATGCACCACCCAAATAACCCCCAGCTAGCCACAGCACATGGTAGTACATGCCCATGTTTGGTTAAACAGTAACTGTGGAAAGGAAACACGGATACCCAGCAGCAGCAATCAAGATTTCACTAGCTCTGCTGTTCCTAGAGCAGATAATTTATTTTGGTTTTCTTTTTTCCAGATTCACATTTCTTCTCTGAGCTTTCACTTTAATGATAGTAGTATTGAAATGGCAAAGGCAAGAGCATACAATTCCAGATTCCTTCCTTGACATTAACCTACTGACATACACATTGTAAATTTATTGTTTAGACAGTGGTGTGTAAACCTCCTTTTGGGAAAAGAAATGTATTTGCTAAGTCCTGTGCTACCCACATAATCCTTACCGCAGTAAGAAGCAATCACTTATCTGAAGTCTCAGTTCCAGTTATTGCACAGTCTATTCCATGGCCTGAAACACTGAAATCTACTGCAATACAAGAAGTCTGCTACCACAGGTCCTTTCTCTATAGATTACTGTAAAAACATCTAAAAGCTATGTACTTGCTTCTTGTTTGGTTTCTAGATGCAGGAAAAAAAGACATTATAATTTGTTGATGAGATATTTTTTGTCACCGGCAGCAGACAGAGTCCCATGAAAATAAAACCTTATCCCTCTAAATAAGGGAGAAATGTGGGTAGTACTACTGCAAGTAAAGAGGTGCACATCCTTCCAAAGGCAACACCTGCTGTAGCTGCACATCCACACTCTCCCAAGAAGCAGGATTCTGCATATCAGCTCCCTGCTTTCCTTTCTTTTATTCCCCAATCATGCCTCAGTCCTTCATTCCTATGGCAGAAGGACTCAAAACTTCAGTTTGGCAGGTGTCACTGAAAGGCCTCAAACTGTCTGTGTTTGCAATTTAGATTTCAAATCGATATGTCTCACTAAGGACCTGTTTTCACTGGATCAGTATGGAACATTTAAGCTTGAAATACTCTTAATGAAAACCATTCTTTTCAGACTGGTCATTTTTTAGCCATTAGAGATAAGCCTGGTAAGCCTTTCAGTGGAAACATGAGACACAGCCATCTCAGAGCTCCTCCCTCCTCACTTCTTGCTTCCTTCCACTCTTTTCACTCTAAAGCTGATCCAAGTGGATGTGGTGATGACATCAAAAAAATAGTTCAAAAGGCTAGAAATTAGTCCTCAATCACATAACATTCAAAGTAATATATTTAAAATCATATTCTGAATTAATCAAATAAAAATTAATTAAACAAAAAGTAATTAATTAAGCCAAATTTTTGGCTTCTAAAATTTTTGATTAAAGGAAGTTTTCATCATCTGTTTCATACTTTGGATAAGTCAGAATAATTACTGTTGTATCTAACTTCTTTCAAAAGAATTTAAGCCAGTATTACCTTTAAGTATTACACACACCCTTCTGAAGTACTGCTGACCCATAAGAGAAAAATCAAGGTATTAAGAGTAACAAACCAAGAACCCACCATTAAATGGAAGCTGGGGTTTCCTTTCAATAAGTTCCCAAAGACGGCCACCAGCACCTAGTCCTTTCATTAGCTCAGAATAAAAGGAACTTAGACCTAAACAAAAAACAGAACAGTATTATGCATCCATATGGAATGGAAGACATAGGAGAGATAAAATTAGCATTATACTTTTCATCATCAGCATTGAAGGATCAGATGTGTAGGGGATCTTTTATTCCAACACACTGTCAAACTTGTTGATTTAAATTAATCTCATTTGAAAGCTGCCAATAACCCTTATTCACCATTCTTATTTATATCTGTAAAATAAATCTTTCTGAAGAAAACATTAATACACTTCAGCTTGTGTATGCTATTTTTCATTCATCTGTCAGGAAGTACAGCATCCAGCTTTGGGGAAATAGCTTTGCATCCAACCAGCCATATGCTTCAAATCATTCGGTAGAACAGAGCATTCTGAATGCCCTTCTTTGTCAGACAGGTTTATGCTGCTTCAGGGGAACCTGGCTGAGTCAGCCACAGTGGAGAGAGGGCACAAGACCTAAGGCTGAACTGACACTTGAGACGCTACATGGAGAATGGACAATGTAAAGAAATATGTCTCCCATGCCACTGTGCAGCAAACATTACTGGAGAAAGCAAAAGCTAAGGACAAGGCCTGCATATAGTACTGGGTTCCAGCTCTTAGCAGCTGTGTGAATCATCTTGGAGGTAACTTGGCTGAAGAGCTTTCCCGTGAAATAAACAGAGAAAACTGGCATAGAACTAAAAATGGAATAAGGCATAAATATAAAATTACCTATTTCTTAATTTTTTGTGTGTCTTTCTAAAGAAAAAGACACCCATTTCAAAATCTCTGAATTTCAACAGAATAAACATACTTACACCTTAAAATGCTTACAGTGTTAAGAGTGATTTCAGGAGGGCAGAAAACCCTGGGGATATTAGAAAGGTTTTACTGGTTTATTCTTGCAGAGCAACAAGCTCAGCTCAAGGTCATGAGCCTCTAAGTGTAGGCAGGGCATTTCATCATGCTGCTGCTGAGGACTGTCTGAAAGCTTGCAACACAGGGCACTAGCCATGGTGACAAGTTCTCTAGTTAGAAAAAAGAGCCAAAGCATCTATATCCTAGAACAGGGTACAAGTGAGGAAGGCATAAGCCTCACAGAGCACCTTGAAACTCAAGCACTGAGGCTTGCAAATTCACAACCCTTCATAAAAAAGAGCATTATATATTATGGACAGCAAATACAAATTAGAAAATGTTTTTAATTTTCATAACCCATTTTCTGTGTTTGGAAGAAAACACAGCAAATGCAGAACAAAAAGCGGCTAAGTCACAAATTATGCAGTGAACTTCACCGGTTCGCTGCATGAACTCCTGTGTTGTATTGATGATGACATATACCAAGCAGATTTAGCACTTGGAAGATTTATATGCCTTTTATGCATCTAGGAAGGCAGGCCTCTTGTGGCAAGACACCTCTGCTTCAGAGTCCCCATGAGAATGAGCTCTGTGCAGAACTACAATCTCCAATGATCTTCAGTAGAATTAAAAAAGATATTTTCATAGGAAATAAAAGTTAATGACATTTTAGCAGTGCTTCTAACTTCCATTTATTTAACATTCATTTGTCCCATGTTTTTAAAGTGCTGGGTATCTGTTCATTGACCAAACTTGGACGATCTAAGCAGAGAAGAAAGTGTTTTAGTAGTTGGAATGGCTGCCATGGGAACTTTGATATTCAAGGAATCAGGTTTGCTAATTTTGTCCTCAGATGCATATTTGTGCTTCCCACAATATCAGGCTTAGTCTGAAAAGAAAGAACACAGGCAAGCTGCATCGCCCTCCCTGTCTATCAGAAGTAACAGGCTCATTTTAAAGAAAACTCCAGTAAGCTGTCAAACTTCAAAGTGCTTTATCTTCATTTTTGCCTGTATGCAGTCATGAAGACAGCTCTGTCAAAAAGGGGAACAGCTTGTTTCTGGGCCAGTAGATTACAGAGGGTGAGCTTCAAGGAGGAGTCAGTTAGTAAGGAAAACCAGAAGGTTAGCACCAGAGTGCAGTGTTCTACTGGCACTTTGTGTACTCTTCCAGTTCAGGGCACTCTATACTAAATTACAGCTAAATTCTATGTGCCTTTCTAAATAGAATATGTTTAGCACAGACCCACACATTTGGTAAAAAATATAATACAAGTATGATTTCTTTACACAATATGGCAAGTATGTTAATTTAGACATGAAGAAAATTAAAATCGTATGTATCTGTCACATGCACACTTTGAAAAAAAAAATCTGTATTCTTTTTGGAAAACAGAGGATTTATATTAAGTTATAAATTATTATTTTCATTAACTCTTCAGAAAAAAAAAAAAGAAGTATGATTTCATGGGAGGATCATTTGGAAGAGACTTTATAAGAAAGCCAGATCTTTTAAAAGCTTCTTCCTGCCTGCCCCCATACTGACTGTAATGCTTTGAAATGAAGAAAACCTAATTTTCCATTCCATACCTCCAATGCTAATTCCAACCCAGAAAGCATACATGAGGAAAGATGAGAGTTCACCAACTGTCATGTAGGCATTGCCCATTAGCAATCCTCCTTTGTATAAGACTGAGAGGACAATTAAGTTTCCAGAAAGACCAGTCTAAGGAAAAAGAGAAAAAGGCATATTTTGTCACATTCCTCTTAAATTTCATAATCTAAAACATTGTTTCAGAATTTTCCTTCTAATAAAGAGAACTCATACTATAGGTATCTAGGCTTTTGGAGGACTGAGTTAAACTCAACAATTCTAAGCAAACCCAGTCAAGAGCCAGCCAAACATCCAGTGGCACTGCACTGTGCTATCCAAAAGGTGTTTAAAAAGCAAGCAACTCTTTTTTTTTTCTTCCCAAGATGGCAAGGAACACCAAGCATTATTCTCAAGCACCAGTCCATCACTGAAGAAGAAGAGTTGATTTCTACAGTTATGTTGCCATTTTGGAACACAATGAAGCAATTAAGTTATGGAAAAAAGCAGTCCAACCCTCCCTCCCCCACCTGCACACTCCCCAGCTTCCTATGCATAGATGCTCATCTCATCAGGGAACCAAACCTGTAAAATGGGTGGGGGAAACTTTCCACTGGTTTAGTTGCTTGAATTAGGAGGTGTGGTCTCAGATAAGTAGTCCCCAGCTATGGGGTGTAGGGCAGAAATAGAGACTTAAAGTGACTTTATCATACCACTGTATCTTGAGATGCAGTTTCACAGCAATTTAGACTGACTTAAGTCCAGCCTTCCCATGGTTTTATGTAGGTTCAATTTATTTTCAATCATTTATTTGCAGATTTTGAAGTATCCTCATAAATTTTAAAATAATTGACACTTGGCATAACATGGCTGGCTTACTTTAATTAAAATATACTTACTGCTCCGAAGAAGCCTGCCCGAACAAGTGCCTCTTTTCTAGCCAGTTGTAGCACATAATCAACTTTATTTGTATACTTCTCCATTTCAGCCACTTCTTGCCCAAAAGCTCGAACTGTTCTTATGTTTCCAATACGCTCTTCAGCTAACTACATTAAAGCAAAGAACAAAACAAGTACACAGAGACACACAGTTTGAAATGTTCATGCTACAAAACGTGAGAGTTAAACCAATATCGCTACACTAATCTCCATATCTTTGGATACCACAGGAAAATTTCTCATGCCTTCTTCTCCCCACTCCACTCCCCCTTTTTTTTTACAATTCCATTAGGTTAAAAGTACACTGCATGCCCAGGCAGTTTAAAAAGAACTTCAGGATTGTCTGAAGTGCCAGCAGAGACCGGAAGATACAAAAGTAGGGTTAAAAAATGTGTTGTGAACAACACCCACAGGAAAATTACTATTCACAATAATTTGCAATAACAACATGGGGAGAGGGAAAATAAAGAATATTCTATTCTACACTAAAGCATGCAAAACAGCCTGCAGTTATTTCTTAAAACAATTCCACTCATTTGATCAAAGCAACATTGGGAATTAATTTAGCCCAACTACTAATGTCCCATTTAACTCAGCATTTTATTTTAACTTCTAAACAGCAATGTATTAATTCTAAAATACCTCTATTGTAACCAATTAGACTAAGTTGTGACACTGTGATGGTCTTATAAAAAATAAGGTCCCTTTTTTAAGTGAAACTATGATACAAAAAAATTATTCTCCTTTTTCCGTCCCCCATTCAACCTGAAAGTTCACTGCTTGTTCTTGTAAAGTCCCACAAATGGTTTACAAAGGCATGAACTTCCTTTCAACACAGAACAAGGAAGACAAACAGAAGAGACATAACCTTCCTTCTGCACAGTCAAATTGCAGATGTCCTACAAAGGCATCCCAAGTTTAATAACAGTTGACAACTGTGGCTATTTTAACTAGATATTTCCTAATTCTATTTCTATGCTTTTTAATGACATATCCTTACCCTCAGCCTTTGAGGAAAGGGTCACTATCAGTACTGTTCTCGGATAGCACTTCAGAATATTTCAGTGTCATAAGCAAACAAAATGAAGGGCCCTCCACAACAGCCTCTTTAGAAACAATATATTCCTCTACATTTCTCTCAGATATCTAGGTACATGCTGAGATGTCCAGAAAAGTGTAAGAAATGTCAAGCCCCATAAACATTAAAGAGATGACAATAAGGTCATATGCCAGGGATGCACTCCAGAGGACTTGCTAGCAAAGCAAGCATCCATCCAGGATGCTTCTGATGGCTTCAAACTCATAACTGTAATCCAACAAAAGTGTTTCTCAAACCCAGGTACCAAATTACACATGACTTCATAGGCTGATTTCTTTAAGCTCTCACAAAGCTAAAGCCTAACCTCCTTATCCTTTCCTACACTTTCAATTCTCAAGGCCTAGTAACTCCACATTATATTGTTATGGACAATGGAAGCATGGTTGTTTTTGAGATCTATGAATAAATGTTACTGACATTTACCTTTCGTATTATTCAGGTGCAAAACTACAGGCTCAACATGGCTTAGGGCAACAAACAGTACAATGAGCTTCAGAGGACCTGTAACTTCAGAGATATTAACCTAAGCATACTAGAGCAACTTTGAAGTTAATTAGAAAGCATCTGTTAAAAGATTACCTGTGTTGCTTCTGCAAGAGAATCTTGTGTCATTTTAGTAAGTTTTCGCAAGTATCTTCCATAAATCACAGCCAGGACAGCCAAGGGTGGCACAACACTCAGAACAAATGCAGCAAGGCTAGGAGACACAAAAAACTAGAAGAAAAAGGCATGTGTCAGGGGTTAGTGTTCAGATTAAAAATAATCACTGGAGTACTGAAGTGCAATGTTCATTGCTAGAGATTTCTAAAACTCGTAGGACTGTAATTTAGTGCTGCCATGCTTTCATTTATGTTTTATTTTTTCCAGGCAAAACATCCATTCCTCCACAGCATTTGAGAAGTATCCCATGGTTAGAACAAAGGATTATAAGCAAAGTGGTCTGGATTTAATTTCTAGCTTTCTCACTGGCTCACTGTGTGGTCTTAGTCAAGTATCTTAACCTGCCAATAAACAGGCCTACCAGGAAATCTCTTGGGGATGCTGAAAGACATAAGCTATTTCACAGTTTCTGAAGTGCTTTCACAACTTTTAAATAGATTGTGCAATACAGAAAGTTTGAGTAGAGAAATATCATACGCTGCTTCTGGGTAACTGAGGAACAGATGGAGTCAGCAGTACTCCCTGGTACCCACGAATGGGTGGAACAATGCATTTCATTTACTGCTGCAAACCTTATTCCTTGTAACAGTTACCAAAGCGCCTAAAGAGTGTCTCTTCATAAGATTGACTGACATTAGATCTAGTGTGTTTTAATTTTGTTTTGCTTTCTGTATTGAAAACAAAAATCTCCAGAAAAATTCAAAATTAACATAAATCACAGGCTTTATAATTTTTTCATAATAATGTCTTCTTTCTGGACAAGCTTTTATAATCCACCTCTTAGCACTGTATCATGGCAATATTTCATAGCACAATGCCTTATATAAAGTTATTTCATTTAATCTGTGGTAAGATAAAACTTTAGACTCTCTTTGCCTATGGAAACTCTTAACAGTTTGTAATAATGTCAATACTGGATGCTTATTTTTATAAGGAGACTTTTTGCTACCTGTTTTAGCTCCCGGTAGACAGCAGAAGTGACTCCACCTTCATTTAAGATAATTGCAACCAATGCATCTTTTCTCAGATAAGCATAAAAAATTAATGCCACAAAAAAAAACCATCAAGAGAAGTCAGATTTTTATGTAAACCAACTGACCACCAAGGAATATTAACTAATGCACTTCACTGAGGCCTTCATTGACACACTTCCTACATAAATATATTCGTTACTAACAGGCTAAAGCAGAAAGTCTAATACTTGTACAAATTCTCAGCATTCACTTGATATGAAGTGCTGCCTTTGCTCACCTAGGCTTTAACTAGAATTAACAACTTTAATGACTTTCTCAGCAGGCCCTTCACACCCTATTTTACCTACAAAAATGGGAATGTCATAACTGACTTGAATATCTTCAGTAAGAATGAGTTAAGCTATTTGCCTACTACTCTTTGCTTGATAACTTTGAGTAGCAACAGAAGTTAATTTCAATTCTTCTTCCTACAAATTTTGCTTGTGAGTAAACAGCAAGTGGCTACAGGCACATCATCTATTGCAGTAATCTATGCATCTGCTGTAGATAACCAGTGAAATACACTCATGTCCAAGAACACACAACTCTTCCTGGACTGACTCACACTCCTTACCTAACAGAACTGAAACAAATGTGAAACCACAAGGAGTGTCAAGCAGGGAAGAGACCACCATACCATCATTGCAACCCCAACAGATGCTTGCGCTCCTGCCCTGAGGCCATCTGAAAGGTTTTCAGTCACTGAACGGCCCAAGAGGGCTGTATCTGAAGATAAGCGGTTTATCAGCTCTCCTGTTCTGGTCTTGTCAAAGAAAGCTGTTTCTTGCTTCAGAATAGAGGAGAACATCGTTGCTCTCAAACGTTTCACAATTCTTTGTCCTGTCAGAAACAGAAGTCAGTCCAGCGTGGCACACAAGACTTTACACAGACAATATAAACAATAAACAATATAAAAATAACAGGATTACACAGCAATGAACAAGTCAAATTACAGGGTTTTAATACACCAGAAGAGAGTAATCTGGAAGATGTCACCTAACAGTAAATAAAAATGAACAATTATTCCAGCATACTTATCTCTGCACTATTAGTTTACTTTTTATCTGGTTAAAAAAAAAAAAAAAGCTACGGATTCCAATAGGATCTCTCAGCCAGTGCCAAGAATTTATTTAAGCCCATTAGATATCACGACTCTGCAATAGACAACATGACTCTCAGTATCACTTTTTGCTCCTGTTTTTACCTGCAGTCTGCATGAGGTAGACACGAGTAGCATTAGCAGCACCACCACATAAAAAGATTCCACTCAGCAAGGCACACAGGCTGGTCAGGCTGTCAGTGAAATCCTCACTGGGATTTGTATAAATAATGTCAATAACTTTGCCCATGAAGAAAGGGGCTGACATGGTAATGACACTGGAAACTGCCAGAAAGCCAACAGCAGCTGCAAATCAACAAGGAAAAGGAAAGTTATTCTGAACTTGCAAGATAATTAATAGTACAAATGAAATAATTTCTCAGTTCAAATTTCTATTAAGCTCGTGAGCACCAATTGAAATATTTAACAAGTTTTTAGGATGTCCTCCCTAGAGAGCATTAACAGTTACCAAATTCTCACACACGGTCCTTCAAATCCTGTTTGGTTTGGGTTTTGTTATTCATGCTTGTTACTGTATGAAAGCCTCCAGTTGTCTATTTCTGAGATAACAATGGACTGAAGTAAATATCTGATCTGAGGACCATCAAGACTATGTAGTTTTAGTGAGGACAAAAAGAACAACAAAAAACCATATGACTTACTCTTGACTGACAAAATTAATTTTGTTTTACTCTTTACCATTGTTGGTCTAAAAGAAAAATAGCATAAGCTTTAATTAGAAGTACATTTGCTGATGAGCAGAGCTCTTGTATTCCAGTTGCAGGATTACCCATGAACAACCTGTGTGACTGAAGGTGTATCACAGAGTATGACAGTCACACTGGACCAAGACTTAGCCTTTTGAACTTTAATCTGCAATAAAATTGCTTGAGCCAAGAACACACTTTAATTCTAAAAAGGCAAGCCAAGCTCGGAAGGCTGAGAGAGAGGAAAAACCACATCTTAATTGAAAACTGAACAAACTTGATATGAAAACCACTGAACCACAGCAAACAAGACATTAATACAGCATAATTTTCCAACAGCCAGCTCCACACTTACAGCAACCATTCATAGGATTCCTGTAAAACTACTAGCAGATAATGCCTTTGAAGGCAAAAAGACACTGTGCTGAAAGTTCTGAAGCTGCCTGAATTTTTGTTCCTTTCTACTAAGCTTCTTGTATCACTTCCGTGATGAAGAGAGCAGCCAGCCTCCCAGCAGCACACTGCCATAAGCAGTATCTCTAACACCTGACACAGGTGGTTTGATGTCCCTTACCACCTCCACAACACACATGGAAATCTTCCTTTCAGTTTTTACTTGAAGTGTAAATACAGCTGTGCATTTATGAAGTAGAATTCAGGGTACAAAAAATGCAAACCTTCCATCACCTGAAGCAAATACTTCTCTGCACTGTCACTGCAGTGTCCCGGAGCTCCATATGCTGCCCAAACAAGCTTCATCTTTGCTGTTGCATCCAATATGCAGCCTTTGGTTCTTATTCAAGCTTTGTTTGCTGTATTTGCCTTATGTTACACTCAGGCCAGCAAGCATGTGAAAGATACAGGTCTTGGATCTTTAACTTGAAGCTATAGATGCTGTAAGAAGTTATACTAAAAAGGGAAAAAACTTCCTGCTGCAAACAAGTGATCCATCCCATAGGCACATCTCCTAAGCATATTATTGACTAGCTAAAACTTCATGAGTGACCTTATTAACAGGCTGGCTGCACCGATGTATTCAAGCTGTGAAACAGCAGGGAAAAATCCAACAAAAGCCAGGTCATTTCCTGTCAGGAAGAGCTGGTTGGTCTGCAAGGCAGCTGGAGATTGACAATAGTATTGATTATAAGCACAGCACCGCATGGCAGCTCAGTCTCCATTAATCCAGACAATTTCTCAGTTATGGATGGAACAGGACATATGAACTGCAGATACAAATATTAACAAAGGGAAGAGTATAGCTAAAATCCCCATATGTTTCTGTCTAGTGGTACAGCCTTCCTGTCTTGGATTTACCTTCAGCTCTTCTTCATTCAAACTAGCATGGCTTTCACTGTAATTACTTTAAACAGCCTTAAGTGAATGAAAAACTAATACTAGTACCTAAAACAAACTGAAGACTTAAGCAATATACTGGTCTTGATCACAAATCACATGCAAAATAAGATTCCCTAATTGAAACTGTTGCGTTGATTATACCAGCAGAACAACTAGAAAACTGCACAGATGCCAAGTGGTTGCTTTTGTTTGTTTGTTTTAAAATGTTGCCTAATTCAAGGAATAGCAACAAGCAAACACTTGTTCTATCTCATTTAAAGAAGAGCTGTCATTGTGATAACAGGGTAAAGGGAGGAGTACAAGCTGTTCAGTGACCAGATATGAAGACACTTCAGACACTTCAGTTTGTTACTGACAGAAAAAAAAGACCAGAGTAAACTTTATAGTATTAGTTTCATATAGCTTACTCTGTTACCCAGAAAACTGTTGCAAACAAAATAGTGTATTTTGGAAGTTTTATTTTTTAGATTAAATCTTTTTTTTTTAGGCTATGAGATGACATTAAAGAAAATGTGGGGTAGATCAGTGGAACTTACAAAACCAGGACATCAAAATGGCAACAGAAGCAATAACAAGGTAAGTTGGCTGCAGCAGCAGCTGAGCAGCCCTCTTAGAAATGTTAGGCAAACATTTTGCATGTCTACTTACATAGAAATCCAGATTGCTGCAAAAGGTGATAAATCTATCACTATTAAATTCAACATACTCTCTGTTAAGGCTAATGTGGACTTGCTTCTTAACAGCGGATCTGCAACTGCATTTCAGGACAAGAAATTTGTCACCAACTGATAAACCAGGATGTTTACAAGCAAAAACTAGGCAGAGCTATCAGAAACCTCTCTTTAGAACACAGACTAAGTGACATAGACCAATTTTCTACATGCAAAAACACCATCAGGAGAGTAAACGTCTCAAATTTTGCTTGTTCTTACTGGACCATCCTTTTCACTCAGTATACTATGTTGAAGTGTACAAAGCCAAAAAGTTGCTTGCAAGCCTGTTGGGGGATGAGCTGTTTTAAAGACAAATACATAAAGATTTGACCTCAGATGAATTAAGATCATTCAAGCCAATCAGGGAGGAAAGACAGAAAAACACGGTAATGATATTTGGCAGTGCACAGTAGGCCAGCAAGAGGGCAGAGTAGCTACTTTTTACTATTAAGTAAGCTATGAATATTACCTCCCAGAATCTTTTAAGTAGCGCGCTAGTTTTATTTAAAGAGCAGTGCTGGCAGGTCAGCAGCAACCTTTGGGTTTGTGAGAAGTACCCTTCTACCAGTAACCAGCTGCTTGGGCATTTTGTGAGTTTCATAACAAACATTGCCAAAATAAGATGAAAAACTAGGGTGGAAAACAACAAAAAAACATGTAGCCTACTTTTTTTTTTTGCCACACTGTATATGAGAAAACAGTAAGTTACTCCAGCATATACATACATATAGGAATTATGATTTTAAAACCACAAAAACTGCCTTCAGAAAAATCAAGTGTGATGGTTGAGTTACTTTCAGACAAGCAGAACCACTTTAACCAAATACTGTAACAAAAAACAATGGCCAGGTACATGGACCTGAGAGGTGAAGGTAAATTTCCCAGCTACTGGGTGACAGCACAGAAATAGTAGAAGACTGGGGTTCAACTGAGGTTCCAAAGAGACGAGCATTCTAGTGCCTGTAAGCCTCCTTCTGCTTCCACTAGCTTCCTTGCCATTATGCACAGTACAGAATTGATTTGACTCACTGTCAATGATGGACTGGATTTTTCAGAAAGATGCCACTTGCCTGACTGCCAATTAATTTTTAAGTGGTGAGAGGTGGGGGAAACCATACCCTTAACAGTCTGTAGGTAGCTGATGTTCAAACTCATGCTACAATGCTTGGAAGAGCAATGGTTTCAAAATGAAACCATTGAGTGTTACTACAAACTAAACACATATTATCTTTTCAATTTATTTTCCTTAAATAACCTAAGTTTTCAAAGACACTCCTACTCAAGTATTGACCTAAGAAAGGTCAGCTTGTACAAATAACCTAAAGCATGATTTTCTAGTCGCATTACTCACAGATGATGTGTTCTACATTTCTATCTGCATCCTGTACAAAAACACTCGAGTTGCTCGCCACCCCAATCATCCCAAATCAAATGAATTACTAAAATAGTTTCTGAACTACATTACAAGGAATACATTTTAAAAATTCATATAGTCTTAGGAACAACTTTTTTTTTTTTTTAATTGACTTTTAAAAGAATTGTTTTTAAGGACCTTTATTGCTTCAATCTACAACAATCCAGTATTTCTCAATGAAGGACAAGAGAGTGCATCACTTGGTATAATCTTATAGTGCAGAAGAATCCAATTATGAATAAGGCAGCACTCTTCTGATTTAATGGCAAATTTTAATCCATAGGAAAGCAGCTATTATAAATTTGCTAAAAATTACCAAATAAAACTTACGAAGTACCATTTCTTGAACATCTCTAGAGAAGACCTGTGTACACAGCAAACCTTCCTACTCAATGCACAGGAAGTTTTATACCGGGAAAGGGCACACTTTGCTATGGGATTAAAAATGTCAGAGTTCCTTGTGCTTACTTAAAAATCAATAGAACTATTGTTTCCTTTGAGCGTGGTTTGGATAAAATGCAACAGAAAGAAACAAGGAGGCAGGAGGAAATAAAAGGGATCATTTTGAGAAGGCATTTTTTTGGTCTCACACACGCAACAGGTCTTAGTAATTTCAACAATGGCCCTGTCCTCTTCCCCAGGAACTGAAATGAAGACACAGGTTTACCTGACTGCACCACATCAACCAAAGAATTTCTACAATTACTTCTCTCCTTTGTTAAACCTGGGAGGTATTTCTGAACTCCTAATTTCACTACACAAAACTGTGGTCACTGACAGGGTGAATTCCTGCCACAGTACTTAGTCTTCTTTTTACCACTTTAACTAGGAACAAACAAAATTTAAGACACATGTCCTGTTTGAAATATATTCACAGCTCTACCCCACTCTAGAAGTAACTGAATATGGAACTCATTACACTGATACTTTTTTCCTCTATTTTTTTTTTTAACAGTATGACATTTGATACATTCATTTTCATTCCTAAGAGCCTCCAGAGGGTCAGAAGCTCCTTCTGCAAGGAGAGCATTGCAAGAGGTGCTGTGTGCCAGTGCCATGGAACTCCAGGCCAGTGCACACCGCTTCTTCCTGAGCCAGCAGGTGGTGAAGAGGCCCTGCACAGGGCAAGATGCCATCATCTTTGGTGACAGTCACAATGGGAACAGGTCACCTTTGCCTCTGTACCTCATCAGCTCACACCATTTCCCCAGCACACCTGGATGAGTGAAACCAGTCTTGCTCAACTTCCTCATAAATCATCCTCTGCTTCCACTGTCCTCACTGCAACTATTTCACCTTCTGTGGCTGTGTACCTCAATGCACAACTGCAAGGAGCAGACAATCCCGTGCCATGTAGAATTACAGAAAGGGCACACAGCACTCCACAGTGGTAATGATACATCCCTGTGTTACCAACCACTGGTTCTATATGCTGTAAAAAATCTGGAAGAGCTCAACCTTCCTGCAGAACAAAACAGCATGTGAAAGACTCTGAAGAGATCACAAAGCACTTGCTTACCAGTTCTGTGGACTTGAAGAGGAAATTAAACATTTTACCCTTGTTTCTTACATACAGTGAAACCATTCTCTTCCTCTTTCTTTTTGAATGCAGGAAAAACAGAGATATTGGGGTTTTAAGGCCTAGTTTCTCAGTACAAAGCTGCAACAGGAACAAAATGCAGCATATTTTAATATATTTTAGATACAATAGGTAGATGTAATTTTCCTACAACCACCTACAATGCATTTTGTCCATGTTTGTTATTCCCGCACTCTGTAATGACCCAAAGTACTTTCCTTGTTTGCTTTTCCATCCTCCCATTTAATTACAACCTAACAACAAAAGCTTTCTCTTAAGTAGGGTGTAAATAAAGAATTTTACATAAGTCCACTCCTCTCCCAGAACCAAGACAAACAGAACACTGAAAAGCAGTTTTGCACTTTTTACCACATGACTTGATATCAAGTTGTTGTGTTGTGGGTTTTTTAAATTTTAATTCATGCTAGTTTGTTACCTCAAAAGACAAAACTGCATGTTAGCTGAATTTTAGGAATTGTGATAGTTGGTTTACTTTGATAAAACCATCAGTAGGCTTCACAGATTAAGGACACTTCACTCAATTTCAAAACATAATTGCAAACAAGTATACCCTACCCTACCTGTGATAAACAAGCTGACAGCAAGTGCTCAGTAAAGGGAACTAAAGTAAATTCTTGGTTAGTTAGGAGCCTTGGGTCCTAAATGCCATCCTTCAAATAATTGATTTATTTACTCGATTAAATCCAAATAGGAAAACCACAGAACTTCACTGCGAAATCAGCAGGTAGTCTAAAAATTATAAAAATTCATTTGGATCCAAATTATTTCGGCTGTGCAATACCAATATGCAGTGAAACCCTGTAAATAACCTTGGTGAATAAAATCATGTGCAAAGTATTTTGCATCTCACAAACCACCTCTTTATATGTCTAACTTCCTCAGCTCTCTTCTCTCAAATGCTATTTACCAGTTCTATGGGAACTACCCAAGTTTTGGCAAAGGACTACAGGCCTCACACAACCATGATAGGGCACATGCTGTCCACCAATACAGATGACTTAAAAAACCCAAACTACGTAATAATTTAATATAATTTCCTTACGAACAACTATTATCCTATTAACCCCATGAGAAGCAATGTCAAGAAAAGTTCGTTTCTGCTCTTTGTTAACAGCATCAGTGTTAAAGGGTGCAATTTATACAACCACGGTGTTTTGACTTCACCATATAGACACTAAAAATAAACTGCTTTCAAAACACCTCACAAAAGTTTCAGGGAAAAAACCACATTGGGAAACAGAATTTTAATTCATTTTTAAATAAAAGCTTCGGACTCCCGTTTTTCCTTTATTCCAGACAGTCTCGAGCCCTAATTTATTGCCTGCTGATCGCAAAGTCAGTGCTGAACATGCACGGAGGCATTAAACAAACAGAACCTAGTTCTGTAGCTTCCAAAACTTTTTACTTTCCCTTCAAACACCAGCAGGGGAGAAAGGGGCGGGAGGAAGGGGCGGGGGGGGGGAGAGAACGCGTGTGTTTGGCTTTTCACAGGTGCAGAAGGCTCGCTAAAGGGTCCCACGCCGCGCTGGGATGCTGCGGGCGGCGCGGGTCCGCGAGGGGAGCGCGCCCTCCCCGTGCCCCCCCGGCCGCCCCTCCGTGCGGCCCCCGGTACCTGTGAGTCTGCAGAGCTCGGGCCGCGCCAGGGCCAGCAGCCTGCGAGCCTCCAGGCGCGGCGGCGGCCCCGCAGCCCCCCGCGGCGGCTCCGCGCCCGGCGTGCTGCTCAGCCAGCGCGGGGAGCTGCCCGCCGGCACGGGCGGGAGCGGGGGCGGCCGGCAGCAGCACCGGGAGCCCGGCGGCACCGACGGGGTGCGGAGCCCCGCGGCCGCCCGAGCCCAGGGGGGCGGCGCCGCCCGCCTCAGCAGCGGGAGCAGCCACGGCAGGCGCGCCGCGTACCCCGCCATGCGGCCGCCGCCCGTGCCCGCCAAGCGGGTCTGCGGCGCCGGGAGGGGCAGGAGGGGAAGGAGGAGGAGGAGGAGGCGCCTCCGAGCCGCCGCCGCCGCCCATGGGCCGGAGGCCGGGACCCGCGGGCGGCCGGGCCGGGCCGGGCCGGGCCGGGCTGCGGCGCGCCGATAAGGCTGTGCGGGGCGGGGGGGCCGCTCCCGGCCGACCCGGGCAGCGCCCTCTGCCGCCGCACGGCCCGGGAAAGGGAGGGGAAGGGAGTGGGGCCTGCTGAAATGGCGCCCGAGGAGCCGCACAGGGGATACCGGCCATGCATACTCATATCTCAAAGCCGAGTGCCAAGGGGATGGTGCCAGACTCTTTTCGGTGGTGCCCCGCGACAGGGCGAGGAGCAGTGGCCATAAACTAAAAGCACAAGAAGTGCCACTTCAATATGAGGACGAACTTCTTTACCTTGATGGTGGCAGAGCACTGGGACAGGCTGCCCAGGATGTTCGTGGAGTCTCCCCCTCTGGAGACATTCAAAACTCACCCAGACGCGTTCCTGTGTAACCTGCTCTAAGTGACTCTACCTTGGCAGGGAGGTTGGATTAAGATGATCTCCAGAGGTCCCGTCCAACCCTAACAATTCCGTGATTCTGTGACCCTGCCCTGCCTAGTGATGGCAAAGCCCTGCCTGGGAGAGGGCCAGGAGCTGAAGTGGCTGGGATAAGGAATCAGGGACTCAGACCCTTGCCCTGTCCTTCTGTCCCAGGCTCCTGTGGGTCACGCCAGGAGAGGCTATCTGAGGCTGGCCACCGAGCCTTGCTGGCCTGTGGCCACAACGCATCCTGCCCTGTCCACAGGTTTGGTCGTGATCTGAACAAGGGGAAACCTCTAGCCGGTGGAGAGCCATTTTCAGGGGCACCGTGTGCCCAACCACATGCTCAGACTGGCAGCTACAAGGTCTGTGCCCATGCTCAGGCTAGCACCTACAGGGTTAGGATGAGTAATGGGTACTAACTGAAAGAGGGGAAATTTAGGTTAGATATTAAGAAGAAATCCTTTACTGTGAGGGTGGTGTGATACTGCAACAAGTTGCCCAGAGAAGTTCTGAAATGTCGCATTCCTGGAAGTGTTTAAGGCCAGTTTGGATGGAGCACTGAGCAACCTGGTCTAGTGGAAGGTGTCCTTGCCCATGGCAGAGTGGGTTTGGAAGTAGGTGATCTTTAAGTTCCTTTCCAACCCTTAACAGTCTATATGATTCTATGATCCACAAGAACAGCCCTTCCTTGTTACTGTTTTTTTCACATATCACTGCTCAGGGTATGAGCCATTTTCCAAACAATCCTCTGTCCCTAACCCTGATTTAAGAAAAGGAAACGGAGTCACAACTTTCCTGAGGCCACACAGTACTGGGAGCCAGAGCAGGGAACTGACCCCCCTGTCCTGTTTTCCCCACCAGAGTACCCAGTATAGGGATATCTACACTTCAATTTTAAATTTTTGGGTCAAACTTCTCTGTGAATTAGTTAACATCAGTTTGTGAGATTTGGTTTGCCAGAGTGGTTTGAACAACCATGCTTTAAAGTCTGCAAATGAGTAAAATTGCTTTAAAAGATCACGAGAAAACATGAGCAGCCTTTTGCTACTGCAAATGATCCAGCCAAATTCCCAGTATTTAGGGAAATCAAGGGGTTAGCACACCCACCAAGCATGCTGAGGGATGGAGTCTTATCCTGGGAAAACCACCAGAGCTTGGTTTCGCTTGATATTTGAGTGAATTAGCATAAGCCTTCCTCACAGCCATCAGGTGATGCTGGAATATTTGGAGACCTGCTGCGTGAGGGCAGCAGCACAGCAACCTCACCCTGGTGCCTGGGTTTCCTCCTTGCCCACACCCAGCCTCCTGCCATCCCCAATGCTGCCCTTTGTCACTGCAAGGAGGATATTATATGTATATATATATTGGATATTTAAGCACAGAATCACAGAATGGGTCAGGCTGGAAGGGACCACAGTGGGTCATCGGCCCAACCCCCCTGCTCAAGCAGGATCATGCCAGAGCACACGGCACAGGATTGTGTCCAGGTGGTTCTTGAATATCCCCAGTGAGGGAGACCCCACAACTTCCCTAGGACAGTCTATTTCAGTGCTCAGTCACCTGCACAATAAAGAAGTTCTTCCTCACGTCCACGTGGAACTTCCCGTGCATCAGCTTCTGCCCGCTGCCTCTTGTCCTATTGCTTGGCACGGAGCAGAGTCTGGTTGCGTCCCCTTGGCCCCCTCTCGGTCATGTTTTCCATGGAGGCCCCGCAGGCCTCGGGGCCGGCCGCCGCCAGGGGGCAGCCCCGCCGCCCGCGCCGGGCCGGGGCCGTTTTTGGCGCCGCCTCCCCGCGCAGAGCCCCCCGTGGGGGGGACCTTTGTGGCGCTCGCCGCTCCCCGTCCCCGCCGGCCCATCGATGACCCGGGCCGCGCCCGCCAGCCGGGCACCCCGCGTCTCCAGGGGCTGGGGGGTCGGGGACAGAGGGCAGAGCAAACCCCAAGCTTGGGTGCAGCACCGAGGGCCGGGGTCTCGCCAAACCTGCCGCAGCGCCAGGCCCCTGCCCCTGCTTGTGCTGGCAGGCGCAGAGGGGAACCCAGTGAGTGCAGGGGAGGATACAGGGCAAAGCACCACAGGAGGGGCACCCTCAGGGAAGTTTGCAGAGATGTGAGTTTGTGTTTTCCAGCGAAGCTTCGGGTGCTTGTGGGCTGTGCTGGGCAACCCGTGCTGTGCCCCGGTTATCTGACGGGCTGAAGGATGAGGGCTGTTGGAGAACACAGGATGTTTTCTCTTGAGAGAGTTTGGAAAAGTAAGAATTATGGATAAATAATTTTAAAAAGAACAGAGAAAGCCAAGCACCCCCTACCTCCACCAGGAAAAGGAGAGCTGAGTGGCAAAGGCACACAGAAAGTTTAGATGCAGCAGAACTTTACATTCCAGTTTGGTTTAGGCTTTGCTTCTGGGGAAAAAAATAATGTATAAAAACACAGCCACTGCCAAACTCACAGATGGTCATACAGTCATCCTTAAGTGGTCATGAAATATTTGCACTAGTGGAGTAGACTTGCCAGGGGGAGAGGGCCTAAAATTCTGGCTATTCTTTTCAGTCTGTTTATCACATGCAGATGACTCAGCTATTGTCTTAAGCAAAAATGGCAAAAAGCAAAAACAAACAAACAAACAAACAAACACAAAAAAACCCCAAAACAAACCCACAAAAACGAACTTTGCAAACATGGCTTGCTTCAACTCCAGTAATAGGCTGAAGTCGTGATGTGTTAACCTAAACTACTACAAAGTCACGTGCACTCACAACTCCAGTCCTCAGGAGTGAATGTTTAGGGCTTGGCTCATTCCTGGTGTTGAAGTACATGAACCTCCGGAAGGATCTGTGCTAGTTCTAAAGGGCAAGTTGTCAGTACATGAGTTTTGCTGTGGTTTTCTGGATGCCAGACAAGTGGCCATTCTCCACATGCAGTTGGCACTTGTTTGCCTGGGGTTGTCTTACAGCATGACCTCAGTTTATCACTGCAATGAGCACACAGGAGTTTCTGCCCTTATTTGCCCTGTCCCTCTCCATGAACTACAAAGGTTCAGTAGCTATTGCAGAGCCAGGCCCAGGGCTGGCCTAAGGCAAACATCAGAAAACGGGTACTATCACTGGTGTCCAGACAACAAGAAACTCCTTCTGGGAGGAGTGGTTAGTTTTCTAGAAGCCTTGCTCCACTTAAGTGTCCACCTCGTTCTCCTCTATCCATCACTTTTAGGAACTTCGTGAGACTCATGTTCAACCTAGCCTTTGCAATATTACCGTGCCTCCAAACAGACTCATGGCACTCACTGCTGTCTAGGTAGCCCACTTGCCTAAGTGGAAAAGTGAAGTGCAATCTGGCATCATCCAAGATAGGGGGTTCAAGATATCCCTATATAAAACATAACACCTTTTCTGTACATGTGCTGCTTGGTGCTGTTATGTAACAGTGTCCATGAAACAGAAAGTCAGACACATTTAAAATTGTTAAAAAAGATTACCAGTCCAAAGACAAAGCTTATTTAGTACTTGAAATACCTTAAGCATGGAGAGCATTGTTGAGTTATTTCAGTTGTGGCTCCTATCCAGTAACTTAAAAAAACACCCTCATAGCTAATGCACAGCATGACAGGATAGTCTTTGGCGAGGGACATCCAGGCAGTTAATTTAACTGTCACAGTGGCATCTTGTATGGTACAGTTTTAGAGCCTCACTCATCACGAGTGACCAGACACCACTCAGAAGAAAGGCCATTTCAGGTGGTTGAAGAATCTGCTCAGCCCAAAGGTCCAGCAAAAGTCAACAAGTGTTGAAACAAGGTTCGCAAAATGGCCTGAAGTACTTTTTATTTTCTTGGCAAACTCAAAGAATACGTTAATGGAAATACCATTTCTGTAAAACATTTTTAGACTTAAAAGACACTTCTAAGAGGCAGCCTTTTCACAAAGGAACCAGAATGGGGAGAAATAGGATGAACTGTACCATTCCAGAAATTGGGACATTCAGACTGAGCAGTATGGCAGCATGCTGCCCAGGAGATGCCAGTGTTAAAAGAGAGAAAGGCAACTTTAGTATAGACCTGTGAATGGGTGTAGCAATTTATAAGAGCAAATAACTTTTCCTTTCATCAGTACTTCGTGACTAAGCATGGACTTTTACCTCAGTTTTGTCTATATTTACTGTGGCCTGGACTACCTGACACCTTTTGAAAGGGTGTTTTACTCTTCATTGTCTTTATCAATTCAAGAGGTTAGGAAACACAACAAAATTACGAGATAGTGAATGTCAAGAAAAAGGAAATTCTTCTTCCTCACATAAAGGTAAGGTGTAGAACTTCTTGCTGCAGCAAACTGTGGAAGCTACAAGTATATAACTGATTAATAAAAGAGATGAGGCTAATTTAGATGAAACTAAATGCATCAGCAGCTATTAAAGACACATTCCCAGCAAACCATAACTGTGTGAACACAGAAATATGTAAACCAAGGAAGGACTGCTGTCCATTGTCCTCTTTTTCCCAGAATCTCCTGACAGCCTCTGGCTGATCCCATGCAGTGCCCAGTGCACTGTGCATCATCCAGGAGGCACACGAAGTGAACTGAGCTTTGCAGGAAAAGGAGGACCCAGGTACATGACAGAGAACAGCGTTACACACAGTCACACGAGCTGCAAGATCCCTACTATGATGCTTATTAATATTTGAGTGCTTAACTATGTCAGCTTAAATATTTTTGTGGTTTTTGATATATATTTAAAATAGAATAAGGAAATGTTCCATGCAAATGCACTTACTTAGGAAATAGATAGTTAATAGAGACTACAGTCCAAATTTTGCTAGACTTAAAGGCATTTCTCCCATTCATACTTTCCTCCCAGTTCTGCCTTAAAATTCAGCTTTTCAATCAATTACAAACATTTCTTAATAGTCTAGATTATTTCCTCATTTCTTTCCTTCAAGCATTTACTTTCTATAAGCACCAAAAAACTGTCCACACAGTATGTAGAAATTTAAAGGTTTGAAGCTCATAATTAGCAAATTTTTTCCCAACACCTCAGAAATCGCTTTTTCATCTTTTAGACTATAACATATAACAGCATTTGCTTCCCAAGTCTCTTTACTCATCACTTCTGCATGCAAAATTATTCAGAGTAACCCAAGTAATAAAAAGCCCAATTCCACTGTAGAAGTAAGATGTTACAGGGAAATTTAATTCTCTGCCCATTTCGCCCTTACTTCTTCCCCTTCCCTCCGTCCTCCCCGCCCTGGTTTTGGTTGCTGTTTGCTCTACTTCAGGACCAAAGGCCCAGCTGCTCTAAATCTAAACACGGCTCTGGACATATGGCAACAAACAGCAAAATGAGTTCCAGTGAGCACTAGTGAGACATATCCTTCCTAGGTATACACATGGGTATTCAGCCAAAAGAGTAATTTCACAATGAAACCTTTGGGCTAAAATCTGCAGAATTGAGTAAAAACACTCAAAACAACTGGAGAGATTACTGCAGGTTGAAGAATACCATGTGTTTGGTCTGGAAAGCAGTATTGGCTCAGCAGAGCTGAGGGAGAAGGTCTCTGTAGAGACCTGCATAGCACAAAGCACCAGCAATTCAACCATCACCCCTCCCCTCCCATTTTTTTCCCCCCCCAAATGCCTGATCCTGGTCTGGGATTGTTAAGCTGCTTGACACTTTTGATATGCAGCCACCAGAAGATTAGCAGTGCCATTTAACTCCAAGTGTACATAGCTGAGCCACAGCATATGCTGTTATTAATCTCAGAAAGGTCAAACACTTTCCTGATAAAATGCTTTGGTTGTTTAGCAGCATGTAAGCACACAATAAAATAAAACAGAAGGCCACTGTGAGTTGTCGTCTGAACTCTTAAGATCATTTAGGTGTTCTCAAGAGAATTTTCTCATGACAATCCAGAAGGTCTGAGGGAAGCTGAAGGGAATTATCATTTAATACCAACAGCCTGTCTAGAAGACATTTGTTCAAAAGAGGCATTTTAAAAACATCAAACCAGAAAGTGAAGGTCATGCAGCACTACAGAATGAGGCCTTCTGGTGCATAGTGTCAACCTCAGGGAGTACCTAGATCCTCCAAGTGCATTTCAGACAACCTTCAAGTCCCTACTCCATGATGTGTTCACATCAGCTGTGTGGAAAGCCTGTATGGAAACATCAAAACAGCATGCACCCAGCGAGCAAGACCACCACATTCAGCCTCCAAGTGCCAAGTGGGCTCTGGCTCAAGCAGTGTAGAAGCATGCTGCTGCTGCCTTCTTCTTCCCATGCAAGTTGGAACGAAATTCCCAGAAAGGGACCAAACAATTTTTATTTTTCTTTTTAAACTAAATGCTTTTAATAGAAAACAAAATACAAAATAACTCTTTCCAGAAAGCAGAAATATTTAATCTCTCCAAATGACAAACTAGAACGTGCTTTTTCCGCAGATCCTTGTTGTAAATGCTGATGATTTATCTCACAAAGTGTTCATGAAACTGGTATTGCAACATTTGAGAAAAATCCAACACTGGCAGAGCTGCCTCTGTGTACACACAATAATTTAGTAATACTATTTTTTCCCATGTCACTTTGTGTGTCTCTCTCTCCTCATCCCCCTCCCCTAGACTGCCAATTTCCATTTACAGAAATATTTTTGTGAGGTGCAGTGGTGGATTGACATGCCCTGTTTCCATTAGGATCCAAACTCAGACGCTTCAGTTCTATTGTGCCCTCCCTCCAGACAAGGCAAGTTATTACCCTTAAAGCCACCACTCTGCCCCCACTGTCCTCCCATCCTCAAAACGCAGTGCAACCAGAGTCAGAAAATTTCCTAATTAATGGAACATAAATACAAATATCACAGCTAGTATCAGGAACCAAACCCAAACAACAATGCAGAGACGGGCCCCAACTGAGGTCAGATTTCCACCTCCTTACGAAAAAGAACTATGGTATTTTCTACTTAGTCCAAAATATTCCAGAAGTGCTATAGGGAGCTGTAATACTTAGGACTACTATCACTGTAGAAAATACATAATGTTCTTTTAATAGAAGGGTCTTAAAAATGCTGGTCCTCTGCAATACCAGTAAAACAAAACAACACAAAAAACACTGGGCCAGTAGTTCTCCACACGCTCAAGCCTCAGTTAACAGTAGGTAACATGTGCCCATCAATCAATGCAGGATATTTAAGTGCAGGTCAGCAGCTTATCTGGTTGGCAGTTTCACTTGTCTGGACCAGGCTTTTGGTTTCCCCAAGCTACTGGATTTACTCCACTTTTCCCATTCCTACAAGATTAGAATGTGTATGTATTTTCATCACTCCTCCTTTTTTCCTTATTCTGTTCAATAGCACAGCCTTTTTGTGACATCTTAAAGCATTTGCATCACTATGAACATGCCTTCCCAAGGGGCAGAGGAAGAAAAGTGTCTCACAGTCAGTAATCTCAGCTTGCAATGGATTCTGACATTCAATACGCCAACCCACTTCCGTAAGACAAAAAGAAAAATTAATGTTCCTGATTTTCTTGTGCAATTCCAGTCACTAGAAGAAGATTACAGGCCATAAACTGTACGCTCAGTACATTATTCATTTGTCCAGTATATACACCAACCAGTTCACTGGAAGACCCATCCGCAGGGGCGTTGCAGTAAGTGTTCCGAATGTCCCAGACCCGAACTGAATTGTCCATTGACGCTGAAGCAATTAAACTACTGTCAGGGCTAAAAGTAAGGCTGGTTATGTTGTCTGTGTGCCCCCTCAGTTCTTTGTAAAGAGTTCCTGAAGCCAAGTCCCACAGCTTTAGCCGCTGGTCTTCGCCTGCTGATGCCAGGTACTTACCATTGGGAGAGAACGCGAGCGCCAGCACAGGGCCACGGTGCCCGGTGAAGAGACGCACCGAGTTGCCCTGCTGAGTGCTCCACAAGCGCACAGTTTTGTCCGTGGAGCCCGTCGCCAAGTAGTTGGAATTGGGGTGGAACTTGACACAGTCTACATCTGCCAAATGGCCCGCGTATATTCGCAGTGGGTACGTCCGATCAAATGACCAGAGCCTTGCAGTGCGATCGTGGGAACCACTGGCAAAGTACAGGCTGCAGGGGCTAATATCCAAATCCCAGACAGGATAGGCATGCCCTTGGTATAACACAGTGTTTGTAAAACTTCCGAGGTCCCAGTATCTGATGGACATGTCCTCAGAACAAGATAAGAGTCCTGAACTGTCTGAAAGGAACCTCGTGCTATATACAGGTCCACAGTGCCCTCTCAGGATCTTCATTTCTGTGCCTGTGCTGTCGTCATCTTCCTCCTGGTGGTGGTGAAGAAAAATAAACAAGAAAGGAAAGCATGTTTATCTGTTCAACAAATACAGGAACCACCATGAGGAAAACAGGTGGGTGTTAACACAGGAGTTATTTTAGATGTGGCACATGCAGTTCGTGCAACTCTGAGACACAAACATTGCTGGTGCATTTGCTATATCTAAGTGAATGCTGGAAGAGATGGCAAGATGAGACATTCTATAAAGGCATTGTCTTCCTTTTGAGTAGCCTCATGCTCAATCCAGAAGGCATTTTACCTAGGACTGTACGCAAAAAGGGAAGAAAGTATTTAATTATATTTTTCCATTTGCTAAAATCATATGCATAGTCCCTATCCACATGCTACTAAACATTTGGCTAAGACATTGAAACAGATCTTGGCATCCACTCTTTTGGTGCGGCCGTTATTGGAAATGAATCTCACAGTAGAGGAAAATAATCACATGTCTTAAACAAAAGGCAGGAGATGGAAAGATAAAGCATATTTGACAAGCTGTCTGTTGGACATTCTTTCTTAACGCCACATGTGAACAGAAACCCAGTAAGGCTGTAACAATTACTTTTCTCTCCAATCTCCACCAGGATACTTTCACATCCTCACCCTTCAAGAACAGCCTGCAAGAAAAGCAAATGTAAGCAGCTTATTTAGGTCAGTGTATCTATTTTGGGGTAGGAGAAGATGAATAATCACAAAAATGATGGCACTGGAAACCTTTTTATCCTGTTATTCTCCAATTCAAGTACCAGGGCAAATAGTCAAAAAGTAAAGACTTTTAAAGTTTAAAGACTGTTCAGTGAGCTGTGCTAAAGCAATCTCCCAATCGAGGGTAAGAGCCTCTGAAAGCCTACTCAAGTAGCACCTCTTGACACTCAAAGGCTATGGACTACAAAAGTTTCACAAATCTCAAGAGAGTGTCCTTGCCTGACAAGCTGGGATCTCATTGACAGTGCAAGATAACCGTGGCTTGGGGTACACCTGTGTAGTACCTTGAGACCACCTTTCCTCAGGGCTGTCAGGCAGACACTTTTCCTCAGTACTGAATCGGTAACACTCACAGACAATCTCCCCGCATCATATTCAACACAACGCCCTTTTGTTTGTGAGCAGCCCCTTTAACTTTTATCATTGTGAACGGGCCCATTTCTGGCAGAAGGAGCACTTCCTGCCCCGAGAGGAAACCCAGTTCCCCAGGGCTGCTGGACTGCTGTGACGAGCAGAAGTCAGTGTGTCATGAGCAGCTCTCTTGGCTGACACACTAGCTCCCAACCCTCTGACCTCAGGACCCTCAGACATTTTGGCTTCAGACTTAGCAATAATCCTGAAAGCTCTTCTACTCCAGTGGTTTCAAATCTCAGGTCCAAAGTGAACAAACTCTGAGCTACCTCCTTGCCTTTCTCCATCTCAATGGCATGCTACACACAGTAGGCAGCAAGCAGTGTTCAGCAATACTAATTCTCTTCAGAGTAGTCAGTGCCCATGGGAGCTATATGAGGTGGCTGGAAGCCAACTTCATCTCTGCTGTGGAGGTGAGGCAGAGAAAAACTGCAGGCTCTAGCATGCAAGCCCCATTCTTATTCAAATTACTTTTTCTACCTCAGACAGAACATTGCTTGTTGGAATCTACAGCATCTCTAGGGTGTGTTACCACATTAAGGGAGAAAGACTGATACCTGCAGCATTTTATCCTATTTAATGATGACCAGAAGATTCCTGACAAGTTACCAGTGAGAGTCCATTACCTATATTGTACTGCAGTTTCTGTAAATTTTGCAAGTCCAGGTACTTAATTTTATGCACTCAAAGTAATACAAGGCTACTCGGGCTGTCTGCAAGCACATACTCTCTTATTAGCACCTCCTCTTCTTTCCTTGTATTACAGTAACAGCTGATGTGACAAAGCCTTCTGCATCATTCAAATTCACATTCCTATATGGTCACAGGTAGCAAATCTTATCTTTGACTTCTGTTTGACACCCACTTAGCACAACAACTGCATGCTGCTGTTACAGCTCACTGAACACAGTACACCTGTAATGCTTCTGAGTCACTAAACATTTGTTTCCTCCCTATCCAAGTTAGTCTGTGACCAGATTAACAAAGCAGCCACTAAATTACTGTTTTGCAGAACCAAGCTTAATTTCTTTGTCAGATCAATCACACTTCTCCCTTGCATCCCACAGCTACTACCACCATCTAGTTGTGCATTTGCAGCAGCTATAGAAAGACTGCAATCTGTGTTATAAATCAACAGGGAGGCAGGGAATCTCTCTTGATAATGCTTTTTTCAGGATTTCAGTTTCACACCTTGAATGTGTTTCCTGGATATAACACAAAACTGGGCTTACCCAGATTCCATCAGCTCTTTCCGAAGTGGTTGCTGCTGCAGCTTAGTGTGAACTATTTGTATTTCTTTTGAATGGACAAGAAATTAAGTTAAATAAGTCTATGTTAATCAGTAACCTACACATGCTAAGGGCTATGTTTTATTACTTGAATTATCAGAACAGATTTTAAGTAACAGGATAGAATTGGAAAACCTGCTAATATACTAAAATGAGCTAAAAAAAAAAATTACTCCAATAGTGAACAGGAAATCTTCTTGAGCAAGTAAAAGACTTCAAAAAATTATATTAATAAGAAACTGAAAACAGAAAAAATGTTGGCATGTTTTGTTACAGAAGACGTTCTTAAGATGTCAAAAGGGAAGATCTCTTACCTGCCTACAGTAGAGATCTCCTAGCAGGGAAAGATGGGTAAGGAGGGCTCTTATTGCAGGACATTTCTTACTGCTCCTTCCAGAATTCCCTCCCATCTGCCATTGAACAAGGTGTCAGCATCATCCCCACTCATTACCACTTGAAGGACCACTGCCACTTAAAAGCAGAACCTTAGAAGCAGAGCTAAATAGGGTCAAGTCTTAGTCTTCACAGGATTTAACGATTGCCATTCTTGCAGCCTGGAACATACCATTATTTTCTGCGGTTGATTTAGGTAGTACCGGCAAGGAGGATGGCAAAATTGCAAAGAGACAGATACTACATCCATTTGCACAGCTGAAAAATTACATTTTTAACCAGGACTTAAGTAAGAGAGACTAAAAAGTGGCATTTGTGAGATGCTACTATAAAGAAAACAGAATCACTGCATCCCAACATAATAAGCCTCTCCTATTTCCAAGAAAAAAGACAACACTGACGAAGTACACTGTGGCATCACACTGAGCAAAATTCACTAAAACTACCCCTAGAAGATGATTTTGACCTTGGTGACGAAAAGGCTTTACAGAGACTAGGAAAAAAAGTTGTTCTCTAACACCTTTCCCAAGTCTTGCCCTCATTTATATATATATATATGTGTGTGTGTGTATACACATATGCACACACAGAAGAAGAGTTAATAAACTAAACCCAATAGTATATTTTTAGTGCCACCCTGAACAAGATCCACTGAAACTACCATAATTTTAGACCTTTATAATTTCATAAACAGAAGGACCTATTTGCTTGCAGCAAATCAGAAACCAAGGTGAAGAATAACTATTTCATGCATTACTATTTAAATACAGTATCCAAAGCTAATTATACAATACAGAAATCAATCAAACCAAATTTTAACATCCTCACAAGTTATTCTATAGAATTCACTGAAGTAATGTCAAAGCACATACAGGATTTTTGTTCTTTGTCAAAGTTTTCATCAGACTTTTCCCTTTGAATTACTTCTAATCAGACTGCAGTGCAAGGCTGAAACACAGCCCCTGCTCACACTGAGCTGCATTACTGGTGATGGCAGCCCAGTCAAGGTGGTCTGGTTTGGTCTTGTATCTGTGGCTTCCACTCCCATTGCATCCAGGCAAGTGCTGGTCTGTTCTCACCTTCAATATTTTCATTTAGGGCTCCCAGATAATGGAATTTGTTTTCTTTGTAATCAAAAGCCTTTCATTTGCATTTGGTAACCAACAGTGTGTTCAGGCTGGTATCATCCCTTAACTTTGAACTCCTGCTCAGGACACTATTTGTTTTGCTAGTGGTGGAAGTTATTCAGGACTTTGTGCTGGTCTTTGACCAGCTTTTGTCTTTAGATCTGTCCACAAAAACTGCAGGATACACAAAGTATCAAAGGGCCAACAACAGCCACTTGCACTCAAACTTCCGTGGCTGTTCTATAATACATGTACAACATGCAAGTATGTGCCTACATGCCAATGAAAGCTAATACACACACTCCTGATTACCTGGCAATATCTCACTTTTCTACAGTCCAGAGCCAAAAAAGGTGACCTGCTGATTTACCAGACAAATTCTCCTCTGTTGCTGGTTATTGTCATTTGGCTTCCATAATGGGCAATACAGTCACATGTCCTATGAACTCTTGCAGCTTATAATGAAAACAAGTCCATAGCTCCATCTTGGTCTAGTCTGACCCACTGACCTGCTCACTCTGAAGAAAGGGTTAACCTGGGAAGCAGTGAGCATACTGCTGTCCTGTCTCACCTCAATGCCTGACTCTTGTTCTCAAGCTGACTAACAAAGCAATCCCTATTCATAGATCTCTGCATACACCAAGCTCTCTGAACTCTTCCAAAATAAACAGAATCCTGCCACTAAGTATTTTTTAGAAGATGAAAAAACAGTGGAAAAAAAGCTGTTTCTACTGCTAAATGCTCAGCACAAGAACAAATGAGGCTTCTTTTTTTCCCCCCAAGAGGGGAATGATTAAACAGAAGACTCACAAATTTTGATCTCTAACCAGACACAAGATGCTACTTGGACAGCTGTATCGAGATGGGAGGAAGGGCGTGACTAGCGGGCAAAAAAAGTGAAGGTACACACATCCCTGTCCTTGTATCCAGCATTCCAGAGTACAAAGCCTCTGAAGTTGCTACACTTTCTCCTTGTTTCACCTTCCCATCCCTAAGAAGGCTCCATGGTCCTCAGGGAAGGGAGCCTACTCTAGCCACCTGTCTACTGTCATCTGTTCAAGGACATCTGAAAGAGGGAGATCAGCACCTAGGACTACCAAACTATGACCCAAGCACAAACTCATTTCACCTCAGTGCAGCATTTACAACCACTCCAGGAAAGAACAAGAACAAGACATACTCCAACAATGCATGCTCAAAACAGCCTGGCAGGAGGGATAGAAGGGGCAGGGCGGAGGGGGAGAAAAAGGGTATCCAGACCTCCTCATCCAGGATGTCACAAGCCAAACGGACGCGGGACACATCAACGAAGTGGGGCTCAGATTTTAACTTCCTGGAACGCAGGCTCCACAGCTTCACACAGGAATTATCGAACCCAGCAGCGAGCAGCTTGCTATTTGGTGAAATCTCTGCAGTGTTCAGCAACTGCTCTGTATTATAGAAGGCATAGAAACAGATGGTCGTTAAGGAAGGGGGCCCGTCCTTGACACGTTTAATGCTGTCCTGCAGTAAATCCAACGCTGCCTCATTCTGCAGAATGGAAGCCGGCACTTCGCTGGGTTCCAGGCCATTGCTCTCATTGCGTGAGGAGCTCCCACCGGCATAGAGCTGGTAGTCAGTCCTCTTGGCAGGCTGCACATCCAGGTGAATGTGCAAGGTCAGGACTTTGCACAGGGCATTGTTGTTGTCACTTTGGAGGTAGCGAAGAAGGTAGTTGTAGCTGTCCTCTTGAAGGCGGATGACATACTTGTTGTCCAGAAAGGCCCGGAGCTTCAAGTTGGACAGGATATCTTGAATAGTCATGGTGGTCTGCAACTGTTCAATGATATCCTTCTGGCTGGCATTCTGCAAGAACATGCCATGGAAGCGGCTGTAAAAACTGTCCACTGTGCTTTTTAGGCCATTCTGGACCATGTTCAGATGGAGGTAGACAAAGAGGGGATATAGAAGAGGCATCACTTCATGGCTGTGCTGAGAATCTGAATCTATATAAAAAATAGCAACAAACTTTGAATGATTTTTCAGTCCTTCTTTCTACTGGGAATAAACCAAAGCAAGGACAATTACTGAAAAAGTCTTGACAGTGGCATCAGAGAGCATGCAAAATGAGAATTTTGTTGGCACGTTTAAGTGAACCTTTTCTGTCACTTAAAGTGGGTACAGCACCCATGACAGAGATTGTCAGGTCAGTGAGGCACCTTGTCAAAACAAAAAGCAGAGATTTCAAAACCCTTTTTCAGGTGTGGGGCAGCTAATAATATACCACCTCATAAAAAAACATGACAGATGAATTTCCCCTGTTTATTTAAGAAGAAAAACTATGCCCTTTGTTTACCGAAATAAAGGAACTTTAATATTTATTCACTATATTTAAAATAGTATTTAAGTGCTTAAGACAATATTATTTACCTAGCTTGTATGGGCCTGAGCTTTGGTGACTTTTTTTTCTCTTAGCTTCAATAAAAGTTGCATGTGGTGCTTTGGATGGAACTGATATGTCTCCAGGGGAAAGGAAGCTACAGTTTCCAAAATGTACTGCAATATGCTGTGCGCTTGTTTTATTTCTGTGCCTGCCCATGTACGCGCTTTCTCTCTCTCTGCCAAGGCAAATCCCAGCAGTAATTCCTAGTACACAGTGTAACAAACCCCCGATTAAGCTGTGCTGTACCTTGCAGAGACTGATCTGTGCAACAGCTCCGCCCCTCCTTCACCAGCTTCTTGGAGCTGTTTGCCAGCTACAGGAAGTTGTGAGGAAGCAGAGCCCTGCCACAGAGCACCATGGCAACATACAGGGCCACAATAAGTTACTACCAGAGGACCAAATGGTCCAAATTACTGGAAAACAAATAGGCATTGCTGATTCCCAAACATTTGCTGATCCTCAAAATGCAAAAAGCATTGCTGCTTTTCAACTTTTTCTTCCCTCCTGCCACTCACCAATACATATCCTTTTTTTCCTATTTCCATTAGGTTGTTTTTCCTCTGTGCTGAGTACTCTTCCAGACCTTCTCTGGTCCCTACTGTGCCTCTCTCTCATTTCTATAGGAGTAACTACAGAGTATGTGTGGTGTGTTTGCATACTTAAGCATCACTCTCCTTCCTGTCCCACTGAAACTGGGCCAAAGCCAATGAAAACAGTGGTCTGCATGTGGTAAAAGCTCTATGCAGCCAGCAGGTTCTCTTTTCTCTCCATGTACACTAGTCCAAAAATGCAAAAACAGGAAGGACCTCACTCTGCAGTGGGGAAAAAAGGGAAAAGATGGCAGAAACAGGAATGAAGAAAATGTTCCTTAGGAACACAGGAGGAGAGGTTACAGGAGTTGGGTCTGTCTAGCCTCAAGAAGACTAAGGGGGTACCCAACTGCTGCCTTCAGCACCCAGTGGGACATTACTCAGGAAAAGAGCCTGCCTCTTCTCAGAGTTGCTCAGTGGAAGGACAATAAGCAAGTTGCTGCAAGGGAAATTCTCACCAAATCGATCAGCCCTGAAGACAGGTCCCACGGGTGCAGAGCAATCTCCACACACTTTGATTTTCTAAACCTGACTGGGAAAGGCTCTGAGTAACCTGATCAAACTCCCATCTGCCCTGCTTTGAGCAGCTGGTTGAATGAGAGACGAGTTAGTTTAGGAATTACTAGAGTAATTCCTAAAGGATTCAGTGGCCCTAATCTCCTGCCCACTCCTCTGTGGGGCAGGCACCACAGAGATAGGAAGTGTCCTGCTGTGCCTTGTGGCTGCCTGTCAAGTTACTCCCTTGAAGAAACAGAAGTAGTTCATGCAGGTACAATATCAAAACAGAGCAAGAGAGATGAAAAATAAAGATGAAAACTGTCAACCTGAACACCAAAACCATGCGTAGCACTTCCCCAAGCAACTAAGTGACTGAACAGAGCAATCACACTTCTCAAAAATCTATTAAACCGTAAGGATTTACCTCAAATACTCAAGTGCAAAGGTGTGTAACTGCTCTAGGTGGCAAGGCTCCGTGACTTCACTATTTTCTGCCTCTGCCTTCCTGCTTGCTTCCTTCTCTTCCCTTCAACAACTATCAGAATTATTAATCCTAATGTTATGCACAATGGGATCAAAAATCCCTACACTGTACAAATGTTGATGTGCCCAAAGGCGGGAGGAGTGACAACCTCACTTTCCTTGGTCTTATTCTCTAAAAATTCTATCTGCTTTCTTCTTCCCACATTGGAGACTCAAAGAAGAAATAAGAAGATTCCCAAGACTACGGTTTTTTAAAAATATGGAATAATTACAAAAAAATAAAGAAAAATCATTATTGTCTTCTGCACTACAGAAGGAGAATTTTTTTACTTTGTCATATCCCTACAGTCTCAAAGCCAGTACACATAACTGTAAGGGAATAAATTCTCCCTCTTAGAAATCCAGACCCCCATAAAATAAGCCAATTATGGATAAAATTAAAACCCCTAGACTATGAGACAGCAGAGAACTAACTTTATTTCTCAGTCACCTGCCGTTCACATAAAACACTAATCTTCCTTCTTGTCCTGTGTATGTATGTATGATGTTGTCTAGATCTAAAAGGCCAAATGCTTGAACAAGAAAGGGCAAACAGACATTACAAAATTCAGTGCTACTCAGTACACAGAGAACAACCAAAATAAGAAAAATTAAATATTTCTATTTGTAGTAACTGAAATATTAAAACTAGAAGTCAAAACGTTGTTAGAGACATGATTCTGAATTTTATTGCATTGTCCTTTACTCATTGAAATGACAAGGAAAAAAAACCCAAACAAGCAAACCACGGCTATTTTCCTCTTCCTTGCTTCCTGGTATTTACCTGTGAGAAAATTGCGTAATCGTCCAAATTGTACTTCATATTGCTGTGGCTCTGCGAGGCAGGGAGCTGCAGACACGACATTGGCACAACCAGACTCAGACTGGACTGTGAAATAAAACAAGGGAACATTAAATGGGGTTTTAAGGAGTTTTGCATGTATGTGTGGAAACAAAGCTTTTCATAAAATCCAAGTACCCACTCAGAGGACATTTCATCTTTCAAACTATTTAGGTATAACATAGTCCAAAGCATCTAAATGTGGCATTAACAACCTAGACAGATCATGAATGAGAAAGAATACTGAAAGCTAACACCCCACTCCCCGCAAAATCTCAGGAACTCATCTGCTCCACCCAGAACACACTTTAAAGTTTTCAAGTACAACCTTAAGTTCCCAAAAAATTCAGAGCAACAATCATAGATTCTTTAACAGTTTACAGCTCAGTGGTTTTACTACTTTGCACTCAGAAAAGATGAAGAAGGCAATTTACAACTTTTTTCAAAATGTAGTTTCTTTTCCAGTGGGCCCCACCACCCTCTGTGAGCAGGTTTGCAGTGACACTACCTTAGATTCTCAAATTCCTTGTCCAAGCCATTATAGTTTACAACAAATTATAATCATTATCATTTACTAAGTCACATGGAGAAGGTGGTAAAAACACACTGAATCTCTATGCAAACACTTAGTAGTTTATAATCAAAATGTGCCCTCCTCCCTGAGGATTTTAGGTTAAAGGCTGGCTGGTAACTGACCACAAACCCAGTTGTTACAGTCTCCTGAGATGGTGTTAAACTGTTTTTCAGAACCAGTATTGAATTGACTCTAATAAAAGTAATTCTGAACTACTTAGAAAGAGAATTGGTTTATTCTCTGGCAGCAAACCTGTGCTGTTCTGCTAACTGCTTGGAATCCAACAGGGGACTTTGTGCAAGTTTACAGACATGCACCAACATAGCCCAAGCATATGCAAATACCAGTGATCAGAAACACAAGTTCTGCTCTTCTAAGTAGAGTACAAGAGGGTAAAGAGTTTCACTACTTTCCTTTTTTTCCAATTCATAACTGTTTTCCTCTCCACAAACCCTACTTTTATTACTGTCACTTCAATTTCTTTCAGTCTCCCCTGGCCTGCCCCACCTTCCATTCTCTCTTTGACTTTCTACTTCTGAGTGACTGAGGTTTCTTTTTGTTCCAGCATTTGGCTCATGCACAGAGGCACAACTCTGACATACCTGGAAGTCTATAAACAACATCATCCATGTTCACATGCTAAAGAGAGATAGGCCAGCCTCCAGCTCATCTCAATGCTTCTAATTAGAAAGAGATCAGCACATGGTATACAGTCAACCTATCGCTGTTCTCCACCCTCTCTCTCTGGTAAGACACAGGTCTGTCTTCTTTCAGCTTTTGTAAATACAGAAGGTGTGTTTACCAACTCTCCAGGGCAAGCTGAGTCCAGCTTTTGAAACAGGAAGTGGGGCTGTGTTCACCACTCCCTCTTGAGAAAAAAACCCAAACAGATTCCAGCACTAATACCCTACTCTGTCTTAAATCAGTTTGGAAATAAACAAACATAACTTGCTGAAACGTACAGCTACACTGAGCTTTTTACAGCCTGGCTGCTTCAGACACTCAAAGTTGGTAAAAACTCCAGGCTCACATACTGGCAGTACTTAACAGCTACAGTAGGAAGCTCTGCTATTTGGACTTAAAATTTTGTATAATCAACATTCATCTTGAGAAAGTAAACTGCAGGCACATGTAGTAACTCAAGAATGGTGTCAGTTTTTAATTTCACCCATACTACTCACTGTAAAAGCAAAGCAAAATAGAAATATGACAGCTTGTCTTTTATGCTGTGTCACAGGACTGCATACAAAGGTCAACTCTTCACAGAGTTCTGGTGGCCTCATTTCTGCAGGTACGGGAATGACTTGCCACCTTGCTCATGCCATGAAAGCACAACTCATTGGCCTTGGCTTTATGAAGTGTTCCCTCCATGCCACAACCTTCTCTGCATAAGCAACTTAATTCCAAAATTAAGGTGTACTTCATACTTCAGAAAGTGGAATATCATCTTTGGCTACCTATCCTGAAATAGTCTGATTGAACAATCATGACCTATTCTTTCAGTAACAATGCTAGAATTTGTTCCCATCTAGCAAATGATAAATGAACCCTACATCCCAGACAATTGTAACAAGTTAAGTTCTAATTCTTTGCCTTTTCAAAACATTATACCAGACAGAACTGCAAGAAGGATCAAGAGCTCAACTGATTCCAAATCAAGAGTAAAATTTCAAGCATATTTTCCTATTGGAAGAAATAAAACACTGGCTATATCCTCATACATTAATAAAACTTCCATAGTTTCTTTTTCACCTTCTCCAGCAGTCACAGGAACATCTATTGGAAACATCTGCTCCTTTGCTTGACTTTGAGTAAGTGGAGCCAGCTATGTGACCTGATAGCAAATTCAAAGGAACCGACTCCTAACTTAGGGATATGGACAGTACCCTCTTGATCTCGTGTCCGTGCTACTAGCAGATTTACTTTCAGTTAACAAATGTTAACTGTAAACTGTTACTGTAAATGCTGTTTAACAATAACCGATTCATCTTTTGAGTGACTGTGATGTATAATTTTACATTATTTCAGTTAGTCCTATGGGCTGATATGAACCTGTTTCTTGGTCACTCATTCTGTCCTCAAATATTATTTTAGTTTTCTACAGGACAGGGTCCTAGATAATCTCTTCTGGGCTCCCTCTCCCACAAAAGGGGACCAGATGATCATCTGAGGTTCTTTCCAACCTGGGTTGCCCTATGATTCTGTAAAAATAGAGCTGTACAGACATAGCAAATATATGAAGAACTGGAGAGGGGCTGAATAAAGAGACTATCAAAGACAAAGAAATGTGGAGGTAAAATTGAAAAACAAAGCTACTTCAAACCAAAAACTGAGGACACTTTACACTGTGAAAGAGGTCACAGAACAGAAGACTGAAGCAAGCAACATTCCCATTTACACGGGCTAGTTATTTAAGTCAAACAAAAGAGCTGAACACAAAAAGAAAGGTGAGTTTTGTTATGAAAAAAGCAAAAGCATCTTCAGAAAAACATATTTGATCACTTTCCCCAAAACAAAGCAATGAAGGCTTTACAATCTGCTCAGTTTTTATTCAGTTTGCAAAACTAAGATGACTGTAGCAGAAAGTATTTTCAGCCTCTGTTGTCAGAATAAGTAACAAGCTGGGTTTTGCTTTTTCAACAGTCACTCATGGAATTGCAGCATGCTCGCTGACAGCTAGTTAGCTAGCAAAGGAGAACGTTTGACAAGAAGTAGTAAGCAGCTGCATACATGAGAGCAGACCATTTTCAGTTCTATTGAAAACTGATGACTAAATTCTGAATCATCATCCACAAAACCGTACACTGGCAAGAGGACACAGACTAATATGAAATTTAGTAATAACATTTGGTGGAAGATTAGTAAAAAGACAAAACACAATCACACACTCATTCACACATTTTGTGGAAACTTTTTTTCTGCATGATGCCACCTGCTATAGTTGGTATCACATTCTAAGCCCATTTCAACACTGACCTTTCCACCCACTTCTCACATAAGATCTCTTATTAAAAAACAATTCAGCATTTTACTTTGGTTTCATTCCTTCCCCATCTCCCCCAGCACTTTTTCATGGAGGTGCAACAAACTTCTGATAGTTACACTGAAAAAAGTGAGGAAATGAAAAATACTAGTAAGACCTAAGTCACTTCCAAATAACTAAATATTACCCAATTTCCTTCAGGCTCCCGAGAGACTCAGCCCGCACATTTACCCACAAGTCACTCATCTTTGGATTGTTAACTATGGTAAAATACTCTAGAGGTGGGAAAAGCTATTTTGTTATCCAATCTTATCTAGCCACAAGCAGAGAGCTACACAGCAACTCATGTTTTGTCAAGTCAAGTTGTATCACAAGTAACTAAGGTCTCCAGTCTAGGATACAGCCACAGGCTAAGCAGTTTCATTAACAAAAAACATTTTCTCCTTGCATTTTCACTCAAAGGTCATCCCATATTTTCTATTACTTTTACAAGTAAATTTAACCTCTCTAACCTCCACATTGCTTGCATCCTTCTGGTACTTGAATGTGCTCAAGCAGCAGAATTTCTTATAACAAAAATAACTACAATTAAGACAGTCACAGACACAACTTAAAAAGCAGGTAGTGTGGCAGGACTTGAGAACCTTTTAGAAAGAGGAGAAAGGGCATGCAGGGAAATAAGCTGTCTCATACATTGAAGGTCATGTATTTCCACACTCCCCGACCCCCGTAACAGAGTAGAGCTTTCACAATTATAAAGCTGACTAGTCCAGAAAAAGACCCAGCCTTATCTCTTCCATTTCAAGTGATGTAACTCTCCTGGAGTAAAGGTACAATAGATTTTCATGCTTCTACTTCATTCCTCGGCTCTTATCTCCATCCCAAAGCACCACTACTCACCCAATTTCATGTTCTTTGGGATACAACACGTGAATTTTCCCCTACTCTGACCTGGTGTTTCAGCGTGCTGCTTCACTGACCATGAATATCACCTTGTTATACTTTAATCCACATTTTCAGAAGTTCCTAACTCATGTGAAATTCACACTGATAAATTTCTTTATTTCAAAAGAGTTGTCTGTACATGCAGACAAATTCAGAGTTGCCAATATACATACTCATAACTCCACCAAGTATTCACAGCAAATAGGACAGAATTACCTGTGAGATTAGCTGCCATCTCTTCAGCAGTCTGACACAGCCTCAGCCCTTGTTTTAGGGGACCTTCTGAGTCCACATACTGACGGCGCTTGAGGTAGCAGGACACTGCCATCTGAATCTGCTCTGTGCGTACACGTTTCATGACCTCAAAAGAAAAGAAAGAGATTATGAGGCTCTTACTGTGCAGGCATAAACTGAGACCAACTTACACCACAGTTGTATTAATACTGATAGAAAGCAAACAGTTCAATATTTTCATTGCTGAAGTCAACTTCATGACTGAAGTATGCAACAGAACCTTCAGGCACTTGCCTCTCAGTACTAAGGCCCAACTAGAGACTTTGTGTCAGATCCCTAAAGATATTTTGCTGTCTAATTTTACCAAGGAATCAAAAACAGTTTTGAAGATTCTGGACTAAAATTGCAATGGTGAGCTGAAGCGCTAGTTCTTGTTAAAAACAGCTCATAAAAAGGTAATGTTTCTCCTCCTTGCATTTTTACAGTAGCACTTTGAGTATTCTTTGGTGGTTTTCTGGTTCCTTTCCTTGACCAACCAATAAAACAACTCCGGAAGATTGAGGGGAATGAGAAATTAACATAAAAAGAAAGAAATTTCGGAAACATAATGCTTTATATAGCAAACCTATTTGGGGAATCCAGGAAGTAACAGCTTATGCTCAGAACTTAAAGGCTAGAGCCAGACTTCTGGCACTTCACTCAGGTTAAGCAGTCTCCAGAAAAAAAACCAGGGAAATTAAAACAAAGGCAGAGTCCTTCTGCCTTTGTCACCTGCCTCCATCTATCTAGACTTAACTCCTACAAAAGTTCAAAAAAAAAAAAAAAAAAGAATCCTTTGAAATTTTTAAAAAAAAAAATATATATTTTGAAGGCCATCCTTACAAACACAGCTTGGTAGAATCTCAAAAGCAAAAGGAGCCCAATGCTGGCTTTTAGCTTCTGGCTTGTAATAAAGGAACCTCAGTAAGACAAATGCACTAACTCCCCCACTATTTAAGCAGCCCCTAACTGCCACCAATCCTTCACAATAGCCACTGATTTTATACAGAAGTTTAGATAACCTAAAGGGCTTCAAATAAAACAGAACTAAGCAGCAGGGTTGGGTTTTTTTGGTATCACTATACTAGATAAAGCCTGTCCCCAGAGAGTTCAACACCTTAGAGTCCCACTGCCAATGACCTGCAAGTGTTTCACAAGTGCACATGCTTTCTAGTTTGGCTAGCTAAATCTGATGGAATGCAGCTTCTCTTAGAGAGAGAGAGAGATAGACAAAGATGCCCTTCTTCCCTTGTAAGACCCATATTCCTAACAAAAGGACAGCTTTAAAAATATGATCATAAATCAGGCTTTTCCAATACCCATGCACACTTCAGTGCTTGTCCCAGTTGTTAGGACAATAAGCCTTCTGTGAAGTTAGTTCCAAGTGGATGGGGATGCAAGGTTTCAGCAAAAATTACTTTGAACAGATACATGGAATTGCAAACCCATATGCTTTGGTGAAAAAGACTCACATTTGTTCTCACAGGTTAAGTAACTGGTGAGGGTAGGGAAGGGTCATCAACAGGTTTAGAGTTTTCAAAGCATTTCCAGATAGGCCCATTAAAATAGTTTCAACCACACCTTTTCCACTCCAAAAATACATTTCCTTTTCATCTTCCCTGCAATTAAAGAAATTACATTTGAGACTTACACTGTCTCAAATATAACACCTTTTCTGCTGCACAAAACTGTAGAAAAGACAGAATTCTAACAAAGGCCACGGGGAAAGATAGAGACAAAGATGGACCATCATCTAAAAACACCCTTAACTAAACTTAACAATGCATAATGTTACCATTCTGCATTTCAGCCAGCAGCACAGTCTCACGTGCAAGTGACTTGCTCAGTCCACACTAATGCCTCTGCACACAGTCTGGCATGCAGTTTAGATTTGGATAGCAAGTTAATTGTATTTGAGATGCTCTCCTAGATGTTTATTTTAGGTCTAGAAACTGTTTTGGAGAGTTTGCATCTAGATTGTTGTATTTAGCTTATAAACCAAAGGAAATTCACTCCCCAAATGGCATGGAACAGATTCAACTAAATGTTTCTGAATTGGTTTTGACTGGTCAGAACTGTGCAAGTAGCCTTAGGTCAGTGATTGAAATCCAAATAGAAAGCGTTTAGAAATATCCCTGTCCATACTTTTTTTTCTTCAGTTACAGGATCAATTTGTCCTAGGTTAGATTTGGTATGAAAACCCTTACTCATTATGGCACAGTATGCATATAACAGGTGATACCCCAAACTCATAATGGATTGGAGAAACCAAAAACTGGTGAAAGATGCAGAACTCCAGAAGACTCCTTGAAATGACCGTGACAAACATGAGGAGCACCACGATCATCATTTTCAAGCTGCTGAACAAGGAGATGACCAGTGGAGAAAATGGCAAACTTTAAATTACAGGCAAAAAACCAGCAGGTTACCCAGTAGTCTCAAATTCTAACACCAGGGTCAGGCATTTTAGCAGCAACAGAGAAGAGCCTGGGAAAAGAGCAGTTGCTGGCAGCTGATTCAAATCAGAGCTTCTTCAGAGCTTTGGGAAAAACAAGGAAGCCGCAGTTCCTTCAGTCAAGACTATCAAGGTGGTATTTGCAGCTGTTTTATGCAATCTGTACAGTTTCTTGCTCCCCTGTATATTCCTCCGTGCAATCACAGTAGTGCACGTTACCAGCAGTATCTCACAGAGATCTCTTTCCCTAATCCCAGGTGACAGAACAGGAACTATCTTACAGGAAATGTATCTTCACCAAGAAACACCCATAGGCATCAGACACACTAGCACCTCTACTTCAATTTCAGTTCTTGGCTTCTTCATTCACTTTGCCTTTATACATCACCCTCAGCAGTGCAAAGAACAATGTCACCCAAGCAGGAAAAGCACTAATGACAAGTGCAAGAGCAAAGCCAACATTCCTACAAATATTATTTATCAAGCTCTTTATCGAAACTAGAGTATATCATAAAATAAATATATGGATGGCCTGCCAAAATGCCTTTAGCTGAGTTCAAGCTGAGCCAATTCACAAGTCAATGATGCAAAATTTAAAGGCATAGAAGGACAAGCCTACTGTTTTAACTTCCCATCAATTTTAAGACTCTAGCTCTCATCACTGACAATAATCTCCAAAACAACCTGAAAGCATATAGAATTCCCTGTCCATGAAATGCAAAAAGCTTGAAAACAATTGTTCAGAAGTCCCACCTGCCTTGTTCTTTTCAAACAGCCAGAGAGAGCAATAAATACTAATCCCATTAACTATTTTTCTGATAAGCAAAATACATAAGGAAAGAGAGATGAAAGATCATATTGTGAGTTTGCACAGCTGTAATGCAGCATTTTCTGCAGTGTTGCAAATTGGAGCACAGAAAAAAAAAAAAGGGGTAATTAAAGTAATTTTTTTTGTGGAACACAAACCAGCAAAGCAGAGCAGAGGCGAATCACATTAAATACATCACAAGTTCCTTCTTCCGAGAAAAACTAGAAACGAGCTGTGAACTAAGCACTGGGCCAAGGAAACTAATTTCCTGCCGTTGCTACATTTCAGGTACAGGTTTAGGCAGATTCCATGGCCTTTAAATAATCCCGTAGAGACTCTACAAAAAGCGTTTGAAAATTAGCATTGGAAACGCTACTTTTAAAGACTCTGTATCCCTGTTCTGACACTGGAACCACAGTTTTTTCCGACAGACTGTGGAAAGACCTGTGAGCATCAGAAAGCCAGGGACAAGCAACTGGAAAAAAAGCCCACCCCAAAACCCCCAAACAATAAAAAAGTAAAACAACAGAAGCACCTTTTGAATATTCTCTAATCAGAACTGTGTCTCAGGCCTCAGTTGGGGACACAGAAGTACAATCTTTTATCCTTTATTGCTACAGGTGAAATATGGGGCCTATCAACAATACTAAGTCCAATTTTTTAACTTTGTGACGTTCAGCTAATCTAACACTTAAAAAAAATGCGAATAAACGAGATAAGGATAAACTGATACAAAGACAACCATGAACTTTGAACCAAGGGATGTCGCACATGCAGCGGTGGCAACTCAGAAAAACGGGCAAGTAAAGATGACAAGTTAATTTGGAGACACAGCAGGGTGGTGCGAAATGGGAAAACAGGATAGCAGGAACTACGGAGAGCGCTCTTGCCTGAGCAATAGCATTAATGGGGAGAGGCAGAGGGAACAGCTACGACTTTAGAAAAGCCCAAACCCATCTGCATTTCGACCCAGATCTGGCTGGCCGCCCACGCATTTCGCTCTGCCAGCGCCACTGTTTCCGCGGGGCCGGCGCCAGGCCGGTGCCGAACAGCGCCGGCTCCGCCCGCCCCATCTCCCTGCGCGGCCCGGGCAGCGCGGGCCCTGCCCCGTCCCGCTCACACCTCGCCCGGAGCCCGCCCCGGGGCTGCGCCGAAAGCGGACGCGAAAGCGAAACCCTCCCCCGGCCGGGATGGGGAGGGGGGGGCGGAAAAGAAATAAAAAAAAGAGAGGAAAAAAAAGAAAAGGGAAGAGAGACGGCGCGATAAGGAGCTGCTCATTAAACCCACGCCCTGTCCAAGGGAAAAGAGGGTATCGGGCGCAGAGCCGCCCCTAGGCATCCCGGGGCTCAGGGCAGGCGCCCGTCCCCGTCCCC
>JAWWEU010000111.1:42633767-42703764 GCA_035583155.1 Acropternis orthonyx | reverse complement strand
GAGCGGGGCCGAGGCCGCGCAGGCGCCTTCGGGGCCGCCAATGGGCGCGGGCGGCCCCGGAGGCGCCGCCCCCCGCACTGGGCTGGGCTGGGCTGGGCTGGGCCGGGGCGCGGCGGGGCAGGGGGCGAGCGGAGCTGTGAGGGCTCGGCCGGGGTAGGGCAAGGCAAGGCAAGGCAAGGCAAGGCAAGGCAAGGCAAGGCGAGTGAGACCGCGGGCGGGGGGGCGGCCGAGCCCCCGGCGCCGCCGCGTGGGTGGGTACCGGGGCGGGGGACCGCCCCTGTCCGCCTCACAGCCTGCTCCCGGTTCCGCGTTGCTCCCAGCCGCCCGCCTGCCTCCTCGCCGGCCCCACGTGCCGCCGCCATGGCTGCGATCTACTCCGGGGTTTATCCGAAGCTGAAAAGCGCCAGGACTTCTTGGGAGGACAAACTCAAACTAGCCCGCTTCGCCTGGGTTTCTCACCAGTGCGTCCTGCCGAATAAGGAGCAGGTGAGTACTTTTTAGTTGTAGACAGTGAAAGAAAATCCCAACAGCGAGTTGCTGCTCGGGGATGAGTCAATTCACGAGATCCAGGTCTAGCTTTTGACCCTACAGAGTAGTTCAAATACAGCTCTTATTTGGGAATGTGGGCAGCTCTTGATTTCTCTGTGTTCATGCTTTTTATAACATCTTCTTTCAAGTAGCTTCAGCGAAAAGACCTGCACTAGCGCAGGATGAAAGACCCTTTCTTATAGAGATTGTAGTGTGTGTCTGTTCTGTCTCCGGAGAGAGGAGAAATCATTGTCTTCAGAGCTGTCATTGCCATTGGTTATTACATCCACTGCAGGACACTTCAAAGTCAGATGCTTCTAGTCATAGTTCAGAACTTTAGGGTGGGAAAACTGACGGTAGTTAGATGTGTGTTCTCTGGTGCCCTGAACTTGTGCATGAGCAAAGAGCACACAGTGGATTCATGGGGTTCACCTAGTAAGGTGATTTCGTGTTCTCTGCATGGAACCCACTGTGTCTCCTTAAGTCTTTTGTTTTGACCCTGTGTATAGAAGGTCTGTGCAGTTTCCTCAAAGGGGTGTCTTGTCCTGCTTCTCCAGCACTGGTGGTACTGTGGGGTCTAGGGCTTGCACCGTCTGAGACGTGTGTTTTGGGTTCTTGTTATTTCAGTTACTTAGAATGTTAAATCTAGCCACATACTATAATTTTTATTTTTAAATCAGTAATTTAAATTAGTGGGTTTCAACCTTTTCCAGTTTGCACACATCTAAATTCCTAGGCCTGAACTTCTAGGTGGTGAATTTAAACATACAAAGAGGAGGATGTGAACAGAATAGTAGTTGTCAGAAAGTGAAAAATCCATCTGAATTGCTAAGGTTTTATTTTAAAAGACTACATTTACTAAGTAGTATCACTTGTCAGAATTATGCCCTGATGAAAGGGCCTTAAGACGTTGACTCCTGAAGGTTATTTTAGAGTGGTACAGGGGAGCATAGGGCAACATTAGCTTTAGAATGAAAGCTCTCAGGAATTGAAACCTGCAGGGGTAGAATTCTCTGCTCATTCAGAGCTTGTTCTGCTTGGAAGTAGTACAGTTCTCAAGGCACAAACACTGTAACTGTGAAGAGGTACTACTTTTGTTTTTGTGTGGGTTATTAAAGATTACTTCTCTTCCATTCTGTTAAAAGGTATTACTTGATTGGGTAAGCCATGCATTGGTTTCAAACTACAACAACAAACTTGAACTGAAGGATGAAGTTGTTGAGAAACTCTGGACATACCTAGACAACGTTATCCATAGTAGAAGACTACAGGATCTCTTGAAGAGTGGGAAGACAATCAGTCTCAGTTTTTCAATTGCACAGGTAACTAAAACTGTGGATGTTTGGTAATATACTGGGTAGCAGTGTGTATCTACTACCGTACATGACTTTTCCTCGCAGTGTCAGGTGTCACCTGAAATATGTAATAATTAGTCTGATGGCTTGCAGGACCCCTACTGAAAGTTTCTCTAGTTCTGTCTTGCAGTACAGTTTGTATTAGTGCAGCACTAAGCCTAAAAATGGCAGAGCATTCTAATAATAATCTTCCCCTCTGTCTTAACTTCTTACTAGCAGAGTTAACCGCTTTAAGTGTATCAATAGATAAGTAAAGACTCGGTTCCATGTGTTGGTTTCCTCTATTATTTACTGCTTATAATACCATCTTGCCTGGGAGTTTTAGGGAGAGATTTTCCCTCACTGTGGGGCCCATGATGTGTTTGGCTTGAGTACTTGTGCACTGTGATGTGTTGTTCAGCAGACTGCAGCTTCTTGTGATGACTCTGAATGGTGGTGGCACGGAATCGTTATACATCTTAATCACATAATTATTTTAGCCTCAGCTGAAAGTGAATGGGGGTGACTTCAGTTACAGTTTAGAAATGAACCAAACACTTCTCTTTCAGCTTTCTGGTTACAGAAATAGTAGAATTAGTGAATGTCTGCAAAAGCAGTGAAAATAACTGGAAAAAATGACCCTCTTAGTTGTGATCAAGTAGAAATGAAGCAAGAGAAGATTGAATTTACCTGCAGAAATTGAATTGTGAAGTACAGAGGATTGGTTGGATGAAATCTGTGCTTCAGAGATGTTACACAGAAAGTGTGCCAAATTTAAACATGGTCTGGCTATGAAAACCTGGTTTACTGGTTGAAGATGAGGTCAGAAGTACAGGACAGAGTACCCTAAAGACCAATGACAGAGGTGTTAGAGGGTCCAGTGGAAAGAATTTAAGGATCTGTTTTGATCCAGTGGGGTTTCAGCTGAGGAGTTGAGCCATCCACAATAAAGTACAAGAAGACCAGGTGAGTTTTTTAACTGAAGGCAGATTTGTAAATTGCTGCTGAATTTGCTCAGACAAGATTATCTGGAGGTGAGAGAAGGGAGCAAATAAAAAGGAAATTAAAGGAGAAAACAGTAGGGAAATCAATACAAAGTCTGAAAAAAGAAAGAGAAATGCAGGTTTAAGTAAACATTATTTCTTTACAGCTGTGTATCCTTCAAAGAGAAAAGAGAACAGTTCTTTGTATTCCAGATATCAGCACAGGACATTCTTTCTTTTTAAAATATAAAGATGATATTTAGCCATGGACATTCTTACTGAATAAGCTGCCTGGATCAGAGGGGAGATATGTGTTCCATATGGTTTTGTTGTTGTTTCTTTGGAGCGTAACTTTGGGAGCCATTTAGGAAGGCAGGAAATTTACCCTTACTCTGTTTCTGCAGGATCAACTCTAAGAACCAGTATGGATAGTATTACTCTGTTGCCAGTAGTACATGTACTGAGTGAGGGCTTCTTCATTCATCTGCTGCTGCCAACTGATGCAGAGACAGCAGAGCTTCTAGTTTGAGACCTATGACGTGAGAAGCTCAAGAGCAGCTGTTGGCAGGTCTCTGGTACTTCTTTGTTGCAGCCAGAGCTCACAGAAGGTGTTGTTGATTCATTATGATGAACTTTGTATGCAAAATTGACTGGGTTTTCATTTTTGTTTCTTTTTTCCCATCTTCAGATCATAAATGCAAGGTTATCAGAGGCGTGTTCTCAGAAAACACAGCAGAACATTGGCACACTGCTGAGCTGCTCCAGTGGCATCCTTTCTACTCCTTCGCTGTCCATCATTTACACAGCAAAGTGTGAGCTTTTGGTTGATCTCCTCAGCAAGCTGTGCAAGCTGGCATGTCAGCAGCTGGCTTCTGATGACACTGTGAGCTCTCAGTTGTTCAGTGTCCTCCAGCTTACCTTTGCTCAGTACCTCCTGATCCAGAGGCAGCAAACCAACCCAAACCGTGTGTTTGGGCAAGTGACAGGTCACTTGCTCCAGCCATGTCTGCTCCTGAGGCACTTGCTGACTGTGAGGAGCCGGACACAAGCAGATGATAACCATGTGCGTCAGCACCTGAGCAGGGAAATTCGAAGCCAAATAGAAACTTTGCTGCAGGCTGGGTTGTTCCAGCCTGAGCTTTTCACATCCTACAAAGAGGAGCTGCTCCCAGAACAGGAACTTCAGGAGAAGAAGAAAGGAACCTTGAAAAGTCTTTTACTACCGGTCAACACAGTGCAGACCAAGCTGGGCAGTGACTTTTGTGAACATGCCCTCCATGGTGCAGTTGTGGCTGGTTCGGTGTCCCTGATGTATAAACTCTTTCTGGACTCGTACTGTAAGGCAGAAAACCACCTTGTGTGTTTCCACATGCTCAACAGGCTTTTTGGTTGTCTCAGGCTCTCTGACCTACAGGAGGGAGGGAGCGAGGATACAATCTCCCCTATGGACTGGAGCACAGAGCTCCTTACTTTGGAACAGCTTCTGACCTTGGTGCTCAGCAGTGATATCTATAATGTTGCCAGTGACCGCATCCGGCACAAGGAGGTGCAATTTGGGTTTTACCGCAAGCTGGCACAGATGTTGATGACACACCCCCGAGCTTCCATCCCTGCTTGGTTCAGGTGTCTCAAGCTCTTGATGTCATTAAACCACCTTATAGTAGAGCCAGACCTGGATGACTTAGTGTCGTCGGCTTGGATTGATGCTGGAGTTTCTGAGCCACGTACAAAGAAGCCACAGGAGGCTCTCATCAACACCGTGTTTCAGACTTACTCCAAGCTGCGACAGTTCCCACGGCTCTTTGAGGAGGTGCTGACAGTCATTTGCCGCCCAGCTATTGATGAACTGAGGCCACCCGTCTTCTCTGCTGGCCTGACAGTAAAGCTTCGTGAGTGCCTGCTTGAACTTCCACCCAACCAGATTCTGGACATTTTATGTCTCTTTGCGGAGAAATGCCAGACCGCTATAATTCCTGGAGTTGAAGGGTCAACTGACATGGCCTTGAAGCTGATGTCGGTGTGCTCAGTGCTACATGCTTTTCTGTTCAATATTAGGAGCCTAGATGATGTCACTCCTTCCCCTGTGGTGCTTCGCACTCAAAGTCTGCTGGCAAAGATACAAAAGGGAATAATTCAGCCCCTGATGGAGTTGCTGCAGGCCCCTAAAAGACAGGAAGAGAAGTCAGACCTTTGGCTAAGAAAGGCCAGTGATGCTGCTCTCCTCCTAGTTTACACTTGGGTTGAGGTAGATGCTCTGTTTGGTGTTAGCTGCAGTAAATATGTGTCTCCAAGAGCTGAAATTGCTGATGCTGTTACTGAACCTGGTGCAAGAGACTGGGGCATTTCAGGTTTCCTGCCCAGTCTGAAGGAGGAGTGTTGGATGAGAGTAATGGAAATTGCAAATAGATTTGCCTCCACTAGTAAATATTGCTTAGAACTGCTCACACTTCAGAAAATGAAGATGATCTTAATGCAGACCAAAGCTGATCTACAGGCCTTGCAGCATGCTGCAGCTTTCATCCTGGAGTCTGGGAGATCCAGCATGAGCAGAGGAGAATCTGAACCGTGGGATGGAGATATCAGTGCTATAAGTGATCTTACTTATCCCACAGCACACTGGCACCTCGTCATGTCCAACCTGACTATCCTATTGCCATATATTTCCTTAAAAGATGTAGAGTATATTGCAGATGTACTTCTAGAGACATTAATGTTGGCCAAAGCTCAGGAAGCTGCCACAGACCAGGAGCCTTCCATCAGCGTTGGAAAGATATCTCTTGGCTTGATGAACAGCTCCTTTCTTCCAGAAATGAAGGTCCTGCACTGTGCCTTTCTGACCACCCTTATTCATCGGTTTTCTACAGTGCTGCCCACTGCTACCAAGGATTCAGTAGATCTGCCACTTCAGCAGCTGTTTGCAAGCAATATCCCTTGGCATGAAGAAATCCTGGCTCCTTGCAAAACTGTTGACCCGTTGGAAGTACCATCAGAAATCAAACTGCTGAAGGATGAGCTCAGCTCGTCTTGGAAGACATTGGAGAAAGTTGCCCAATGTATAGTATTGTTAGCAAAAAATGGCTGCCCTGTCATCCTGAAAGAAAGTCAACTGGAAAGCTGCCTGCGTTTGCTAGAAATTGTTTCTCTTCTGAAATTAGACAGTTTTCTTCCCTCTGACTGTACTCGGTGTTTTCTGGTGCTGCTGTCCCTGCTAGCCAATAGCAGGGGTAGTGTCTCTTGCAGCAAGTTGTTATTGCTGAAGTTCTTAAGTACTTGCTTCCACCTCCTGAGGTGCCTGCAAGCTGGCAGGAATGCCAACTCTGTTTTTAAGGTGTTACATGCCAGTGATGTTCTTGAGGCTGTCATGACTTCCCAGTTTACAGTGAGCAAGTTCTTCTCTGATGTCTTGTCTGTTCCTGTTTGGGCACAGTATCTCCAGGAAGTCCAAGCGTTTCTAGAGAACTTTCTTCAGATGATAATTGAAAGAAGACAAAGTGTGAGGCTCAACTTGGAAAAGTTCATATCTTTCCTGGTAAGCTGCAAGCCAGACACCAGTGCAGCCAAAAGCAAAGACTGGAAAAACTGGACTCCTGCAGCTGAGCAGCTACTGCTCACAGCATTCACCACATTATGTCATGTCATCACACTCTACCTTCAGCAGCTGCCAGAAAAGAAGCTGCATTCTGCAGATGTGCTGTCTGCTCTGTTGGAGCCAGTAGTTCTGCAGTTGTTCAGAACTGTTGAACATGGTCTTCAGAATAACACCCCAAACCAGCTTTTGCCTATAGCATTCATACCATCTGTCACTACTCTCCTCAAAGCAGATCTGAGCAATCCTGTCAAGAAGGGCTGGCAGAATGAGCCCAGTGAGTTTTTGGAGCAACTTCGTGTTAAACTGTACCAAGAATTTTACTCTCAGATACTGAGAGAGCTGCCCTGTGCAGGAGGTAGTCTGCAGTTCCTTCAGCCTGCGCTACAGTTCCTGACCATCTTCTGCTCAGTGCCAGAGCTCTATCCTGGAAAAGAAACTGCAGTCATGGTTGTTCTTGCTATAAAAAAGCTTCTCTCTGGTATGAAAACTCTCTTTCTCCACTTCCTTTGCTAATTTTGCAGCACAGAGATGAGTTAAAAGCCATTTAGCAAAGCATACAACTTTCTGAAAAGTCTATTTGTTTACTTGTGCTAAAGCAGCAGGCTCTCCTTTTATAAATGCATAACAGGAAACTTTTCAAGGAGGCAGTGCTGTGGTACCTGGACCACAGCCACCATCTAATTTGGTCATGATCTTCTAAAAGATGTAAACATCTTAATAAAGTTAAGGAATTGAGTTACTCCTCCCTATAGAGCATTTTGACAGTAACTGGAACATGGTAACAATTCTGGATGTGGGGCTGAAGGTGCAGTGTCCTAATTGTGTAGTTAGTAGGCACCACTGAAGTAGCTGATGTCTTATCTGGGTTCTTAGAAGATCTTACTCATCTACTTTTGTATCTGGTAGGTGAGGTTAAAGAACAGTGGAAGTTACCTAACTGTTGTGGATGCTGAACAGCCGTGATTCTGATAAAGTCTGTGGGAGATTGGCAGGTCAATCCCTTTATCCTCATCAACTAAAGAGCCAGGGCTAGAAGAACCTCTCCTGCCAGCTGCAAGACCTAATGGCTTCTTTATACTGTCTGTTTCAGAAAGAGAACTGAACATAACACAGGTGTAACTGTTCTCTTTGACTTCTTTGAACTGCTGGAATTTATCGACCTTGTCACTGACATGCTCTAGTCCAGTGGTCTGCGACATTTTTGATTGTGCATACCTATCACTAAAAAAAAAATAAAAAAATTGAGCATGCAGCCTCAATATATATTTACTTATAAATTACACACACATACTACTCTACTAGTATACTATGTACATTACAAAGCATGCACACAGAACAAGTATAAAAAGCATGAGATAAAGATGAAATAAACACTATTTTTAGTACTTTATTTATTAAAGATACTTTATTAAATTCCCACATCCCAGTGAATTGCCTTGTGCACACCCTGGGGTGTGTGCACCCTACATTGGAGACTACCATTCAAGTGAACTGCAGTCATGATCTTTGTGTTTATATTGACATTAAGTAGTCCAGAACAGCAGAGCTCCCCACAGAATGCTGTAATTTTTCATTTGACTTTTCTCTGTCTCATTCTGTGCCTCATATTATTGGTGTAAGATTGGTAAAGTTCTTTAGATTGGAGACATAATGAATCACTGCAAAAAGCTGTAATAACTTCCATTGAATAAGTGTAGTATTCAATAAAATGAAATACTAATTCCTGTTGAAGATTTTTGTCATTGCCACAGATCCTGTGGATACTTGTGGAACTTAAAAAACAAGCCTTCAGGTTCAGTTAAATTGTGAGCTAGTCTAGGACTGCCTATGTGATAGTGATTGAGTAAGTGAGGAGTGTGACTTAGGATCAGCAGAGATCTAGACTTTGTCAGGTTAATGCTTTTGTGATTTGTGATGGATCTCTGGCCACCACACCACTCTGTGCCGCCTTTAGCCTGCAATAGTGTGGTATTTCTGTACTATTGAAGGCTTTTTTATTGGAATGATGACTGCTCTGTGAACGTGAAGGTAGGAGATACTTTAGGGCAGCAAGTCATTGCACTAGTGGGGAGAGAGGTGAAGGGAGAGTGTGGAGCCCTCTGTGCATTTGCATGTTAAAAAGGTACACACAGAGCTGTTTTATTTTCAGTTTGCTCTATTCTTACCTGTGGAAGTCATTGTCCTGGGATTTGATTGCTTTTGTCTCTTGAATATGCAGGTCCTGCAATCACAACCCAGGTGATCCAAAGTATGGAGATGGAGCTGACAGAGGTGATTGTCCAGCTGCTGGGAAACTGCTCTGCTGAAGAGTTTTATGCCATAATGAGGCTGCTGCTGCAGGGACTCGAATTGAGGAATCTTTGGCAACAGAAGGCTAAAGTAAGGCATGAGCTTAGTGCATTTGTCAACTTCCTTCAGTCTGCCGTACCTTGAAAAAAATTTGTTGACTGAATGACATTTGATAAATATTTTTTTCCTTTTCCTGGTCTATGTTCAGTGATCTGGTCAAATTAATTGATATGGATAAGGGCTTGGTGACTGTGCTGAAATATGTTCTGGATATAAATTGAGGGAGGTGGAAAGATCATGGAAACCTACTTGAAAATTCATTTTCTGTCCAGTTTAAGGACTCCACAGTCTTGATTCCATGTCTTGTCAACAGAAATCACACAGCTGTGTTATTACAAGCCATGCAGCACTCTCTTTTCTACTTGCTGCTCAGAGCTCTTGCCCAACAGATACCAGCAGTCAGTGTTTGTCTGTGGGTCTTCTTAACAAGGTTAAAAGCACTTTTTTTTTTTTAGATATGCTGGCATTTTTAAGTGAAACCAAAACTGCACCTGTGCTTTTGGTAGTTGTCTCTCTAAAGACAATTCAGTAATAACCAGATACCACTCAGTAACTTTATAAATTCTGTGCCTTTCTTCATAGAAGCTTGAGCAGCAGTGGTGACGTGTGGAACACTTTTGGAAAAAAAGCCAGCTGTATGCTCCAAAGAAAGCTCAGTGACTTGAGACTGAAACTTGGATTAAACTTGGAGGGTTATCCAGCTCTGTCTTACTTGTCAGAAAGAGGCACAAATATGCTGCATCAATTCTTGATGTGTCTTTTTGAAAGTGTATCTGGAATTCCTGTACTGTGCATGTAATTCCTACCACCTGAGTATAGCTTGCAATATGTTTCTTTTACCAGTCTGTTTAAACAACTAGCAAGTAAAAAAAACCAAACACAAACGTTGCCAAAGTGCAACGTTCATGCCTCTGTTATCTAGTGGCAGTTGTATGAGAAGGCTTTCCTTTCTTAAAAATCACATAAGCCTTTTTGTACAGCAAATTGATTCTGAAATAAATGTGGCATGAAGTGGACTTGGGCCAGTGGTGCTCAGCATATTGAATTTTGTTGAGCTGCTGCTTACTTCGCAATTTCCAAAGAGATGTATTGGTGGGAGGCCTTTCATGTGTCAAGGCTCTGGTAATGCTCAAAAGTGCCACTGGCCTTGAAGGAGCTCTTCTGTGCTTGAAAGGAGCCAGTGCACCTCATACCTGTGACTGATCCTCTGCTTTCTGCAGGAAGTATTGTCAGCTGTTACCCTAATCAAATTGTTGCTCAGCTGCCCATTAAGTGGAGACAAAGAGAAAGTTTTCTGGTTTGCCAGCCCACAGATAATCACAGCTTTAGCCGTAAGTATCTCTCTGTTGTAACTTCATTACCTATCCCTTTTATTTGTTAAGAGTTTGTGGTGGTTACATCTAACTTGCACAGAGGCATACAGGAACAAAAACAGTTTGGATACTGAACAAATCTGTACCAGATTCACTTTTTGGTCTAGACCCTTTTTCTCTGCCTTCTGCAAGTAAATGCCCTCCTGTAAGTGCAATGTATAGGTCATCTATTTCATATACCCAGTGATTTTATGGAACTGCACCATGTATTATGGAGCTTGGGAGAAACTTGTTAGACTGCAGAGCAGAGAGGCTGCGTGTCTTGTCCTTTGTCCTGTCCAAAAGAGAAGATAACTGTCAACCACATGTTGCAGCAGAAGTCAGCAGCAGCAAAACAAAAATAAAGAAGTGCTCATATAAAAAAAATAATATAAATTCACTGAATTATGGAAGGGGAACTTGACTGAAAGTGATCAAACCCAAGTTTCCTGTCTTTCATTTGTACTGCATATAAACCTAGTGATGCAGGTTTTTCTCCTCTTATGGTTATGATCTTGTAGACCAGAATTTATCAGAGGTTGGCTCTGCAATGCATGTGAATTATGAGCGTACAATGTCTGCCCTTTTTTGATAGATCTGCATGCTTGTAAAGAAGTGAACTGCATGTGCATTCGTGTGAGAAAGTGCAAAGAGGTGCTGTTTGTCAGGGAACTGGGGAATAGTTACAATTCCAATTACACTCACAGCAGTGTTTGTTTGAAATGCGTCACATGCATCCTCATCCAGGGTGCAATTGCACGAAAATGGCTGAGGTGCAGGAGTCTCCCTACCAGTCCAGCTTGCACCAGTCTAGTTCTGTTGGCTCCAGTCAGAGCATTACAGTTCTCTGGTGTTCAGGCACTGATGATAGGTGTCTAATGCTCTCTTCCTTACCTGTTTACTGTCTTGTAGATGCAAACCAAAGAGGCCTGTCAGGACCAGTCACTGATTTCCATTATAGTTGTACCTATTCTGGAGACTGTAGCAGCTCTGCTAAGGCAAGGAGAAGGAATTCTCTTGAATCCACATCATGTGTCATTGGCATTCAGCATTGTCCTAACAGTCCCTTTGGATCATCTGAAGATGCAAGACTACCATGGTGTGTTCCTGGGAGTCCATGAAGTGCTCTTCTCTATTGTGCAGTGTCATCCGAAGGTATGACTGTGAGGGGGATGGGAGGAGAGGAAAAAAGGTATAAAGAACAAACACACCAGTGATGGGAATTTTTTCAGTAGTGGTTTTGAAATGTTTTGTCCTGATAAGTGTGCAAGTGCATTGTACCACTTGTCATTTCAAAGGCTGGGAATCTCAAAATCACATAATTTCAGTCACTCTTCTGCTTTGCTTGTTGCCTGCATTGTTGTTCTTTGTCAGTGGATTGCTTATCAGCATCTGATGCTGTATTAAATAAAACTTCCTTTTTCTGTGATTGGTTTCTAGAAACCTAAATAGCTGAGGCTCTAGGACCTCATTCTCACTGGAGATCAAGATTCTGCAGTCCTCTGGAAACAGGGCTTAGGCATTTTGGAAGTTGGTGACCTTCAGTCATTGTTACCATCCTTGTGTTCTTGTCAGCCTTCAGGCATGGGAAAGTGAAGATGTGTCAGCAGTTGGATAGGGTTGGAGATACTCCTGCATGGAATACGTAGGCAGAGATGGAAGAAAAAAGGAAAGGTGCCTCATGCATTTGTATTAGGACTGAGAGTGGGGAAAATTAAAGATGGAGAAATGGCAAATTCTAAAAGCAAGGTGGTATACGTTGCTACAGTGCCCTTACAAAAACCCTGTGGTGGAAAGCTGCCTATCCAGGCTGTTTTCACACAGTGACCTGTAATATCACTGGGCCCCGTGTTCTGTCAATCTGTCTGGTTATGCAGGTTCTCTACCAGCAAGGACAAATTCCCTAGGCATTAGGGTGCTAAAGCAAATGCTGCTTTGCAGAGATGAAGTAACTCTAATATGATGTTTAGTTGCCATTTTTGTATGGATGTGTCTAGGAATGTGGTCCTGCTCCCGGATTCTCAGGTGCTAAACACTCTGTGGATGCAGAATGAAAAGATAGTCTCTACCTCTACCCTCTCCACTCCCTTTACTATGTAATCTGATATGTTTTTATTTCATGTCTTTTGCAGGTGCTGTTGAAAGCAGCACCATCTTTCCTGAACAGTTTCCGTCGGCTGGTTGTTTCTGTCATGCATGAAGGATGTCAGAAAGGAGACAGAGGTACCATATCTTTTTCACCTTTATGATAGATATATACACTGTAATTTTATTTATTCTAGGAGAGAAGATGCCAAACAGGGCACACCAGACTCAAAGTCCTCAAAACCTAGCTGTGGCATTGAAACTGTTAGCCCTGTCTGTTCTTTATGTAAAATTGAGGATGAGCTTTGTGGTGTCATGGGCTTATGAAGATAACTGGGGCTCCTGTGGAGCTGAATGCAGACAGCACTGCTTTTGGTGAATAAGTTATTCTTCACTGACTGGCTGGCAAGTAAGGCTTGCTGTGCCAAATTTCCACTCTTCCTATCAACTCTTGTGCCTGAAAGCATGGTGGCTGTGAGCTCCCGTGATGCATGCTAATATATGTGAGTTATGATCCCAAACTGATCCTACTGAATGGCGTTTCTTGAGACTGGAACTATGTTTACTACAGATCCGAGTTGTCACCATTCTGTGCTAAGTATAAAGTTGGAACATTATGCATATCTGCAGCATCAGTTGGGATTAGACGATGTATCTGTATGGTCAAGGATTTGGAATTAGTGTAGTTAATTACCAAAAGGAAGGGGAAAAAAGACTTATTACTGGAAGCTATTAAAGAATTTGCATTGTCAAAGGAGCAAGTCAGAGATGTTCACAGTGATAAAGGTAATCATCGTGTGCTTTATACTGGTCAGGACACAAATACCCTGCCATTAATAGTGATGAGTTTTTGAGGCAAGTTGAGATCATGGCCTGAAACTTACTGTATCCCAGCTTTCCACGGATGTCCTATAGCCCATGCCATGTTCAGATTTATCTCAGCTGATGTGTTGCCCACAGTTGTGGGCAAATGGAGGTCTGTGTATTTGTCATGGAGTAATACAGTAGCAAAGGGTCAGTGATAGAGGAAGACATATGTTAAACTGGTGCCAAACTTTGAGAATTTGCTTGCTTCTGCAATATGTGTACATAAGGCAAGGGTCACAAGAAACTTATGTGGCATCCTCGGGTTGAAAAACATGCTGTTTGACTTTGCAGGATTGTTCTGTTTTTGTAACAAATAATGTGAAAGTAATTTCTGGATTTCCCTTCTCCCTTGTTTACGTTAGCTCTCTTCATTCACTGCCTACTGAGTAAATTCTCAGCTGATCTCCACAGTCTCAGTTTAAATATCTCCAGTGATGTTGCTTCTGCTGCTATATTCCATATAATAGATCTCATCAGAAAGCTTTCGTAATATGCTCTAACAGATGTCTTCTGATTTTCTGTAGGTAGAGAATATAATTTTCCTGTCTCCTTTTCTCTCCTCGACAGTGCTAGTTGGGACTGAATCATGGAAGGGACCACAACTGCTGCTTTTCGCACTTCAACATCTATAACAAATAATTTTTGCCTTGCAGTGCACATGGAGTTAAAATCAATGTGCTCTTACAAAATGGCCATTGTGGGGAGACCCTCAGCAGTGACTTCACAAATGACAAGCTGTCCTTGGCCTCATGTAGTTCAAAAATCATGGAAGAGTAGGTGATTCTTTGGGGTTTTTTCCTAGTGTTTTGAAACTCCAAATGCCAGGCTGCATCTCACTTTCTGTTTTAGGCAACACAGATGAGTTTGAAGTTATCCTGAAATGTGCACACTTGGTGGAGCGGATGTACACTCATATTGCTGCAGAAATGGAGGACTTTACTGTGTTTTCTGCTTTCATTGTGGCACAGTATGTGACTGAACTGCAGAAGGTATGTTCTCATCCATCTTGGAAGTGCCATAGTATTGTGCTGGCCTTGGAGTTCCTATTGCAAAGGCAACTGTGTTAAATTTTGTAAAATTTATGAAGTTACAAAAGTTGCTATGCCTCATGGAGATACAGGTTTGATCCAGACTGTTATTCTGAACAAGAGTTTCTGTGAATCTTACCAAAAAAAAAAACTTTCTAAAGGTGTGGGCTGTGGGGTTCTTTTAAGGTTAGACAATGCAATGCCCTGTTACAGAACTGCTTTGAATGTTGCTTTTTCTTTGTAGAATCATTGGATGATTTGGGTTGAAAGGCTGAAAGATGACCTTTAAAGGTCATCTAGTTCAACCTTTCTGCAATGAGCAGGGACAGCTTCAACTATATCAGGTTGCTCAGAGCTCCATCCAATCTGGCTTTGAATGTTTCCAGGGATGAGGTATCACTACCTCTCTGGCCAGCCTGTTCCAGAGTTTTGCCACCATCACTGTAAAAAATGTCTTCTTTATACATCCAGTAGTTAAATTCATTTCCCTGTTAGTCTCAGTTGTCCAGAACTGATAGCAGTTAGGGCCCCATCTGGCAAAATAATGGTGGAAAATTCTGCTGGAAAATATCTTTTAATCTGATCTAACTGATTAAATGAATGGAAAAGTTACCAAGCCAAGAATTGTTAGCTTTTCAGTAATTCTTCTGTACCAAAGATATCACTCCAGTCCTTATTGAAAGCAGCTATGCCTTCTATTATGGGTACCAGAGCCAGGTCAGTAGTTTCTCACGTCCAGACCTAAGTTCAGCTTGTCATTTTCTTCAGCCATGGATTTAAATTTCACCAGGGTTTAAATGCTGCTTGTGGTGCAAGTACCTACAAACTGATTATTTGTGGCTCTGGCCTGGGCATGGGCTGAAATACAGAAAGGAATTTTAGTTCTTGGTTTTTAAAGGCCCTCTTACAAAAAACCCCATTCTGACTGGTGCCATGTTTCTGAAGGATTATGGTGTAACCAGTGTAACTGACCATGAAGGTTATTACAGAGGTTAAACTTAGCTGCCTTCTCCCTTGCCTGTCTTTTTTCCAAGGTTTGGGAGCAAAACAATGGGAGATGTCAGTTTTTAACCATGTTACTTAATGTTCCTAATAAGTTGGTTATGGTTTACATAGTGAACATGGTAGTTCAGCAAAGGGAGAAATTGCTGTTAAGACTGCTTCTGCTCTCTTTAACCACCTCTGAACTCTGTAATCTGTTCCATCATTGAATGTATGTCAGAAAGCCCAACCTGAATTGTCAAACGACCTGTTTAAATTGAAAGAACGGTTTCCTCAGTATTAGCAGGAGTACAAAGTCTCACGAGACTTCTAGGAAAGTTCTGTGCAATGCTTTCAGTAGGAAATGGAAAGTGATGGATGATAGGTGAAACCACAGATCAGTAATGTATGCATGGAACCTTTGGGCGTGGAAAGGGGAATTGGTATAGTGAGCCACCAGATGCTGTGACAAAGTCTGACAGAGTAGATAGATCACAAGTAGGTGATGATTTATTTGCTCATTAGACTGGTGAGAATTGATGGATATTGAAGGAAGGCGAGACCTCAGCATCCCTGTCTTAAGTGGGACGTGTACACATCTTTCATGTTGCTCTGCAGAGGGAGAGAAAAACACCTTCAGCCATTCATTTCTGAGACTGGATCCGTGGCTTTCTGTCTGTGATCTGAAGACCTTGGAGGTTCATCAAAGTTAACTGAGAAAAGCATATATGGGCATCTTCACACTTACTGGGAACCCTTTTAAAGGTCTGCAGACAAGAACTGATGAAAGCTACTGGCCTAAATAGTCACTTATCCCTACAGTGGTTGTGTAACAACTCCCTTAGTGCTTCCTCTTTATACCATGAATTATTTTGTATTAATCTAGAAAGATCCTTTGCTGGAGTGGGTGGCATCTCTTTCATACTGTTGACAGTGCTTTTTGCTTGTTGCCTGTGAGCTGTTGCTTAATTCAGCAATAGTGAAATACCTCTTCACACATTTAATGTCTCACATCAAGAGCTCTGTAATGCTTGACAAATTGGTTGTGCTAACTATATAGACCATAAACCACTTACAAGTATAATTAACTGCCAGCCAGTAGTGGCAGCTGTTTAAATCTTTGGTTCTGCTTCCCATGGTGTTATTGGTGTTTATAGGAAACTGCAAAGTGAGAATGGCCCAAATAAGGCATGGGTCCAGATGAATTTTTGAAGTGAGGGATGCAGTTCCCTTAACTGCAGCTCTGAGGTAGCTGCTTATCCCAAGTGGGCTGTCTGGTCCATATTGTCAATAGCTGTGGGTTTTCCCATCCTTGTTCTCTGCAATGATTTCTCTGCTCTAGGATGGGAGAGCCCAACCCAGTGCGTTCACTGGGAGCTGTGATGCTCAGCTGTTCTCTTAATTTAGTGCATGTTGTAGGGAAAAACAACTCTGTTATAAACCAACCAATTGATCAACAGGCAGAGGCAAAAAATTTCAACCTTTTGGATGCGCAAGCTCTTTGGTGTCACAGATTCAAGGAAAGGCTTACGTGCCTTAATGCCTGCTATATGTTTTTCCCTGCTGTGTTAGCGGGTCTAATAAAATATTAGCCATTCCCGTTTTAGGGTGGAAAGAGAGCAGGAGCCTGTCACAGTGATTAGGAGTGCACTTCATTAGTGGAAAGTTTATTAGTTGCCTAAGGAAGAAAGAACCCTGAATTTTAATGACAGCTTTTTATGTAATTTTCATTAGCCCTGGAGTGAAGAGGCTTACATCTGGAGGCATAAAGCTAATTTTGGGATTCAGCAAAGATAAGACATGGTTCTGCAGCAAAAATAATGTGATTATGCCAGAGGGCAGCACTGTCTCAGGCAGTGAAGTATTTAGCAAGTGATTTGCGAGCATAGGACAAATTTCAATTAGCCTGGAGCACCAGAGGACTCCCGAGTCAGCACTGATGTTTCTGGTTGTAGTGGCAGTTCTGCTGGTTGTGGGGTTGAGCAGGGGTAATGTCGGGAGCAGGGCACCAAGTCCTGAGTCATTTGTTGTATTCCTTCAACTTTCTGCATGACTTCAGACAAGGTGCCTGATTCCTGGTGTTAAAACAGATTAAGGGAATGTACATCTGAGCTTTTTGAAGGCTTCTTTTATTAAGGCTTGTATGTTGAAGTCTTCAGATAAAAACTGTTAGATAAATATCAAGTTATTAAATGATAAGTTAAAATTGTTTGACTACCCAGTGTAAATGATAGAGCAGCCTAAAGGAAGTGCTCATTTGAAACTAAGACTTAGTAGCATACAGCATATACAAGACAGAGAGAATCTACTGAAATGTGCAATTCAGGGCAAGTATTTTAGGTTTTTTTTAGTTACAGTTGTTCTGCTGAGGGATTTCCATGTGATTCCAGGATGATTAGTGTCTTTGCCTCTTCAGCAATGTGTATAGTATTACTGTCATGGATTTTATTGCAAGAGCTGTGCTTGTTCTGCAAAACTTGTTTGCAAAAATCAGGAAAATACTGCACAAGTCAAAATCTTGGATTTTATCTAACGGACTGTTCCAGATAGTCTGATGCACTGGATAAATTGTTGTTAGCATTTAATATATACTGACTGTGGAAATGGTGTTTTCTTGACATTTTTTCTTCAAGTTTAATGCCATTTATTCTTCTTGTAGGTGACTTTGCACCCAGCTGTGAAGACACATCTCACAGAAGGAATATATCACATCCTTGACCTTTGCATTGAACGGGACATCAAGTTCTTAAATACGTCACTACCAGCAGGTGTAAGGGAGGTCTTTAAGGATCTGTATAATGATTACAACCACTACCACAAAGCAAAAAAGCAGGGGGAGGAAAAGTACACTGCATGATGAATCCTGCCTGGTGCTGTGTAATCAGTTATGAATTGACCTTGCAGTGCCCCAATCATCCTCAGCTGCTGTTTTGTTTGGGATGAGTAAGGAATCAAATCTGACAAGGGTCCTGAACATGAATTGCCTTTATCTCTATACAGCCAGCCTTCATAATGGTGAAAAGGGAGGGAGGATGTGTTGTTTGGTCTGGTCCTGCTGTGTGCCGCAAGTGGCAGAACTGCTATGCCTGTGCTGGCCCCTGGTGAACTCTCTGGCAGCCCTGGGGAGCTCACTGCACTTTGGCAGCAGATGTCAGCCTTCAGGCTTTGGCACATCACAGTGCTTTCTGTGGGTGCAGGAGTCTGATGTAAAAGCCAGTGAGGGATATAGCCCCTGCTTTTGCTTACATGGTAAGCAGAATTAAAGCAGTTCAAGTGCTTATTTTCATACCCTGTTATTTTGCATTTTGTTACTGAAGAAATCTGTGAATGTTACACAGCTGCACAGTAGGTTATTTTACAGAACTGTGGAAATAACAGTAAAAAATTTGAAAGTTTGTATCTCTTTGCGTCATTGGTTTTACTTTCGAGATGAGCCCTGGGCAACCTGGTCTGACCTATTGAATTTCCTTCCCAAATGTCTTATCCTGTGATCTATGATAATCAAAAAGAGCTCTGGTCGATTTACTGTCGTTAAGCAATTGCACTTAGTCATCTGAGCTGTGATTGCCTTCAATGTACATTTTCAGCTTGTGACAAATGTTAATTGCTACTGTTACTTTCTGAGACCTTTTTGGTCTAAGCTGAGCCTTGTTGCTTTGCATTCACTCTGGGTTAAGAGCAAGCCCTAGACTTATTGCAGCTCAGCTGACAGTAATTTAATAAGCTGCGGTAAATTAATCACGTTTGAGCTTGTGAGAAGCTTTATCAAGCTTTATCAAATAACTCCCTTTCATTAGCTAAACTACAGAAATTTATTTGCTTGAAAATGATAGAGACTAAAGATCTAAATTTTTGTGAGTGATAAAACAGTCTTCACACATTCATGGAGTTAGTAGAAAGAACTCAGTACTCTCAGATGATTATCTGCTTTAGTTTATAGGTAGGGGGTGGGCAGAGGAAGACTGGAATGTGGCTCATAGCAAGGTCCAAAGGATCTGGGACAGGAAATTCCGCATGGCTCAAACGAGGGAGGTGAGCAGGGCTGGCTCACCTTTGGACTGGAGATGACCCTCCTCTCATCCTAAAAAAACATCTTGGAGAGCTCTGATACTGTGCAAGTGCTGTTTGGAAGTAGCAATAGTGATGTGCTATCAACACGGTTGTAGCCACAAATGCAAACCACAACACCATATGGGCTGCCACAAAGCAAGTTAACTCCATCCAGGCTGGACCCTTTGCACCACTGTGCCACTTCTGTATTTTATTTCAAAGCTGAAAAGCTGATGTGGGCCAGCAGGTGGAAGGGCAGTTATTGCTCCCCACCAGGCAGTGGGACAGGGACAGAGGTCCCAGAGGGGAAACATGTATGAGCTGGGGACAGCAAAAGGGACACCAAAGTGGGGAGTTCTCCAGGATGAAGACAGTTAATATGGTTGTTAAACAAAGGAAGGTTATGAGCACTGGGGGAGGATATGGAAAGAACAGTGGAAAAATGAGAGCTAGGTTTGGAGCGGGGGAGGAAGGAAGTGAGGTAGCATCTCTGGTGTGCGAGTGTCAAGGCTCCCCTGATGTAGCCATATGGTTGCAAGCCACACACATAGCTCAAAAGCTTCTGAGTGCAGACTGCAGAGTAAATAACATCTTAGCCATGGTTTTAAAGCAGGTAAACTAGTTGAGATCAATTTTATGTCATTAATACTAATTTTTTATATGTTACCAATTTTAACTTCTTGGCTTGGATATGAAAACCTGTAACTGATTTACATGGATGGGGTGATGGAAATAGCAAACTCCTACTATAAAAAGGACACAGTGCTTGAATTAATGAAAACTTGAAACCCTGCCACAGTTAAACCTTTATTTCAAGCACACTGTGCGACTGCCACTTATTCCACAGCCCTCCTTCTCCAGGCAAAGCAGCAGAGTTCTGAAGCACAAAGCAGCCGTTTCTGTGTAGAAGAGACAAAGGGGTTAAAAAGAAGGCTGTATTTCACTTGCTAATCCCAGGTCTTTGTCCAAGAGCTGCTCCAGAGGTTTTTTTAGCTAGAATAAATTAAGTCACTGGCAGAGGACCACCTGCTGAGAAAGCAGGCTTTGTGCTCCCGAGTGCATTCCCAGTGAGTGCAATGTTCCTCTGCTGTCACACGATGGGGCCATCCCGCAAGGGTACAAAGCACCGTCTGAAATCAGTTTTGGAGCCCTTCCTCATAGGCTGGGTTAATATATGAGCTCTGAACATCAGGAAGATAAAGGGTTTGGAAGAAGCACCATCTCAGGGATAAAGGACAGGATTGCGACCTTTGTTTAATTTGAGCATTAGCTTCATGCAAGGGAATCTAAAAGCCTTACAGGCTTCTGCAACAGTTACTCTTGGCCGTATTCCTGGCTGTTGATGCAGCATCTCTCTTCCGAGGGCTTTTCTTGCTGCTGCACAAACAGAAATACCTCCCATAGGGGTCCTGCTGGCTGTGCCACTGGCTCAGCCTGTGACTCTGTCTCTGGTGTTTGTTACTCGTGCATGGGCAGTGCCTGAGCCTGTTGTGCCAAAACTAGCTCAAATATCAAGTAACAAGAAGGGCAAGAAGGACAGTCAAGACTGAAAAAAAGTTGTGCTGGGTCTATTTACTCCCTGTTTTTGTGTAGCTGCTGTGAAAATCAGCCAATTTCTCTACTTATCTGGGGCTTGATGCTTGATTTATCTTGTTAGTGTGGATAGAAATGTCAAAAAAGATGATGGTGTAAGATGGTAGAAATTGTTTCACTAGTTTAGAAAGCTATTTTTCCTGTTAATACCTTCTGGGAGGAGACAACATACTGAGTACTTTCCTTTGAGTTTGAAATGGATCAGTAACTTCTGATTTGTTTACTTCTTGATGTAGCTCTGGGGTTTCTGGATAACAGAAGGCTCCTTCCAAAGCTCCCTTTATGGGCTAAAACATAACAATATCAGGAATGGAGTACTTTGAGAGATTTCTGTATGATTATACTGTACCATTAAATGTCTACAGTGATAATAGTTTGCTAATGGTACCAAACTGCATGGGGAAGTGAACACTTGGGACAGGAGAACCAACTTGCAAGACCTGGATAGGCTGGAAGAGTGAGCTAGCAAAAACCTTGTGAAGTCAACAGCGGGGCTGCTGCGGCAAAGAAAGCCAATGGGATGTGCAGTCCCATCAACAAGGGCATCACCAGCAGAGATAAAGAAGGCATTATCCCACCCTACTCTGTGCTTGTCAGGCCACACCTGTAATACTGTGTTCAGTTTTGGTCCCTGCTAGGCAGACAAGATGTGGACAGGCTCTGGAGAGGGTCCAGGGAAGGGCCACAAAGATGATCAAAGGACAGGAAAGTTTTTCCATGGGAGAAAAGGCTGAGAGGACTGGGTTTGTTCAGCCTTGAGTAAAGTTTTAGGGGGAGACCTTATCACTGTTCCCGTATTTCAAGGGTGGCTACAAAGAAGATGAAGACTCCCTTTTTACAAGGAGTCACATAGAAAAGACAAAGGGTAATAGTAGACGTTACTCCTGGGGCCATTCTGATTGGACATGAGGAAGATTTTTCACAGTGAGAACAATTGGCCATTGGAATAATCTCCCCAGAGTAGTGGTGGATTCCTCAACATTGAACAGTTTTTTATAGGTTTTTTTTTTTGCCCCCAGCAAAATGACTGCTTGATTTTTTTTCAATAAGAAACATACAAAAGAGCCATTGTATCATTGCTGGCAGTGCTGACATTTGCTGCCGAATGATCAGTGACGTATTCTGCAAGTGGTTAAAGTTTCCCAAAAGGAAGATGCTCTTGTTATTGTACATACTGTGCAATATTTATGTCACAGACAAGTGGAACTGAAACCTCACTTGTTGTGGAGCAGTACTGATTTGTAGTCACATACTTCTTTTTTTTTATATGAAGGGGAGTTTCTTATTCTTTAATTGACTTTGAAGTGTGGAAAATTTGTGAAAGTGTGTCTCTGTGATGTTCTCAGAGTTTTAGTCTAGGAGAGCCCTCTAGCAAACCTGTTTACTGTTCTTCTAGAGAATTTGAGAAGAATAAATAAATGCACTCCAAGTGCCTAAGCTGTATTGTTGTCCCTTTCCTTCCAAAGAAAGATGCTGACATTTTGTACCTATTTCTAAATATGATAACAAACAAAAATTACAAAATCCACTTAGTCTTTCAGAGGCATCTTTTACTGCAAGCATAGAGTGGTAAGAGGTACAGGCCTGCAATGACTTTCTGGTGGTGACTGCTTGGTCCTCTCTAGGGATAGAGTTGTATATGTCAGGAGAGCCTTATTTCAGTGTGTGGTTCTGAGGCTTCTCTCTTAGTATTGGTGGAGACCAATTTCTGCCCCAAAGCAGTTGTCATTATTTTGATTACTTTTTGTAGAAGTTGCATTCAGAATTGCTTCTTTAAAGAAGTTCCACAGATGATCTGCTCTGAGCTAAACATCTTCTTGTGAAGGCTGCTGCAGAGCCTATGCTCTCTTTTTCCAGCTGAAAAGTCATTGTAATGCCTTTCAGTTCTTTCCCACAATGAGAGAACAGGAGTGTTTCTGTGGATGGGTGGCACAGAGGATTTGGAAAGCAAGTAAAGAACAAAAGGAGAGGGAAACTGGGGACAGTTCCCTTGTTGATTCATCCATCTGAGTTTTCGGTTAGGTCCGGGCACCCTTTCTTTTATTTTACAGCCTCCACTTGAAGAATTGGTTCTCCAGGCTTTTACAGAGCTGCGCTGTGGCTGCTCAGGAATGTGCACAAAGCTGATGCATTGCTGGCCTAAGGATGATGGCCATGGACTGCTTCTGCTGTAGGAAGAGAGAGAATAAAAAGAGCGGGAATGGAGGTCTGGGATGCAGCCAGACTATTGTCAGGGCTCTTTGTCGATGAGGTGACTCTGTTAATGATTTAATTTTGCATATCAGCAGCTTACAAGACAGAAGGAAGCTCTTGGTAGCTGAAAGAAGAGCAGCTTTGAAAACCAGGCTGTCCCTGATTTTCAGAGCATCTTGAACATCCATTGCTTTATTTGGTGTGCCACAAGCACTCAGAGACCTCTCTGGGCGATGGGCCACCATGTGTGCAGCAGAGTGAACTGTGAGCAGGCACTCGCTGTTCTAACACTGACAGGTGTGAGAGACAGTGGGCAGGAGAAGAGACAACACTGCAGGAAGAAGTGATTGATTTGTGTTTAGTTTTTTATGCCAGTTTTAGAGCAGGACGTGGGAGTTCCCTCCAGTAACCTCACGGAAGATTATCCTTGGGTTTGGGGTTTGTTAATATCCTTGAAAAAGAAAGGAAAAATAAAGGACCATGTTACAAAAAAAAAATCAAAATTTCATGTTGGGGCACCAGCAGACAAATGTATAAAAGACAATTTGATCAATGCTATCACCGGTAATTTACGTGGTCTGCACAAACAAAGCTTCAACTTTATCAGACGGTGTATTAACTCATGGAGAGAAGGCTGATTTATTACTCTTCATCCAGTAATTGTCAGCCCATAATCCCCTGGGGGGAAAGTAGCCATCCGTGTCACTTGAGGAGAGACACTAGAACAAGCAGATGCTGATTTTAGCCTGGCCAAAAAACCCTGCCACTTGAGCACAGCTGGCCTGTCCCCGCACAAGTGGCTGCTGCTTTGTCCTGTTCCCAAGGCTCGGGAGTGCAGCTGATTTTGAGCACCCAGTGGCTGGGAGTGAACCTCGGGACTTTGGTCTGGCATCTGCTGCAGGTCACCTGTGTGCTTTATTTGCCGAGTGCTTACCTTCTTTGGCCTTTGGCACAGGCACGAGTCTTCCCTGTAAGGGATTTGTGCTGTTTGCAAAATGTTTAATGCTCTCTGGGTACCTAAGTTAACTGAGATTTGGGGTTTTTTTAAGAGCTACAGAGGTGAGTGATACAGCATTATTGGTTGATTCACAATATCCCCAGTGATAACCAGAAGATATGCTGACTGACAGCGTAATTTCTGCCCCTTTGTCTTCTCACCAGATGTATGAGAAACTTGCTGTTGTTTTAGTGTGCATTTTACTTCCTTTTCTAGGCTCTGTTGAGATTGTTCAGTGTTTTCAGGAGACAGCTATGCAAATGTGAGCTGCTAGTACCTGATCTCTTCAGACTGAAATTTAAAATATGTCCATGAAAGTTTTCATAACCTAAGCCCGTAATACTGAGAGCCTAGAGTATGTGCCTCCTGGTACCACATGCAAAGGAAGTGGGACTAAGAAACCTGTTATTAGCAGCTCATATTTTGTTTGTGCAGTGACATCTAAGAGACTTTCTAAGCAGCTTATTTTCCCTTGCTGTAAAGGAAGATTTCTTGCTGTAGCAAGAGGTGAATCTGTTCTTCAGATCTCAGCCTGTGCTGTGTTGTTTGGATGAGGAGAAAGCTGGGGAAGTGCTTTTCCTGAGCCATGGAAACTTCATCAGCTGGAAACTTCCTTTGACCCACATGCCCTTTCCCTGCAATAGTACCACTCCTCTGTTCCTGATGTTGGAGGAGAATATGTAGCTGTGTTGTTTGAACACAGGCAAAATCTGGAAGATAAGTTACCCTCTGCATCCAGATAAGGTGTTGAGGAGTAATTGTGGTATAGGCATCTTTTTGCCTGCCTCACTCTAGAAGCAGTAATGTTTGGAATTAGCTTCTGCACATGATTCCTAGGGACTTTGGAGGGCAGAAACTTGCCCTTAGAGCTCCCAGCACTTTTTTCTGCAAAGTGCATTATAATCATTAATACATTAATTAGGCATTCTCCCCTTCCATCCTGCTAACAAGGTTTATTAAGCTGAATGTATTTATCTTTGGGCAGCTTCTACATGCAATTGAATGAATAATTTTCCTAATAACTTTAATAGCAAAGACATGAAAGGGAACAGGGATGATGAGAACAGGAGACCAAGGCAAATAAAGCTGTGCTATGAAAGGAGAGGTACAATCTCATTTTAGGTGTAACTCCACCTACCCCTGCAGTTCCCAGCTGACAGCTGTGCAGCCTTTCTTGCTTCTGTCTTGCCTAACCTACATGGAATTGCACATCTATGTAACATTTATGCTAGCACACACAAATGCAAAAAAAAGGAGGTCATGGATGACTGGAATCTGCAGGAAAGGAGAACATGAAAATGGCTTGCAATTGCAAGGTAAAGAAAGGCTATATGAATGTTTGACTTTTACATATGCTTATGTCTTAGGTGTTTTTATGAGAACCAGTATAATCTAGCAGAGTGTTTCACAATCAGTAAGTTGCAGGCATGGAGGAAGGTCACGAAAGACTATGTCAGGGAGTTTAAAGTGTTGAGAACTGTCATCTAAAGCAAATGAAATCTGGTTTTCCTTCTTCATCTTTATACTTCAAGCATGGCCTGTTGTGCCCTCAAAGTACACACAAATACACCATGTGTGGTTCTTACCCTTAAGATGCAATTTTGCTCATACTCTTGCAGTTAATGTTGGTGGAAGGACATGAAAGATTTTCTCTGAACAAGGACATGCCCCCAAAACAGTTCTGAGACTTGGTGACTTAGTGGCTGGGATGCTGCACTGTGAATTTAGTGATTTTTGTAGTGCTCTGCCATTTGCCAAATGATTTCACCTCTGTCTTCTTCCTGTCTTGTTTATTTAGATTCACAAGCTTAAGACCAGGAGGGACTACCAGATCATCTTGCCAGACCCCTAGTGCATCACATCGCAGTCCATTGAGCTTGATATAGTTACTGCTGTAGCAAACCCAATAACCTGTGGGTAGTTGCAACATATCTTCCATGAAGCCAAATTTTTGACATTAAGCTCTTCAGGGCAGGAGTTGTGTTCTATCAATGCTGTAAGTAGAGCTCCTCAGTAGTGTTATTAAACCAATGCCAACACTAAGAAAAACAACAAAGGCAATACCAATAATGTTTCTTATAATAAAACCTATTAATATTTTATTGGCTAAGCTTGCAAAATTGTTTTTGTTTTTCTTTTTGACTGTGAAGTCAGCCACTATATATGAACTGTAGCCTTCAGAAAGGACACTAAGTAGTGGCTTTTCAATTCTGGTAGGCAAACACTGCTGCAGGGCAACAGAGCAGGTACTGGGATGGTTCATCAATGCAGTGGAGGAGGTTGTAACAAAAAAACCCCAGTATAGCTAGGAGCTGTGCTACAGCAATGAAGATTGGCAGTAATTTGATCTCCATACAGCAGTAAGGGACTAAAATGTTCCTGCTGATGGCATATAGGATAAACGGTATGAGTTTCAAATGTAGATTTTATTGAAAAGGGAGTATCAGCTCCATTCTTGTATCTTTTAATTCCTAATTTAAAGATCAAATAGTCTGCCTGTGCCACTTTGATGGAAAGTGGCTTGCCAAATGGAGCCAAATGTTGGTTTGGGGTTTTTTTTTAAGAATTCTTTCAGCTAATATGGATTTGACACTCCCACAGCTTTGCTCAAGCTCTGTCAGACCAGGGAGATGTTTGTCAGCATTGTCTTTTACTGGAAGAGCTAACCCAGCCTGAAATCTTGAAGAAATAAAACCTTGACTTGAAATAGAAGTGTTTGTGACAGGACAGAGTGATGGGAATGCAAGGATCCTTCCTAACCACCTGCCTGGTTGTCAGATGAGCTCATCTCTTCCCCTTGCCGCCTTTGGCTGTCTGGAATTTGCCATGGACTGCCCGCAGGCTGCAAAGCGACTGGGTGAGATGAACACGTGCGCTGAGAAGTGACTAGAGTTTATTTGCTCTGACAGGAGCGGTGCCCCCACCCCACCACGGGCAGTTCCTTCTTACAGCCCTGGGGTGGAGCAGCTTCAGCTGGTTTCACCGAAGCAGTGCAGGGCTGTATCAGTCTCACTGCACCATGTTGGAGATTACTTTCCAGCAGCATCAGTGCAGCTGAGCTGTGGTCTCGCCTCAGACCCTGCAGCTCCAAGCCTGATCTGTTACTCCAAAACCCTGGGGAGGATTGTTAAAAATAAAATGCTGAGTTGTGGAGAGTCTAACACGTTTTTGCTCTCTCTGGCCCCTGCTGTGGGACAGTGGACTCTGACACACAGGCAGGACAAACATGAAACTGTAGGTGGTATCTGAAAGAGATGGAGATAGGTCAATGCAACTACGAGGAGCTGCCTCTGAAGTCCCAGGGCACTGCTGGCCCTGCACACCCAGAGTGGGGCTCAGCCCCCTCACAAACCTCCCACTGTGCCCAGCAGCACCTCTGTGCCGCAGGTGGATGCTCTCACAGCACCAGCAATCAAACCACCTCTTGATTGTTTCCCACAGGTGCCAAAGCTCAAACGTGAGGCTTCAATCCTGGTCACTAATTGCCTCCAAGGTTTGGGGGGTGCTGTCTTCCCTTTAGCCCTTGTTACCCTGACACCACAGGTGCTGCCATCACAAATACCTTCTTTAAAGCTGGCCAAAGCACATATAGAAGCACTGCAGTCACGCCTCTGGTGGCAAAGCAAATATGCCTTCCTTAGCTTCAAAGTCTTGTCTTGGACTTTAGCACAGGAGTGGATTCTCTTTCTTACAGCAGCATGTGAGTTGTTCAGATTCTGCAGCAAGAGAGAAAGGAGGGAACGAAACTGGACTTGAACAAAATTAAGTTTATGGTTGCAAGGCTTGTGATGCAGTTTCCCCTCCATAGCTAGATGTGATGGGTTTTTTGTAGGCCTCCCCTGGTAACTGGGGTCAAAACATAGGAAGTATTCCATCCCATGTCTACGTAATCAGGTGTATAAAAGCTGGAGGAGGAGATTCTTTCCTTCCTTCTTTCTTTCCTTTCCTTCCTTCCTTTTCTTCCTTCCTTTTCTTCCTTCCTTTCCTTCCTTCCTTTCCTTCCTTTCCTTCCTTCTCAGGCGAGTTCAGTGACAGACCTTGGTGTTTGGCCTTGCTTATCTGGGTTAAGCGAGGACTGTCTGACTGCTGCTTGTCTGGGCCAGCAGCGGAGGTTAAGAATCTGCTTTTCCTAAGGGAAGTAGTGAGTTTTCTATTGTGTTCATTATTTATTAATTCCTAAGTTTAGATTGCACATATTTGTTTGTCTTTTTCTGTTTTTTGTCTCCCTTTCCCTTGTCCCCTGTTGGGGTTGTTTGGGGGTCTTGTTGCTTTGTACATGGTATTTAACTGTATATAGATGTAATATATGTAAATATATATATATATTTTTCTACAATTTTCTCTTGCTACTTTTTTGCCTTTTTGGGAGAGGGAAGGAAGAGTCTTTCCTGTGCGGGTTGGCTTTTGGCAGAGAGCCAGGCCAAACTTTCACACTAGTACTGAGCTTTAAGCTTAGTTCATTGAATGATCTGAGCCACTAAGCCTCACTACTTTAAGGTGCAGTGATAACACCCCTGTTGTCTAGAATCAGGCAGCTTGGGAGCCCATTCTTTTGGGACAGTCTTAAAAAGAAACATTCATAAGTTCAGATGCAGGTCTGTTTCAGGGTTTTGTTTCAAAGCTAATAGGAAATGTTCAAGTCAAAAGCCCACTGCAAAAAATCCCCAGTGTAAGTCAGTTCAAAGCAAGGTCTTCCCTGCTGCTTCTATTTATATTACTTCAAGAATGTGTTTATTTTGGTTTTCCAAGAGACAGATGGGAGAGGAATTGCAGTATGGAATGGGACAGGTTAAGACAAAAAAGGACTGCCCTGGTAGTCCCATCTTCCTTTTCCTTTGGGAGCCAGCATAGGCTGCAGGTGAGCAAGGCCACAATGAGGTTAACTTCTTGCAGCTGACAGATGTTAGCTGGAGTGGTGGATTTCCACAGCTTTTAAAAGCAGATCTTGAAGATTGTGCAGCATGTGTTTCTCTGTGGGTGGTTCCCTTCTTCTTGCCTTGGGTTCCTCCAGGGTGTGCTACTTTTCCCTGTGAAGGTGTTTAGCACTGGATGTGAGCCCTATGCAACGGTGGCAGCATAAGCTGGAATGTGTTAAGTGTGTGCTCCTTGGGTTGTAGACTTTATTAAAGGTAATGTCTTCCACTGCTCTTTGACTGATCAAAGGTTGAGGTGGATTTGTGCTCAGCTTTTTGTGGATACCTCAGCTCATAAGCCTCCATGTTGCCCAGGTTCTAATCTTAGGTGCTGGGCAGGGTCATCTCTGTCAGGCAGCTTATCCTCCTTGCTAAGTGCCCTGTCCCAGCATCTGCAGTATTTCACCCTTCATGCACTTCCTCTGTTTGCATAGTGATTATAAAAATAATTTTTGCCTGCATTACAGCATTCCTTAGGTTCCAGAAATGCAGGCTGTTACTGTGATTGTTAAATAAAAGTAAAGCTGCAGCTCAGTACTGGGCATGAAATATTCCCCCAGCCAGATATAGTAACTATGTCCATAACTCTCAGGCCTCTGAGAGCTTAAACTGGTCTGAGAAATGAATGTAAGACCACTTGAAGGGAAGCCAGCCTCTCCAGCAGACCACTGAGCAGCGTCATCTGCTCTAAATATTTCAACTTTTTTCAACTCTCATTTTTCAATGTGCACCTTCCAAAATGCCTTCTCTTTCTCTGATTCTGCTGACAAATGCTTGTAGGGAACTTCTGCAACAGTGGGAAAATTATAATCCCTGCCATTTGGCAGTGTAATGGTGTGCCATCTGCATTAAGCCATGCTACTGTGTTCATCTTTTTGCTCCTCCTGTCTTGGGTTGGGTATTTCCAGACTAAGGATTAATCAAATCTGCTAATCTGCATTTTGTGAGTCAAGGAAAGAGTCTCAACATTTGCAAGAACTCTCCCCTGCCCTTACGAGGAGGGAGGGGAATTGCAACGTTTTGTCACTCTATGGTTTTGGCTGATTTGTGGCTTTAATCATTTCCTCTTGGCAGAGGACTATCCAGCTTTCTGTGCTCTCTACTAGGAGCCAACTCATGGAAATGGAGTTTTCCCTCAAGGCACTGTGAGAGCAAATATGTGTGTGTGTGTTTGAAGAAGCTAGTGAGCTAATGTGCAGATGATGAAGATTTCTAAATGTGGGGGGAACACCCATATTTGGCTATTTTAGATAAAGCTTCTTGCTTTATGCATCAGCTATTTGGAGGTTCATCTATTCTAAACTAGTGATTTGTCTGCCTCATTGCTCACGAATTGGAAAGCTGGTGACCTGAATGTTGTTGCTTTACAGAGTTGATAGCTGGTAGTGGATAGAGATGATCAGATACCATGGTGATAAGCCTGATATAAAATCCAAACCTTAGTCTTACTGTCAGCCCTGTGCAGATCTTGTCTCCTCTGTTATAGCATCATGGCCTCAGGCATCACCATCATCTAGGCTTGAACTTGTGATTTTTGTGGATCTAAAAGCACAACCTGCTATGAGCTGGAGGCTCAGGCAGACAAGTGCACTGTGACCAAACATGAGGTAAAGCATGTTTGTGTAAATCACAATGAAAAAGATTTAAGCAAATACATTTTTATCTCACTTTTGTGATAGGCTAAGTGTGTGTGCAGTCTGCTGCTGCAGCTTGGCAGATAAGCTTGTCTTCTTGAGCTGTAGCAACTAATCAAGTATCTGAACTGTGAGAGAAGGGGTACATCGTTGTTATCATGAGACTGAACTGTCTCAATAGTATTTGGGATCTGGTCACAAGGAGACGGAGCTGCAGTAGGCAGGGGTTCAGACTGTGTTTGCTGGAAATCCAGTTGTTTATAGTGGGGATCCAGGGATTTCTGTGTTCAGGGCTCTCACAGGATGGATGCCTCTGTTTCATTTGAACTGTCTTGGCAAACCAAGCTCTTTAAATTATATGGTGTGTCACCTGTTCTGTCCAAAATTGTGGGGTTTTGCATGCTGTTTGTTTTCTTCTGTTACAGGATTAAACACTCAAAAACCGGGGCTTTTTCAATGTCCTCAGAAAGTTATTTCCTACCTTTAAAGATTAATGTCATGGGAATTTTTCTTTGATCTCAAGCCAGGCTTTCATTGGCTCAGTTTTATCCTCTTATTCTTGGAGACAAGGGACAATGGCAGGAGAAGTAGGTTTTCTTGCATCAAGGTTTGGAGGCATGGTATTGCTGTTGCCCTAGCTGTGGAGTTGTAGACAGCCAGTCTCCAAAGCAGTGATCCCTTTCGCTTATGAGCAGGAAACCTGCTGCCTTATAGATTTGTTTCTTGCTGACCCCCTGACTGATCTGATATTTTTATTTTGAGACACATCCCCTTGTACAAGATATATGCACAGTTACAACCCTAGAAGATTATCTGTATGCTGTTACACACGAGCAGGCTGTGCCAAAGGCTAAATCCCATAGCCTAGCCGGGTATTAGCTGACAAGCAGGTGATACTCAGGGAAAAAACGGGGAGCACAGAGGGTGTTTGTTTGGCCCCTGGGGCTGAAGAAATGGGTGTCTGTGCTCGGGAACAAAGACAATTTGCATTTAGTTTCTCTGGGCTGCAGTGCTGGCAACAATGGTAGATGTTCATCTGTAGCATTAAGCCACTGCACAGTCTGGGCTGAATGGCTGTCTTTGTTCAGGGCTGGAGCAGCAAGAGCAGTGCACATCGGGGGCCAAAGCACTGTCGTACAGCGTGGCCACAAGCAGGAGACAGGGAAAGAGAAAAACTGAGTGCTGGTAAAGCCTACCCCATCTCTCCTTCTGTCCCAGGGGACGTGTTCAGCGACCTTGGGAAACCCTAAAGGGGAAACAGTGCCATCCTCCAGTGGCTTTCCTGTGAGATTGTGGTCAGTGCTACTCCCTGCTGGTATTCACCTCTGCTCTGCACTGTGAAGGAGAGAAGGGGTTGGCTGCAGCTCTTCCCAGAGGACCATTGTGTAGGGTCATTCAGGAGTGAGTCAGGGGTGCATAAGGTGCATCCTGCTCCTGCAGCTAGGTGGGCTCTGCACAAGAGATTGAGCAGCCCTAAACTTTACTTGGCTGGGACAGGGTCTCCTCCCTAACGAGGCCTTCAGAAGGTAGTGAAGGGGGATAGGTGTGGAGATGGAGTGTAAAGAGTGATGCAGAGCCTTGTACTCTAGCAGACACCTGAGTTCAGCCAGGTGTTATGTGGTGGATGCCTCTCCAAACTCCACTGGGACAGGTTTGGCACTGTATTAACAGGCTGTTAGCCTGTCATGCTGCTTGGAAAGCCTCTCGCCAGGGACTCCAGGCACTCACTGGGCTGTGAAAAACCTGTCCCCTTGGACTGCAGGCTAGCAGCCACAGAACACATTGCTGCATCCACCAGCAGTGTTATCTTCCCCACAGCCCCAGAAGTCCTTGCAGTAGCCATCTTTCTGCTACAATTACCCAAGTGGTGATAGTTGTCTGAAACCACCACCAGGCAGCAGGTGAGGGTCTTCTACTGGTCTTTTACTAGGAGTGATTTGAAGTCTACTTTCTGCAATAGGTGGGAGGAAAGCGTGGGATGTAGGATCCTATTCTCTAGCTCTACAGGAAAATGGTGTTTGGATCAGGGATTGACTGTGCCAAACATTGACTTAGAAACCTGAACTTCTCCTGCCTCACCTACCTCATTGTACAGTGTTCACCATGCCAGCTAAATAAGATGTAGTGTTAATTGCACTGTGTGCTCCTAAGCTTCTTTCCATGGCTTTTGGGAAGCTGATTAAGAGAGAAAAAGTAAAGTGGGGATTAATGGGATCCTGGTGAAGGCTTTGGGGAAAAAAAAAAAAAAGGAAATTCCTTGGAGGGGGGAAAAAGAGGGATTTGAACAGCTGACAGCAAGCCTCTGCAAACAAACTGGGAGAGTTAGGCAGCAGATGGACTAACACTCTCTGGGTTTGTGCCAATGCATCAGATTGATTTTAAAGATGAAGCACCCACTGCCTGGGAAAGAAAGCCCTTGGAGTAGGAATGCTTCCTGGCAGCTGTTCAAACACTAGCTGCTTTACAGTTCACTTTCGGTGCACCACGAGTCAGTAAGAAGCACTGGGGACTTAGTATATGAAATATGACCACTGGGGACTACGAACCAATAAAGGGGTTATTTTTGTAGGGAGGATTGCATGGAAAATAATGTCCAGTTGCTCAGAAACTCACAGTGTGCAATTAAACAGCTAGAAGAGATCAAAGAGCCATCAAGTCAAGCTCTGACTCCCACCATGGTGAGTGCTAAATCATTCAAGCAAAGGTGAAGACTTCTCTGGAGTTCAGTTCCAGGAGGAGTTCTTTTGCTGGACCTCAACTTTGCTGTAGATCAGCCTATGTCATGAGGTATGACTGCTGTCCCAAACTAGCTGTGTTACTGACATCTACCCTAAAGTGTCTGAAGTGAATTTACAGGGTACCTCAGTGATGGACTTGGAAATGCACACTGGCAAATGCCTTCTTCTCCCACACCATCTTTTCCCTTCTACAGAAATGATATGAGCTGCAGTGGTTTATTTTTTCCTCCTGCCCTTTTCGCAAAATGAAAATCTTCCTGTTGATGAAATAAAACTACTGAATAATAAAACATGTGAAGACTCTTCAGCAAAATAAGCATTTTCACAGCAGTTCATTCCATCAGATTATATATACATGTACATGTAATATAGCCCAATAGTCCACCTAATTTATGAAGGCTATTCCATGGTTCTGCCTCTTAATTTCCCATGATATATAATTTGGTTCTCTTTCAAGTATGCCATACACTGTTTTTATGGTATGCATGGCAAAGAGACACAGTCTCAGACCCTGAGCTGGTGCCAGCTCCCACATCTTGAATTGCCCCTTGAACATCAGCTTATACAAAAGTTAATCAGTTTTTAGGCTGATTGTACAACATGTGCAGTTGTGATTAGAGTCTATATTTAACATTTGGCTGCCAAAAAGACCTTGGTAATGACAAGCTTACAAGTATTTCAGCAAAAGGCTGACACAAAATGCAGGGTGGGCTGGGAGTGCCACACAATTTACGCTCTGCCCTGAGGAAATGCCACCCCCCGCCCTGGCACAGCACCCTCCTCCGCCTCTGTTGGTGTTGCAGCAAAGGGTACTTGTGTTTGTCATCCTGCCTCCTCCTCCATCCCAGGGTTTCTGATGTAATAGGATCAGAGCGAGAAAACAAGTATGATGCAGCAAGTCTGGTGAAGCACAGATGTGGCAAAAAGAAAAAGTACTTGGAGGCTGGCAGCAAGTTGTGTCAGTGATTTCAGGGGTGCAGAGATGTGGAAAGGTAGAGATGGAGCAGCATCAGCTGCTAGTTCCCATCCATGAAGAGTTCCCTGGTCCCCTCACTGTGCTACAGGTTTTTTTGCAGCCACAGTAGCTGGGAGAAAACCAATATCCAGCTGTCACTCAGAGCTCAGATGGGCTGTGTCTTGATGTTTGCAATAGCATGTCTTGACTTTTGAGTAGCTGGGGTCTTGCTGAAGCATGAGAACCTGATTGGAGAGAATTTTCAGTCAGATTTTCAGCTGTAAGTTAAGACAAACTGTTATCTGTTCACTTAGCTGTGAGTCTGGGAGATGATGGCTCGGCCTTTCACTGTTGGGGTATTTGTTCAGATGTACTCCACACGAATAGCATGACAGGCTCTGACAGGCTCTACCAGCTGCTTGGTCATTCATGATATTGTGTAAAATAGACATGATGGTCCCTAGAAAGCCAGCAGGAATTTGGCACAAGAAGCACTAGGCTCAGATGAATATCACTTAACTGTTCACTAAAGGGGCATGTATCCAGATTTATCCAGTTCAATGAGAGGTTTGAGGATTCCCAAAAATAGCATTCCATCAACCAAAGCCCTCTCTTGGTCTGCTTTACTACAAGACTGTCAATAAATATTAAAACAGAATTTATTTCCCCAATAGAGTCTTCTATTGTAACCTGCCAGTTTTACACCCCTGAAATCAGTGGAGCACCACTGGTGGGGAGCTGAGACAGTTTGATGGTGAACCTGGACCTCCATTTGCTTTAGCAAACTCATTGAATGGATTTCTAGAAGTGGGTATGACATGGTAACTGATGGGAATTACATCAGGTAAGAAATGATAGGTTTCTGATTGATAGCTAGGCATCTTAAAGGTATGGATGTTTACTGGCTGGGATAGTTACTGGAACAAACCATTTTATGATTCATGGAAAATAAATATAAATGTAAAATTATTTTGTTTTACTTTCTCCTCTCCCAGTCACCGAGGCCACTTGACTTTAAATGTTACCTTCCTGCTTAGAGAATAGAAATGTTTTATGGGCAGACTCTGAGGCTGGTAACACCAAAGTCAACCTGGAGTCATGCCCCAGCACAGTCCATGGAGTTTCTTTGCATTTACACCATCATTGTAGATGAGCTTACAGCTCACGAAAGCAATCAGAGCTGATCGACGTGGCTGGAATTTGAAATTTCAAATGCTTCTGCTGAATGGTTCATGAGCAATCTACAGGCTAGGAGTTATTTGCGGAAAGTATCCAGCAGTTAATTTCAAATCCCATGTATGTTTGAGATGTTCATAAGCTACTTGCAGACAATTTGCAAACAGAAAAAGAGGATAAAATTCATCAAAATAAATGATCTTCCATGAATTATTCATTTGGTTCCCATCAATCATGCCAAACCTCTCCCTTGTTGTTAGTCTCTGCAAAGAGATCAGAGATTGGATTTAGCTTAGAGACAGAAGTATGCATTCACCCCTAGAGGTGCTTCGGCAGAACAGACTAGCTGCATGTAGGTGATGAGAATAAGAAAGCTTCAGCAGCACAAAACATTCCTGTTCTGTGGATAAACAACAGATTTTAGCCAGCAGGGCTGTCAGACAGGATTCTTCCACAAGGACCATTTTTAAACAGAAAACCCCGACCACCAAAACAAGCACTGAACTTGAAGGGGAGAAGAGAGAATTGGGGGTGTTTGATGCTAACAGGAAAGGTGTCTTTTAGCCCATCCTAGCTGCAGGCTGAGGGTAGCTTTGCCTTTCAAGGTGGGAGGGAAGAGTACAGGTGAAGTGAAATCTGGATCACTGAGAAACAAAAGCAGGTATCATGAACTGAGAATGTTTCAGGTCCCACCATGGCTTCTCTTCCATGCATATGTAATTAATTTATAGTCATGGGTACTCTCCCATAACTAGCAGAAAAGGGACAACCACCTAAGTGGTGTCTGTGCAGCATCTTGGAGAGAGAGGCTGCAGTGGGAATGCTGTGTAGCCCTTTGATTAATATAGTGGAAATTATATACAGATACAGCTTTTTGGGAGGAATAAAGGCAACGAAGTAAAAGGAAAGGGCCTCATTCGCTGCTGTTTTGGTCAGGTTGACAGCAGAGAAATATAGCTGACACCAACTGTAGTTTGACAAATGGCAGTGGCGCAGCACAAGTAAGAGCACTAAGAGTAAATAAGCTGACTTATGTTTAAAAAAAAAAAAGTTGAGTTTAATTCAAAGGCAATACATGTAGCAGCATAAGCCCTCAGTGCTCAGTGGGCCCTCATATGAGGCTCTTATAACCTGGATTTAGTTGCAGTGTGGATGTATTATCCTTGTTCTTTCAATAAAGGCATTGCTATGCTGTATGCACAGCCACCAGCCAGACCCAGCACTCCAAAGACTCAGCCCAGTGCCTGAGGTGCTAGTGTTATAGCTTTTACTATTCAGAAAATGGAAATAAATAGGGCATAATAGAATTCAGGGAGCTGAAATGTCGTATAGCTGAAAGAGGGGCATCTAGCAGCACAACTGATAAGAATGACTGTTGAAGCACCCTCTCTGCACTTCAGTTTACATCGTACACTTTGCTGCGAGGTCTTTTCTCGAGAACAACTTGGCAACATTTAATTTAAACAAGTGTACCTGTCATCTTTGGCCTGTTGCTTCTGATGCTGATGTATAACACAGACAGCTTGCTGGGAGCGAGAGAGAGGGCCTGGTCTCCCAGGCTGGGATAGCCAGGGCTCTGGCAGCTGGCCACCTGCATCCCAACACCCAGAGGTAATCACCTGGATGGTTTCTCATTTGAGTCATGCTTTGGAAAGGAAGGTCTTGTATGTCTCCAGAAAAGAGCAGCAGGGGTCTTAGGGAATGGTCATCTGGAGGAAAGGCTGATTTAATGTTTTAATAATCTCACCTTCCTTGCAGCAGATTAGGAACAGGCTCATACAGCCAGGTGTCTATATTGGAGTTTATTTCCCAACAATTTTAAGCTTTTATTTCAGTCTATTTGACCTAAAAATTAATTCTAACCTACCACATGTAAAGTAACATGTTTTATTTTGCAGTATATTGTGTGCACACAGCTTCAAGGTCTTAACAATCTCTTGTCACTGGTCCAAGGCAAGCTCAGCAGGGTGCTGGGGAGCTGATGGCAGCAGGGTCATGAGAGGGGAAGCAACTTGTGTTTGTAACAGAGCTAGCTTGAGTACCTGTCCGAGCCTGCCTGACCTACCACTCCTTTCCAGAAAGGGTCCCTGGCCTCAGAGGAAGGGTACAGGCAGCAGTCTGGCCGAGAAAGCAGCAGCGAGAGAGACAGGAGCAAAACCCCTTACAGAGCTCAGCTAGGGATTCAGCATGAGTCTGAAATGTTAAATTTTTAGGAACACCAAAAACTGCAGGAACAGATTATTCAAGTCAGTGTGGCTGGATAAGCCTGATCTGCATGTGAGGATACTTGTTTCCCTTGCCTGCCCCTTCAAACCAGTGCTGCAGTGAGGACAATGAAGGAGCAGGTGCCATAACATGACAGGCACAGGACCTCTTGTGAGCTGACCCCAGACCTCACTCTGTCCATTCATAAAGACACCTCAGTGCCTCATCTGCCTGAGAAACCCCACCACAAGCATCACTGCCTTCCCATGATATCCCTAGTTCAGTGCAGGCAAATCCTGTGCTGTCTGCTCTTAAGGTCTGTGCTTCAAAAGGCTTGTGAAAGATTACAGCAGTTCTTCCCCTCTGTTTGGTCCAGCTGATCCCTTTCCAGCTCCCCTTCCCAGATCCACACCTCTCTGCCAAAAATCTATCATCAGCTAGGAGGTCACTGGTGAGCCCTGAGAGGAGCCCAAGTCCTACTTGGAAGCTGGTGCTGTCCTGTGCTGCAGATGGGGTTGGTGGGGATGGAGAGTAGCTGGGCCTGGCTGAAGCTGCTGTGATGACACTCCTGATACCCCTGCATGGCTGGGGACCATGGAGGCTTCCAGGGTGATGCTGGGGAGAAGTGGGGGCAGGACAAGGTGGCTTTTCTTGGCAAGGACTGGCTGCTTCTTTCCCTGGGACCTCCTTGTTTGGGAGGCCATGTGCTGGTGGGGAGGGACAGCGCTGCAGCCTGAATGGTGCTCCCTGGCCATGGCTGCTGGGACCCCAATGCTGAAATCTGGGCAGTGCTGTCACACTGTGGCTGGTGACGAAGGAGGATGCTGAAGACTTGGTGCTGCTAAATTGCTTTGCCACTAGTGACACAGACTCTGTTACCTCAGTTACCTCATGTTTCATTTTAAATACATTTGCTTGCAGGCATCAGTTTTGCAGTCTTACTTACATTGCCATAGAAACAATCTTTCACATTCTCTATTTGTTGTGCATTTTTGTTAAAGGCTCTTTTTTCTTTACTTATCCACTCCATCTTTTCACTTGCCAATGCTTTCTTCATTATGTCCTTCCAATTCTCTCATCTTCTAGCTTGCCATGCTACAGCTAAGTACTTTTCTTGGTAAAGATACCCAGCTCACAGCCTCCACCTGTATAGCTGTCAAAATCCACCAGTGATAAGCCACATAGATAAGAAAACTGGGCTAAGTGTGTGCAAGTGCGCACGTGCCTATGCCCGCAAGTGTTGGGATGAGGAGAGGAGAAGGAAGTGGGAAGAAGTGTGATATTCTCCTATCAGACCCATTACCCTTGACAGTAATGAAACCAATTTTAACTTCCGTTTTGTGACCAGGGAGTGAGGCTGCCCATCAGATGAGGGGCTGTGGGACTCCAAGGGATTTCTCACACCGTTCATTTACACTGGAAAGCAGCACTGCTGAAACCTCTGTGCTCCACATAATTATAGGAAGACAAAAATCCTTTTGGGCATGCTGATTAGACAGAGAGATTTTATGATGAATCACACTCCCTGGTGGATTGCATTTGATTATTTGCTTCAGAAGAGATAAGGAAGAAAAAGGAAAGATGTTTAGGACTTTGATTGCAAAGGTTGGCTTTTGTTAACATCCAGATTATACCTTGTTTCCCTTTTCCTCTGTTCTCGTTGGCAGGAAGTGCCCAAGAAGAAATAAGGGCTATTCATGAGAGAGGAAAAAAAAAAAAGAAAGCAAATATATTCAGTGACTGATCACACATAAACAAATACGTCTTTTTCCCCCTCATTTCTCATGGGAGGCTGCTCTACTGCTGGCAAAGAGACAGGCAGTGATGAATCCAGGATCACCTTGCAAGTGCTGAGCAGGGCCAAGGACAGAGTCCCATCTCCTTGGACACAGGGCAGGGCTTTTCTTGTCAGGCTGGCCCCTTCTCCTGAGGTGCTGGAGCATCTCCCAGCAGTGAGCCATGCCTCCAGCTGCAGAACCTGGGGAATTGTTTATCCAGCCTTTGCTATGGATGCAGGAGGTGAGGGAATGGAGGTTGTCACCTGGGCCTCTGTGTTACCTCTGACTGTTTTCCTTTTTTTAAAAAAAATTTTTATGTGAGAGATGAGTTAACTGTTTTGCATTTACTCTTAGTGATACCCCTTTAAAAGAACTTAAATTACTTTTCCTCAGAAATGAAGCCATTCTCTATGTCCAGGCAACGAAACTGTGACAAGTGGTGGAACATACAGGAAAAGCCCTAAAGCCCTGATTGTCTTGCATGAGAAGATAAACAAAATCTAGAATTTCTTCTCTAAACAGGGCATGAGAAGAACTAACAGCTGTAAGGGTGTTTGATTTCAACATCAGGAGGCCACATGAAGCACATATTCTTCTTTTCCTGTCCTTTAGCAAATTATTTAGGAGCACCAAATGCAGTGATGATGGGGTGGACTAAAGGGGGATAGCAGGACAAGACTTAACTTGATTCTTCCCATCCCTCAAAGTGCTCAGGGTGTGCAAAGGGGAACATACTCAGGAGAGTTTTTGATTCTTACTGGGCTTCTCCGTATTTCCCTTGGAAGCAGCCATGCACCAAAATCTGTTTATTGTACATAGTTATTAATATCAAATGTAGCAGTAATAGCATGTGGCAGTCTTCTCTTTTCTGAATCAATTTGTACCATATATGAGTCTTAGTTCTGTCAGACGAAGTGAACTGTGACAATGTCTATCCATCCATCAGGACAAATCAAGCTATTCATACATTTACTCTGAGAACATCTTAGTACATTTAACATTTTTTCCTGTGGCAGTGTTTCCTAGTTTTGTAATGCCAAATGTAAGAACTGTGTGGTCAACAAGTCCTTCAAAATTGCAAGAACTATGTTGGCCATACTGGTTTCATGTAATCACTTGTATTTCTCGTACTTTGCTTCCCTCCAGTTTTCTCCTTCACTTCTTTTTCTTTTCTGAATTTCGTGTGCAGGGAATTTCTTTCCTTGTGTCATGTATGCATGTCATGCACAAACTCACAGCTGACTCATAAAGATGCTCCAAGTGCTATTAGCTAATGACAGCTATTAGTGTTGCTGGCCTGCTGGTGTGGAAGAGACAGGGCTTTTAGAATACAAATGCACACTTTTTCAGCCTGCTGATGATGCAATTCAAGTTCATTATTAGAACCGAGTTCCAGTAGTGGGAAACTACTGAAAATGCTCCAGAACTTTTGCTTGGAGAGTCTGAAACATATATTAGTGCTAGGGCAGAACACCCTTGCCCTTCCAGGGAGAGCAGGGCCAGCCATGGGCTGCTGTATCAAGTATATCCCCAGCAGAACTTGTTATTCACAAAAAATATGTCCAAAAGCTAAACTCTGAGGTACGTATTCCTCCCTTTTATAACTCCATTTGAAGTGGCAGTTACCATAATCTGAGTTCCATGTGGCTTTTTATGTAAAACCATAATTTCTCTACTAGAGAAGTTCATGATGCTTGTTTCATTACCCTGAATACATAAGAACCTCAGCTGCAGCTATCGATACTTCTCCTTTCCAAAGTTATTTTTCTTCCTTATCCTCTCTAGAGACTTAATTACACACAAAAAAGCTATATGAAGGATCAATAACTGACTTAGGGCAAGCATTGCTTCCACTTGGCAGCACAGTGGCTATCAGTGCTTTCTGATACTTGGACCATTAGGGGAACACCCTGACCAACTCTGACCACTATTTCCATTTTCGGTGAACTCCTCTAGGATGTGCTGGCTTGCCAACAGGTTTATCAATATGGTGGACCACAAATTCCTCCTGCTTTATGAATCCTTCCCTACAACAATCACAGTCAAACCTGGTAAAATGACTGCAGTTGCTGTAGGAGAGAGTTTTTTCCCAGTATCACACTGATGCAACAAATGCTAAGAGCTGTCATTACTCAGCAGCCAAACAAGCTTGGCTGGACAGAGGAGAGCACAATAAATCCCTTTGATGAGTTCCCAGGTAATGGGTGACATGTTGCTGTTCAATCTCATACCAAGGTTTTGGTTTCACACCACTTTGGCCACATTAGGACAACTGTAGGGATTTATTGCTCCTTCAGAGGTAAACATGTTTTGGTTGCAGAGTAAACGGATAGTCCTTTTGCACCTCCCTGCTGCAGAAGTGGCCCTGCTGGATAGGGAAGAAATTACCTCAGTTTTTAGCTGAACATTTGTTATTTTTTTAGTAAAAGAGTCTCCACTGCTCAGGCCAAAGTTTCTACATGACATATAGCAATGATGCCTTCACCAACACAGACACCACTGCCCTTGAAGGACCTAGCCCTGTAACTAGAGACTCCTGAGCGAAGCTTTTCCTTCCCTGAGCAGACTTCATGGGGCTGTCATGGACCTTATGGAAATAGTGACTACAGTCTTGGTAATAATGCAGAAATGGTGTGTGCTGTTAAGTACTGCAATGTGTAGAAAGAGACTGTAGGCTCGATCTCTTACTTAAAATGTTCTCCTCTAACTAAGCAATAAGCTGTGGTAAATCACTCTTTTATACCCTCATGCTTTAGTTATAATGTTTCATTAAACAGCCCTAATTGAATGTCTGGAAAAGCTTACATCTCCCACAAATTCTCCTCTGCTAATGGAAAAGTCATGTAAACAAGCATCGCTTTATTACATCCATTGTTCCAATAATGCCCTTCCAAATGGGAAAGACTTGAATCAGAGCAATTTAGTCCTTGTCTCAGTGTATTTTTTCTTCTGGTCAGTTTTACTGGGGAGAAAAAATAAAAGACACTGGAAATATGTTAATGTGAAAAATGGTTGCAGCTTGCATGCTGCATGGTCTCAAGAAGCCATTTTGATTGGCATATTTAAAAACCAGTTGCAGAGCACACATCACCTCCTGGGACTGACAGAGCCACTGAACTTTCCCTCAGTGGCTGCTGTGCCGGAGTGTGGTTGGTGTGCTGGCAGCACAGGGGTCGATCAATACCCGAAAGCAATGCAAGGCAAACAGAGTCTGAACTGCCTTCCAGCAGTCAAGGCACTGTGGCCACCAGCGAGGTCATTCCCAATTTGCCCTGACTCATAAGTCGTTTCAGGCCTGTAGTTTGGGTCCATGTATTCAGGGAGAACCAAAGTTAACCCCATAAGGTAAAAAAATATGGAAGTTTGTTACTGCATGAAAGCTTATGGAGAAGGAAATTTATAATCACAAAGAAAACTGTGTCCCCATTACATTCCTTCTTTCCTGTAATTTCTGGTACATTTGTGCAGTAGTTCCTCTCTCTTCCTAGCTAGTGGGCAAGGCCAGGTAGATTCTCCTGGAACTGGGGACACATTGGTGCATAGGTTTTGACCATACAGAACTCAGATCCTCTCTGATGACTGGTCTGAACGTCTGACAGCATAACACTTAGGTCCCAGGGGAGGAAAGTCCTCCAGTTCAAATGGTGCTGTTTCTCTGATGCTTTTATTCCAGCCTTCTCTTCAGGGTAGGCCTTTTACCAACTTGCACCTCCAGTGGGAGCTGCTTTAGCACATCTTCTTTAAAGCTATGCTGGGACTCCAGGACCTCTGCCTGGACCAAACACGAGTCCTTCATTCATGTGAAGAGAGATCAAAAGGCTTCAGTAAGCATTACATTTCCTTCAGTCGTCTGAACTGTAAAACTGGCAGGCAATTCCCTGGTGGGGCCTTGCACTCAGAGCTTTAAAACTCCATCCCCTGCTCTTCTATTTGGTTTTCTCAATGACCTTGCATGAATCATTCAGTCACCTTGGTCCTCAAGTAACCTTACTGTGAGAGCAGCAACAATATGACTCTGCAAGAATGGTGTCCTGGCACCGCAGCTGCATCCTACACTGTCCCTTGTTTACTATAGATCACTAGGCAAAACTCTTGAAGGAGAAGAATGTGAGCACCCCTTTCTGTGTCTTTGATCACTGGGTGCTGTATTACATGGGATACTTTGATTTCTCTGGCCTATTTTGGGGACCGAAGGAGGAAAATGAGATCAAGGCAGTTACTGAAGGCAAGTCAGGCTCAGATTATAACTGTGCTATGTTTAAAATATTTAATTCCACAGTATGAGTCACTATGACTTGGCTGCTATTGACCTGGGTAACCTGAGTCAATATTGCATAAAAGGCCCTCTCGTTTTTTCACTATAAATAAATTCTGTGATTATTCATAGTGAATGCTGAGTTTCTGTTACCATAAGCAGCCTTACAAGAGCATTACGCTCCAAGATGGGGCTGTGTCAGTACTTGTGGGCCATCTGAAGCTTGCCTTCATGGATGACCTGCTTGAAAGGGGCAGTGCATCTGCCCTCAAGCATTTCTGCCCCTGCCTGGCAGAGGGAGAAGCCTGCATCCATTGAGAACCACCCACTGAAATAATTGTGCAGTGATTGCAAAAACAAGAAAAGATGCTGAAGGAGAAAGAGGGAAAGGAGCTAAACATAGGGAAAGAAAAAAATGAAAGGCAAGAGTTAAGATCTCTCCCCCTCTGCCCCCCCAAGGGCTAATTTTCATTATTGGCTGCTGTTTTACGGCACCATCCCTTCCTACTCCATGTGTTGTAATTAGGCTGGCACATGCTATATACATCCTAAAGGGACATGGTAATTATTTGTTGGATAACCAGAAAGCCTGTGCAGGGATCTGTGTTTGCATTGAGTCCTGCAGTGCCATCTGGCCCTGACTGTGACCAGTCCCATACCAAACCCACCAGTGATCCAAGCTCATCCTACGGAGCTTTCTCCCTCCTCTTAAGGTTATATAAATGCTCAGCAGATGGTACTGGGTGGCTCTGAAGAGACACGAGTTAGCCAGGTTGAACTTATCAAGTGCTTGAGCGGGAGAGTTTAGTGAGCCCAGCAGGGGTATGGGCTGTTGCCTGTGTTGGTGGCTGTGTGGACCAGGTGCAGGAGCAGCTCCAGCCAGTGAAGGATGAGGATGCATGAGGTCCTGTGCTCTAAAAGAGGGTGTGACACCTTGAACAAGGGGAGGGAAGAGCCAAGGAACTGGTGTACTATTTGGATGTGTCAGAGCTGTCCTTTCTAATGTTTTCTTCCTATATTTACTGATGGTTAAATGCTATGGATGAAAAAGACAGTTAGATAGTTAGAGTGGAGTGTGACCTCTTGATTTTGCCTGAGTTGTGGCACTGAAAGACAGTTCTTAATTGGTTCTGTGATTGTCAGGGGAATAGCACTGATCTACTACTCCCTGCCCTTATCCTGGAAGACACAGTAGAGACTTCTCTGTCCTGCAAGAGAGTAGGCTGTCTCCAGCTGAGAGCAGCCATGGGTAGAAAGATGTTTAGGGGTTGGATTATGGTGGTTGTGTTGCAACTTTGCCAGGGAGTCTGTGATGGAGACATATTCATGTTGGTGTAAGCTTTAATAGTGTTGAAAGAGGAGAAGGACTCACCCTTCAACAGAAACTGCTGGTCTGCTTCTGCATTGCATGTCCCGCCCTTCATCAGGTCTACTCCCAAACCCCAGTGCTGGTGCTGCAGAGAGGGGCTGTTTCCACCACCACATACCATCCACCTCATATTTTTGTCCCACACAGCACAGTGGATGTCCCACTGACCTGCAGTGCATTTCAACAGCAGTCTTATGTTTGTGGTTGACTCAGTTTTCTGTATAAATTGGATGTCTCAGCTGATCAACTTGATCCTCACACTAAGTCCTCACACAGATGGTAAAGTCTGTCACAGACAGAAAGGTCTTCCTCATTAATTACTCCACTTTTCAAATCTTTTACTGCAGACATCTCTATTCACAAACCAGGTAAGTAGATATTGTTGGCTTATTTTATGTCTGGGAAAATTAAGTCCATGTGGTGATCAGCAGGGTTTAAATAGAAAGAGACAGATGTTAAAGGACTTTCCTAAGAACATTAAGGTGTTCACTGTCCCCAGAGTCCTTGGCTTAGATTCACTACAGAGACCAACATTATAATAGAGAGGTAGTGGGTTGCTTTTAAAAGATTTTCATGTTTGAATTGAAAGACCCATCTGCCTATGTATGTGTCATGACATGACAAACCTCACAGCAATGGGCTGGAAAAATGCTTGTTCCTGTTGTTTACCAGAGGTTCTGAAACTGGTATTAAAGTATGCAGTCCTCTCCAAGGAGGCTCCCATTCAATTTACACTCTGACACATTATTTGGTGTGCAGACTGTGGTGGTCTAGGATCCACTCACAGTCCTTTTTCTCATTCATACAACTTTTACTGTGCATGTTAATTGTGATCAAAGTTACTATTTTTCCTGGAAACACTGGAAATTATGTGAAGTTTTGAGGCATGGGTATCCAATGGAAATCTGCTAAGGCAGTATGGTACCACTAAATAGATAATCTTGCTGGAAGCACAGATACAATTGGCATCCCCCTTTGCTGCTTGCACAGTCTCAGATAACCTCTGTTGAATTAGCCTCTTCCCTTGGATTGCTCATCTGATATATTTCTAACTCACCTTTGTTCTCAAATATTTTTACACCAAACAGTCCACTGTACTCTGCAAGCATTTACATAACACTGCCATGAATGCAGTGTACATGGATGCATTGGGGAATGTGCTTTTGGAAAGTGTGTGTTGAGTGTATGTCTAAAGACAGTAGAAATGCCATAAAATTGGGAGCAGTTTTAGGAGTGAGAGGGGCAGCAAGCCCATGGCAGTACTTACACTGGAGGAGGAGGGATTTGGGAGAGCAGATTGCTAACTCCACCACCGGCAAGGTCCACTCGAGGAGTTTTGCCAAGGCAAGTCCTTCTGCCCTGGCTGCTTCCCCCTTCTTTTCAAACAGTGCTAACACCCAGCACCTGAGTTGCTGTCCTATGAACCTCTGAGGTCTTTCTGAAGAAGCTACAAGTTCTGTCAGAGGTACCATACCCAGCTGGAATGGCTTGTGTAGAATACTGCATACCTCAGCTGAAAACCATCCAGTGGCCCAAGTTGGTTGTTGTTGTGCTCTGAATCCAGTCCTTGGTGCCCATTAACTGATGCATTCCCACCAAATTATGTTTGCATTTGCACTAGGTAAGCTGCAGCTAACGTTTTCTTTCATCTTTTTCCTAGCAAATTTTCTAGCAAACAGAAGTCCTATCAGTAAGGAGGAGCTTTTTCCAAATGGAAATCAAAGGGTTTTCTTTCCCTTTCCCTTAACTCTTGATTTCTAATATTTATTTAGAAATACTCAATCTTCATACAGAGACCAAAACCAAACTCCATCCCTGAGTAAACAAATTCATATTTTTGTGTGTATACATATGTACATATATATTTCTAAACACATAAAACCCAAACATGTGGCATTGCTTGGAGTTATGTAGATGGTTTTTGATGCCTATTTTATTTAATGTACTTCTGTTTGAGGGTGATATTGGATTTGAGGCTGTATCTGTCTCTGAGAGTGCATTATTTGACTTCTAATCTACATTAGACTGTAACAAAGCACATCCATATCACAGCTTTTGTTGCTTCTGATACAAAATCTGTATTTCAAGAATACTGATGCACACAGGATTATTTAGTTTGGTGGAAGAGGTGTTGCATTCTGCATTTTCTTTTGTCTTTTTGGACAAGTATTACTGGTTGTTACTATTTGCATTGACTGTTCAGGTAAATTCAATCTACAGAATGGCTGGATATACGTACAGGCTGGTGAATAATGAATGTCTCCAGTAAACAAGGGGTTAACTTTGCATCTCTTTTCCTCTGCTGGGGAAAGGCTGGCAGGGATGGAAAGAAGAAAAAATGGAGGCTCCCCCTTTTGAGGATGGGATGAGCCCCAACAAGGAGGGGATCCCAGGTGGTTTGTTTCTGATAGACCTCTTGCTAGTTTCTATATGACATCACTGAGAGGAAGGACAATAAAAACTGTTTTGCAGGATTTATTATGTCTTTTTATACCTGCACTGGACCAGTCAGATTTCAATCTGACTTGTCCTAAACATCTCTATTCAACCATGATTGCTGTGCCTATTTTTTCCACTTGTCTTATCTCCCTCGCCCCAGCTCCAGCAAATGCTTGGGCCCATCTAAGGCTTTAAAAGGAAGAGCAGCAGTGCTGACCTCTCTGAAACTGCCTTGATGGCAGCTTTTTTCCCCCCTATGCCCTAGATGGTCCTGCTGACCGCTGTGCTCTCATGACAAGAGGGCTGCATTTCACAGCAAATGAGATGCTTTATTAGCACATGGCTGTAAAACACTTTGAAACTTGAGTAGATGAATAATGTTGTATCATAAATATAAAATGAATATTTGGTTTATGGTTCCTGAAATATTAATTTGTGCATGGAGTCACTTTTGGAATGTTTTCCTTACTAAATGTAAAGATCTTTTCGAGTCCTGAATGCCCTTGCTTCGGTTTTTATTATGAATATTCCCTCCAGGAGACATTGATTTTCACTTCCCCTAGACATGCTGACTCCTGCCTGCCAGAGTGATTCAGCAGCTTGCCACTCACTTTTGCAGAAGGAAAGTTTTCTCTTGGCTTCTTTTACTGGCCTGGTGTGACATTGGCTGCAATTGAGGGACATATTAGTGTGGCTGGTTGACTTTTCACACCGACTCACTGTTCAGCAGCTGGGCAGCTCGGAGCTGTCTGTCTAGCTGGTGGATCTGTCCTTTATACAGGGAAGAAGTATACACTGAGAGCATCACAGCTTTCCCTTTTCCAAACAGAATCATGTTAAATATCCAAAAGTTATTAGTTATTGAGGCTGGTTGCTGACTATCTGTCACAGTCATCCAGGTCTGTAGAGGAAAGTCTAGAGAAAAATACTGCGTGTTTGTTTAACTGCAACAAAAGCCCACAAAAAATTGCGAGGGATTGGGAGTGATTATCACTGTCTTTCTTTCCCATGCAAAAAATGGGGGCAGGCCATTGTTTTAAATTGAACCCAAGGAACAGAAACTCACATTACAATATTTAATTGCATTTTGGTTTTCCTAATATAGTGTTAAATAGCTGTCAGAACTTATAAGCACAAAGCCTAACATAAGTCAAACCAGAGACATAGATATATATACCTGGGTGCAAACCACATGACTGGTATGTCTTGTTTTATTAGAGCATGGTATATGAAGCTAAATTATGTGAGGTTTATGGATCCTTAAATTACATCTTTTTATCGAGCTCTTGTCACTCTTAAAAATATATTACAGTGAAAAAGAATGCAGTCTTTGATATTAAAAAAGAAATTCAACTGCAACACATAAAAGATCTGGAAAACTCTAATTCATTGTATGGGGCTGACATTAGTGTAAAACACTTACTTGTAGCTAATTAGTTTTAAAAATTCCTGGTCACATGCCTTTAGGGACTAGACCAAGAACCACTGTTGTAGGCATTCATGGGACAACCTTCCTTGTTGCCCTGAGGTAGGCATTTTGCAGCAGATATCTTTGCATAAAAATTTCATATCCCCTCAACCACCCAACGAGCTTCTTTGCCCCCCACCATCTGCCAGACCTGGGAAACAGGGCCGTGGGGTTTGAAAGCTAGGTTTCCACAGCAACATAATTTCTGCAAACCTGGCCTCTGTCTGAGTCCCAACTGGGGGGATAAGACGTGCCAGCTCTCTGTGTGGTCTTCTCTGCTTGGACATGGAACAGTTTTGTATGTGGAGACCCACAATGGTGTTATGGGAAGAGCTCAGGCATGAGGGGCTGGGGTCTGGCTTATCCCCTTGCAGGACCCACTGTCAGGGTGGGAATAAACCTTGTCGGTGCTTGAGGCTCATAACAAGGTGCTGACAGAGAGGTTGAGAATACTGTGGTTTGTCTTATCTGGTGGGGAGGAGGTGACATGGAGAAGCCGGTTGGTTTTGGTGCTGCTCCTCCATGCTGGGCGAGCATGATTTGACTGATGGCTGTGGCGTGCCTGTACCCTGTCACAACTTATTGCCTTGTCTGAGGTGTTCAGTGATTCAGAGCAATCATTTTCACATCTTCTAAGAAATTAGTCTGTTTCCCCAGTGGCCTCTTGCCCTTGCTGGAATTCAGCTGCTGGCCTCAAAATGGGCATGTCCTTTGATATTATTTGGTCTTGTAACACAAAATAAACTGGATGCTCACGTCTGATAGACCTGAACATAACCTGGATGCCGTCTTTTCTTATAACAGAGAAATGCCATTATTTAGCCTGTCTCTGAACCTGGAATTTTGGTGCTCAAATGAATACAAATATTAAATATGTACTCATATCCCAGGGCTTGTTTCTGGTAACCAGCTACTAAAAATTCAGCCATGGCCCTCATAAATTTTACTAATGTTTGAAGTTGCCTTTTTACCTTATCTGCAAGCAGCACCTGCACTGCTATATTTACCAAGGGCAAGACTATTTCTTTTGTTTCTGCACAGAGATTTAAAAGAAGGGACTTGGCCAGTTCATATACTACTGAAGGTACCAGCAGAATGTTAATAGGCAAGGTAAAAAATAATGAAAAGAAAAATAGAAGTACTTTTGTGGGTAGTTTTGAGGTTGAGGGCTAGGTTTCTGAATTTTTGAGGGCATTTTCAGACCAACTTGCCCAACTGGATTTCATTCTAATACAGCTTTAAGTGGTGGAAAGCTGTGAGTTTGTATTGAGCAGTATTGCTTTGAGAGTTCATTGACATTCAAAAATCCCATTTTCCAATAGCCAACTGCTCCCACTTTACAGTTCTTGTCTCAAAATGGGATTGTTTGTAAGAAACTGAACTGTGAAAGCATAGACCTTAGAAATGTTGTCATGAGTGTTTCATTTGAACCTTGCTATCACTTTGGTTTTACTCTCAATGAGCTCTCCAATATGTGAGTGAGGACAGTGTCCTCTGGACATCTGGTTTTCTCTTCCACCTTCCACTGCAGTCCTTTCAAGGAAGCTCCCTTGTGTCAATGTACACTCTGACACATGCTTTGGTGTGCAGACCGTGGCAGTCTAGGACCCACCTCAGGGCTGCCTGAGATATCTGTGGTGGGGACAGGGACCTTCCAGAGAGGAGCAAGGCAACTGTTTGACCACAAAACCCACTGCACCATCCCACTTGTGTGTCACAGCCACCAGGCTCAGCCCTGCCTTGTGTGGAGCCACTGAAGAGCCTTCGGGTGTCCCACTTTGAACACACACATTGTCATTTGTTCCCGAAGAGAGGAAGTAGTGTTGCATTCTGAAGGTTGTTTGTGAATCTGGGAATGTTCTGTGCCAATGAGAGCCTGAGCCATGGCTGAGTGACAGGGTGGAAACATGCCTGCAAAGGACCTGGTGACTCATCCTGGATGCAAGTGATGTGAAACCAGGTAGGATGTTGCTGCCACAGCCTCGTGGGAGGATGTTTCTGAGGACATGGCACACTGGTCAGATGAATCTGAAAGAGTAAATCGCTTTTTCACATCTTCTCTCCACTGACCTGAAGGAGAAAAGAGGTGTCGCTTGGGGGTACAGCCATGCACACTGCCTCAAAGTTCTTTCTGTGCAGAGGCTGTTGGTTTATACTTCTAGGAGAGAGTGAAAACTGCTGTGTTTGCAGACTTCAGCAGTTTATAGCCCATGATGACTGTCATGATGCTATATATGTCTAGATTAGCACTGTGCTCTTGCAGTAGGTCCGTAAATGAGCCTCTGAGGCATCAAGTCAATATATGTCATATTTCACACTTTTTTCTGGCATAAGATGTTTCTTCCAATAGCTTTCTGGAGAGGGTAGGACCTATTCACAAAGAGCTGGACCAAGAGTGGTCAGTCACTGCCCAAAATGGAGGGAATGCTAAGGGCAGTGTGAGCAAGGGGATTTTGCATGCTTGGGAGAGGTGAGCAAGAAGCCTGTGGAAAACGGGAACGGACGCAGCAGAGGAAGTCCTCAGCATTGCTTGAAAAGGTGTTGGGAGTCTGGCACTGAAAGAAATTCCAGAGGTGGGGGACTTGTCAAGACAAGGCTGTGGGCAGAGGACATCCTGTTTGAGGCTTACAGTGTCCATGGAAACTAGACACTTTTGTGACCTTAGTTAATGATCAGGGATCCATCAAAGCTCTTAGCATTGTCTGGTTACTCATGCCAGGGATAATATCAAATTCATAGAAACACACCACCAAATTCTGTTTTCTTCTCACTCCTGCAGTATCAATGGAGAAGGCTTTTCTTTCTCTTGCTTTTGGCTCATCAGAGACTGAGGCATGACTGAGGGCTGTCTCACCTGCCTGCTGTGGAAATTGGCACATCTATAATACCCCTTGCCATATTACGCACATCAGAAGAAGGGCTTCTACCTGTGGGGAGAAGACTCGCTGATACTGACAAGTCTAAACCTTGTGTAGATGCAGGAGTGCTGCGTTAAAACAATGACAGATGCTGGGATGAAGAGCAGATGATTTCTCAAGCACACAGTGATCTCCCTGTACTGGCTTCCTCTCTGTTGGCAAAGCAGAAGGCATAGGATGGCCCCACAGGCTGGTGATGTGGGACAGGACCATGAGTTTCAGTACCCCAGAAAGAAGTGGTAGAAATAGGGTTCTTCATGCATCTCTCTCAAATGATAGGACCCCTGAGGATTTTGTTCTTCACTGAAGATAACAAGTAACAGTCCTCCTGGGACAAAGCCAGGGTATCTGTGAGCCAGCCCACTCCACAGATATGTTGGGGTGGGAGGCAGCATCTCCCACAGCAGCAGCAGTCATAGAGCTCCTACTGGGGGGTGACACTGTTGTGGCGGTCTCAGGGGGAGGTGTTGAGCCTGGATCCCACTTCTCAGGGGCAGAATTTCACCTGCAGCCCATTTCCAGGGGTAGTGTTCTCAGTGTATTCAGGCAGATGTTTCACCAGGTCTGACCCTGTCACAATGTGCCAATCTGAAGCACTTGTTCTGTTCTGAACATGAGGTTGATTGGGAAAAGCCCTGGTGTTTTTCTTATAACTGCTGGGTGGCAGGAGGGGTGGGAGAGTGGTGTAGATGGGATAAAAAGGATATTGAAGCGGAGTTGAACAAGCGGGGAGCATTCAAGCGGCACTGCTTGAAGCATATACATAATTCTAGGAACGCCTTGCAAGCGACATCATTATTATTGTAAACTCCCCTGGCTGAAACCAACTGCAAGCAAATGCCGTTCATGATGTTATGCCAGAATTTGGCATAAGCATGAGCCAGCAGGGGACAAAAAAAAAAAAAATCTAAGTCGAGTTGTATTTATATTCTGGGCATGAACTAAGCCTATACCACTGGAGTTAATATACACCCTCCCCACCACCTACCTTCAGGGAGTTTAAGCTTCCCTCTGTCAGTCTGACTCCCACTTGGGCAGTGGTTACTTACAATGCCATGGCATGAGTGATAGGATCCCTTTGAAATACAGCCTTTCCCAGTCGAAGACCTTTGGATCAGGGCACTGTCTCTTTATTCTGGAATTACGACATTTATATTAGCAAGGCTGCTAAGGAATTCATGTTTAGAAAATATGCACTCTGCAGAAATGTTTCATGGAAATTAGATTTCAAGAGGCAAAAATAGCACAGTACTCTGAGACTGCAGAAGGTAGAGATCCTTTTCTTCTTTCATTCCCCCAGTAATTAATTTCTCCATGGGCACAATCTGAGAAAAATACTTTATTTCATTAATGCACTGTCTACCTGTAGGGAACATTCTTTCAATGGATTTTTTTTAGTATGTACAACTTTGATTGAGTGCTCATCATAGATCTGACAGAACAATTTCGTAGAATCATAGAATCATAAAATGGCTTGGGCTGGATGGGACCTAAAGGATAATCTAGTTCCACCCCACCCTGCCATGGGCAGAAAACCTTCCACTAGACCAGGTTGCTCAAACCCTCATCTAACCCAGCCTTAAATACTTCCAGGGATAGGGCATCCACAAATTTAATGCTGATGAGTGTTATCTTTGCACACTCATTAATATTGTGTGCACTTAGTCAAATCCAAGTCTGTTGTAGGTAGGTTTTGCCTTAGTGAAGCCATTGGAATTGCATCCACTTCTACAAAAGTTCTATGTGGCCCTTTTTTTGCACAATGGAAGTGGTAGTGACTCATAAAATCAGTTTGCAGTTGACTAAACAGTAATGTCTGTGGAAACACAATTCATGTTCCAGTCCTGTTTGTTTATAGTAATTGTCTTAGTAGACTTTTATCTCAGAGGCGATTGAGTCTCTGCTGATTTAGGCCATGAATGTTACTCCCAGCCTTTTACCTCTGGCAAACTGGTAAGAAACAAAGAAATTACCCTTTTATCTGACCTGACCAGGTAGTATCCTTCTATCCTCAGGTCAGCTGAAAACTTACCTGGACACAGTCCACACTATCAGATATACGTGGTCAGGATTAACAGAGGGGAACTCGGCAGAATCCATAGACCAAGATGTGCAGGAGATTCAGCTGGAGGAGTTCATTCCAACCTTAAACTGAAGGAGTTGATGGAAAGCCCCTTTCTCTCTTTCCAGTCAGACTCTGTATGACATTGCCTTGGCTCAGATCAAGATACTCCACTGTTTGGGGTTCAGATCCATCAACAAGAAGATGTTATCTGGGCCTTCCATTCAAAACTCTTCCCTGTTGCTGGAGAAAGCTCATTACTACAGTGTGTCATCCCTAGTGACAGTCACTGGCACAAATATCCTTTATTCTTAAAGATTGGTCCAGGGTCTCTTGGATATTTTGCCTCCTCAGCTTCACAAAGTAATAGTTGAACTTAAACAGGTGGCTCACCTCAACTAGAGGGGTATGTGGTGAAGTCACGCTCATACATGTCCCACAACTTTGTCTTGACCTAAAATGGCAGCTCTTGTTTTGAAGAAAAACAAAATTTCCTTGTATTTAAGTTAATTTTGTTGTCAAAACTCAGCTATAGTGTAATTCTTGGACAAACTCTGACTTTGATTGGGTCCTCCACATTGTCCGATGCACAGAGGACTGAGCCAGCAGCTTCCAGAGCTGCAGTCCACAAAATTTTCTCATCACAGACCTGCATTTGGGGCCATAGTGTCTTCCAGTTTTCAATTCTAGACTCAAACACTCATGAGGAGTAGTAGTTTATTACACAGAAACCTCTGCTCAGGAGCTAGGTTGAGCCTTCTCCAGGAGTGGAAGGCAAACAGCCACTCAAATGAATTTGTAGGTCATCTACAGCTTTTGTGTGGCTGACTTTATTTTCCTTAATGTGGAAAAAATAATTAAAACCACTTGAGTCCAAAGGGTGCATATGAGACAGGAAGAAACCATTCTTCCTTTGCCTGAGAGAGTTATTCATCCTTTCGCTATCGTAAGGCAGAATTAAGATTGTTCTGACTGCACTGGAGGTATTTAGGAAAGCTCCTAATAACCTGTGTGTGGTGTTCATAGCATGCTCATACTTGAAGTATAGCAATCCTGTGCAAGACCTGCCTTGCCATTGACTGTTGCTCTGAAGAAAGTATTCAACACTTGTGCCTCAGCTTCCCACTATGGAAGAGCAATTGCAAGGGCATCACAGCTATCCTAAATAACACCGTGCTACTGTGTTATTCTGTGGCTGAATTTCTCAGTGTTTGAAAATCATTTTCAGGCAGTAAAGTCCTATCTTTTTAATAGTAAAGTTGCCCTTTTCCCCAGGAGTCCTATTCAGAACCTCTCAACCTTGACAGTAAATTCAAATGGAAATCTTTTGAGTACTGTAATGAATACATTATCTTAATTTCAGAGGATTTTTGAAGGGGTACGATTTTGTGCAGAAGGTGATTTTGAATATTTAGCAACATAACCTTAGCAAAAGCTTTTTGCTTCCTTAATTATGCTTTTTAATACAATTTTCTTAGCATTTTATATTCAAAATGAAGAAATATCCTTTGGCTCAAGTCCAAGTCTTCTGTTTTTTTGATATTCTTTCAAAAGATAAGGATGTACTTCTCCTTTCCCTCGTGCACTTTATAGTCTTCTACACGTGTAAAATGCTATTATTCTTTCTTGGAATCATATAACAAAATGCAAATTACTCTACAAAATGAGCAAGCATCAAAATCAAGGACCCAGAGGAAAAGGGCAAATAAGGCATCCTACCAGGAACAAACTGGAGAGTCAATCTAAAGCCTGCTAGCTACTTTAGGGTGATAATCCACATCCCTGCCCTTAGTCTGTGGCAAGAGGAAAATGAGGTAAATTCCTCACACGCACCGCAGCCTGAAAGAACACACATGACTGTAACTTCACTTCTGATCTTTCAGGCTGACAACTTCTCTGGGGGTCCTTGCCCTCAGACTAACCCTCAGTGAATGTCATCTAAATATAGAACTGTAGCTCATGGTGTGCGTTCACAGTGTATGTGGCCTTGTCTATATTATAAGTTAGATGGTGGCTAAGTGTGGCTGGCAATCAGTTTAGCAGGACTGGTGATGGAGCACACTCCAGCTGCAAGCAGAGCCAAGGGAATGCTCAGACCAGCCCTGATCAGCTCATCCTCCTGTCCACTTGCTGTCTCTCTCCAGGCAGGCCTGAGGAGGTGGGCTGAAGGAATGGCTTGTTGCTTCCTAACCACAGCCAGACCAAGTGCTTTGGGGCTGGCCAAAGCTTTTGCAGTTCTCTTTCTCCTGTGTTGCTCTGGGTAAGTCTGTGTGTTTTGGGGAAGCATCAGACTGCTGCTGGATCCAGTTCTGCTCTACCCCATCCTTTGGGCAGGCAGCATCCTGAGGCAGGGCTTTTGGTTGAAAGGCAGTCTGGCTGGGCTTTATTTTCCTTAGAAGGCAGTAATGCTTTGCAGGGCTGTCAGGAAACATCAGCCTGACAGTTTCCTCCACATACTCCTCACCCAGCCTGGAGGAGGGGATGAACCTGAAGGAGCAATTTGGCATGAAAATGAGAAACAGGCCAAGCTGCTTGCAAACCTGGCCTCTGAAAAAGAGATAGAGAGAGAGAACAGAAAAACAATTACTTCAGAAAGCCAGGTTATTTCTGACTCCAAATTAGTAGAGCTGCTTTGAAAAACCCTGATGAACCTTTTGTAGCTCAGCTGATAGGTTTGCTCAATATGTTCTGCCTGAGCTGAAGCAGTAATTTGCAGATCTGGAGGAGACCACATTTCCACTTACTGAAATCCTTTTCAAAGTGAAACAATCTTTCTCTGATCAGATGTTTGAGACCCTCATCTGAAAAAAGCTTGGTGCTAGAGAAAGGGAGAAAGAGGTCTAGGTTTATAAAGGTATTATATATATATATATATATACATATATATAGGTATTATAAAGGTATTATATACATATATAAAGCCTAAGTTGTCAAAATTCCTAGGTAACATAGTTAAGTCACTGACCATCTATATTTTTTCATGAAGTTTGTTGAAGTTATTAGTAGGTACTCAATAGCTTTCAGGGTAAAGCTTATTATCCTCACTTGAGCAGTGGCTGTAGTGTCTAGGAAGAATAAATATATGTATAATAAATGCATTTGGTCTCTTCTTGGTGTATGTGCAAAGAAGTATTTTTGTGATGTGGCTCACTGCCAGTGTTCCTGAGAAAGTCACATATGTAATTCTTCCACTATAAGTTGATAAAACAGTATAATTAGGTTTTGAAATATTTCTAAAGCTCTTCTTGAAGTATTTAACCCTTATTTATTATGAAAATGAGAAAGTCAACATTTCCTTATTCCCCTGAAACCTCTAGCCAAGAGCTACTTTCATCCATCACAATGACAGTGATATGTTATCAGGCACCAAAAAGTATGTGACTCTTCCTCTAAGGGCACTTATATGAAAAGTGAGACAAAGGGACCTAACAAGTGAATTTCCTGACTTCCTTTGTGGTTTTCATTCCTAATTTTAATGCTATTTTAGAATAAATGTTTCACATTTATTGTTGATCTCTAGATGATTTCTGATCCCACTAGATTAATTCAACTTCCGTTCCCTTGATAGCTGATTTGAATATACCAAATTATGTTCTGTCCTTTCTGACAGCTGCCCAAGTTATCTGGTAATCCTAAATTGCTGCTAGTCATGTCTGTCTCTCAAAGAACAAATTAAAACATAACTCTCCCATATGTCAATTAAGGCTCCCTGCCTTGATTGGCAGGATTCCCCTTCCCTTTCTTTGCTGTACCTAGGTTTAGTAGTCCTCTAGGTTTACCACTCAGAAAGTCAAAGTCCTTTACTTACAGATCAAGCACAGAAAAGAGAGCAGCAGTATTCAGATCTACCCCGCAGGGGGTCAATTTATGAAATGAGAATTGGACATTCTCTGTGTCTTGTTTCGTCTTCCACTGAAAGTGGGGATAGAGCACAAATCACTGGTTATTTCAGGGTCTAAGTGTGACAGGATGAAAACCTGGTCTTTAAAAAGAAACAGACTTCAGCAAATTCAGAGAGCAGTTAGGCAAAGTCTCTTGAGAAGAAATGCTAAGTGAAGAAGTGCAGCAAAGTGGCGGTTATATTGTAAGCAAAGCAGTGCAGATGAGCAGTAAAATCTACAGTAAAACCTATATAGCTGCATTAGGAGCATGTCATTACTTGGAATCCCACCCCCCCCCAAAAAAAAAAAAAAAAACAAAGGAAAAAAGGAGTCTTGCAAGTATTAAAAACAAGAAGGGAACATAAACAATACTTCTAAAAGTATGAGGAGCAGGAGTGAGGGAAAGGGAGTTGTAACTCCATTACTTAATGGATACCGGGAACAACTAAAGCATGACGAAGACATGTTTCAAGTATTCAGTGCTGGTTTTGGAGGAATCTTCATTAGAAAAGAAATTGCCATGAAGTCTCATTCAAGTGGTTGAAAAAATGTACTGACTGCTTTGCGATTGTCTCTTGTCAGAATGAGAAGGCATTTCAAGTTGGATTCCACAGGGGAATTTTTTCCTTGGGACTATTTCTGTTCACTGTCTTCATTATCAGGGTGGATGATGGAAAAGACCTCATGTGCAGCAGACACCCAGCAGGGAAGGAGCTATAATGAATTTGGAGGACATAATAAGAAAAAAGTGATCTCGATGAGCTGGAGAAATATCTGGACCCAGTGAGATGGAATTATTTTGAGATAAGTTGGAAGTATTACACATTGAAATCAAATGCATGAAAAACAGATTGCACAATAAGTGCTGAGAGAGCAGTACGGAAGAACTGGAGCTGGGGTTTTGGCATACTGCAAACTGAGCAAGCCAATAATATGTTGGTGTTTTGAGAAAGGTGAATCTTTGGGTAGGAGGTGTTAGCAGGCAGACAGTATGAGAGCTACTTATGACACTTCACCCAGTGCTGCTGAGATCCCACCTGGTGCAATGTGTCCAGATTTGGATATCATGTTACAGACAATCTGGGCAAAGCAGCAAAAAAAAGGGAAAAGTTTCAGAAGGCACAAGGTAAGTGGGTTTGGTTTTGTCTAGAAAGTAGATGACTGAGGGGAATAACAAAGCTTTAAATACATAGAGAGCTGGTTTTTACTTTCCTCCTTGTCTCCAACAAGTGGGATGAGAAATAATTGGCTTAATATATAGCAACATACCCTTAGATTAAGTGTAATTGGGGGAGGAAGGATATTGCAGAATTGCCTTCACTGAAAGCTTTCCAGAGCAGGTATGAGAGTGTACGGAATGGAGTCAAACGCCTCACGAAGTCACTTTGATCTACTTGTCAGGCCAGGCTATGAAACGAGGGAGAGATTTTGGGAGACTATAGTCGCTTCCTCCTCTTCAAAGCACAGTTAACTAGAAAGCATTACTGTGTTTCAGGAAACAGGATAATGGTTCTTAAAATAACCTCACAAAATAGTAATACATTTCATTTCTGCTGTGCCACAACAGAGTTCTAAGCTCTGTCTGTCCCTGGCATCGGTGGTAGTGACAATGCGGTGCTGTCAAATGGTCTGCCTTGCAGTCTGGTGTTGTGGGGTTATGTGCAATATGTTTTACAAATATCAGGTGTTCTGTTGGTCATCTCTTTGTTCATATTAACCTGCCCATAAGGAGTTACATCCAAAGAGCAGAGGAAGAATCACAATGGGATGAAACTGCATCTGCAATGAAACTGTTTGCAAGAACAAGGTGGTGCCTTCCCCAGCTTACCACACTTCCTTCCAGCAAAGCTGGACACCTAGGCTCTGAGACTGGAAAGAAGCTGATTTTGGAAAAGAAGAGGACTCAAGCAACTTGTCTGTCCCTGGAGACAATTGCTCTGTCCAATTGTAACACAGGGATGGTGATTTACACAGGAAGAGCCCTGGTGGATTTTGTCAGAGAGGGTGGTGAAAGCAGAGGACCAGAACTACTGGCTGTGAAATGTAAACTGTTAGTTCTTGGGCCTGGGGATGGTTCCCCAGTCCCTACAGACCCGGGTGCGACCAGACCTCTATTACTGTGTGAAAGCTGCTGCACTGGAGAAGCCATGGCACAGGCACAGGGAGGGTCAGTGGGAGAGCGTGAACTCTTCTCCCCATGCGAAGGGTGGGAAGCTGGCCCTCGTACTAGGTTTCAGTTGCACCTTTTTCACATGGTCTGTGTTTGAAGAAAAATTGGCTTTTCCTGTACTAAGATAGTGGGATGTATGTCACCCCAGAATCCAGTATTCACATGGGACTGGAGCTGCAGAACTGCTCTCACTGTTTTTTGAGCTCTGGAGGAGAAAAGAGCCCCAAGGAAACTTGACTGTGAGTTCTGAGCTTGAAAAAATAAGTTTCTTCGTCCCTCCCCACCTTACTGGAGTCATTCCCATAAAATAATCATTGCTTTTGAAGCCAGTCCTACTTTTCTCTCATGCTTGAAAAACTGCTACCCCCAATTCTATGCACTTCCACTGATTGGCTCTTCTCAAGTAATACTCTGTGAAGAAATGCCTGCTCACGTACCTGCTGCAAACTATTTACATTTCGCTCTCTTTGGCAATAAATTAACTACTCAGAGGAGGTCTGAGCAACAGTTGTTCTGAGCAGAGAGGGAGTTTGGATTCTGAAACAGCATTTACGCAGCCAGCCCTTATCATTATGAATATAAGAGAGCAGAGAGCTTGTTGATGCAAAATAACACCAAGTGAACTGTGTTTGCCAGTAGAGTAGCTTCCCGTGTGAAAACCCTGATTTCCTTCTTCTTGATGAGGACATGGCAAAGCAAAGTCAAGGACAGAGCCTCTTTTTTTCCCAAACCAACTGCTAATGGAATAAGTAATTCTGCAGACCTGTCTTTCACATCTCACTCACTTTATATGCAGTCTAATTAATTCTGTCGGGGAAAATAATTGGCTCAGATCAGGTCGATCTGACTGAAGTTCTGAATAACTTTGGTTGAGTGGTATTTATATTTCAGCAGCTAGTCTTGGGTGAAGCACTCGCACACACAGAATACTAAGCCTGTGCTAACTTGGCACAAAAATAGTGCTGTGGTCCGTCAAGTGACATTAAGTCCCATCTATAAAAAGCTGTACAGCTGCCTCTGAAATGTGGCTATCTTGGGAGAGGGGGAGGGGAGCAGACCAACCTGTATCAGTGCCGACCAGTGGGTACCATGGACACACTAACCATCATGGAGAGTTTGGAGCAAAAAGCTTCTCAGCAAGGAAGGAATGATAGGAATGACCCTGTGGGGACATAGGAACTGGTGAGGAAAGGCTTCAAGGGTGCGCTCATGTCAGGAAGGTACAGAGACAAGGAGCAGTCAGTGGTGGGGAAGGACAAGGGTTTTGGACAAGGTTGGAGGATTTGGTGTATGGGAGGAGAGAGGGACAGGGTCAGGGGGAAACAGAGCATCACAGACAAATAAAAGACTGGTGTAGCTATAAGCTGTGACTGTTCCCACCTGAGGGACAGACTTGGTCAGGGAGGATGGACCACAGTGCAGGCAGGAAGATGTTCTGACAGCTGGACTGCCAGGGTCAATAAGTGAATACCATCCTCTCATTGTAATGTGGGGTAGGATGTTCCCGTCCATGTTTTTTTAAAGCACCAACGTCTTGACTTAAGAAAGACACAGATGGAAGACTGGTGTTACTATGTGGAAGGTCAGAGCTACACTTAAAAGTACCTTTAGTTTTCTTCATCCTACAGTTTCTCTGTGAACATTTGGGCCAGTGCTTCTCTCCCCTTTTACCCAACAAATTTCAGATCTGCAGCCAGAAACTCAGTCTCCAACTCAGCCTTCATCTCTGCTTGCAACAGCCTCAGCCCACTCTCTTGGATCCTAGGAAAGGAAATTCATCTTTCCATCTGGTTCTCTTCATCTCCTTGTTCAATAGGTAGCATTTGCCTGAGACAGCTCACCCCATACCGAAGAACAACATGTTTTGTGCTGCACTGAGTGCCACAAAAGGTCTTCTTTCCATAAGCAAATTGTGTAAACTGGCTCTCTTACTGTAAGCCTCCTTTACAAGCCTGTGCTGGCTGTTGGTCTCTCTGGGGGAAGCCTGGGTAAATGAACAAGTGTGAACAACAGTGTCACAACCTTCCACACTTCCTTTCTCCCTGATGCTAAAAATAACATCTCATTTGCAAATAAGATATCTCCTATTTTTACATTGCTTTTGAGTTGTGCAGGATTAACAAGTCTGCATCCTGACTCCCTCTTCAGCCACAGTTCACACCCAGCCTGGGCAGTAGCTGTGCTTGCTATGTCAAATCACAGCATGCTGTTGGTGTGTTTCCCTTCTGCTCTGGAAGGTCTATCCTTGTGAAGGTGAGCAGTTTTCATTCCAGCTGAGTTTCTGATTTCTCTCCCAGGATTATCAACACGACATACACACTGGCAGTTTCTGATCACTGTAATGAGGACACCAGTCTGCAATATCTAACATCTCGTTCATGGGTAGTAACTAAAGATGCAGAACATTCAAGCAAGAGTCACTGTCACGCTCAGTTCCCTGCTCTGTCCAGAGCCTAAAGCTGCCTGCTGACTGACAGGGTTTGCCAACACTGTCACGATACTTGCTGTCATTAAAGAGTCTTGTCTCCTTTCCCAGCCCCACAAAGGAGCACACCAATGTGAATGTTTCTTTCATCCAATGCTTATGTTGACCCTGAAGTTAAATCCCTGCAGAAGTCAATAGCCCTGAAATGAATTGCCACACAGAAATACGGGAGTGTGGAGGTCCTTAACATCTACACACTGGGCTGCCATTCTCCAACTCTCCTCAGTTTATCTGGATGAGGTTGAGCTGTGGGACATCATGGAGAAAGGCTACTCAGACCAGACAGGTATTCCTTTTCATTGCTAACCTAAAGGAGCAAAATGGATCACTGCAAAGCTACTCGAGCTACTGGACTGTGATTGCAACCATCACAGAGTAGAGCTAGTCTTAATACAGCTAATTTGTACACCACTAGCAATAAAAACATGGCAGCTTAGAGCCCAGGATGCTGTGTAAAAATGTGCCTGAAACTGTAGTACTTACTGCAGCCTGAACCACTGCTGTTTCATCCCAAACTGTACCCTAGGCACCTTTGTCAAAGCTATCCTGAGGGCATGTAAAGACACTGGTAGTTAGGCTGCCTTCAGCTGGGGTGGGGCCTCTAATTCTAAGGAAGTAGCAAAGGATTGAAGTCTGTCCAGCTGTGTTCCAGCACTGAGTACAGTGCTGAAGTCAGCAGGTACTCATAATGGGGCACTCTGAGTCTTCCATCAGCTCCCAGAGCCTCTGAATCCAAAAGAGATTGTCTGTGCTGAACTCACTGCTGATGAACAACCCAAATAAGAAACCTCTGGTGGTGGTATAGGATGGATCCAAGCTGGTGGGACAGCACAGAAACCTTGTTGCCTGCCCCAGCATCCTTCTCATCCCACCACTCAGGACAGCTGCAGCAATGTGTGCCTGTGATAATCCCAGCACTTTCAGGTATGGTCCTAAAGCAGGACCAGCTGGGTTAAATCCTATGAACTGTGTTATGAACGAGATTGGGAACTTTTTGCCTTTAAGTTTGTGAGTCCAGAAGAATAACCCAACATTAAATAATACTCTACTGTAGGAAATTTCTGTGAGAGTGTTACCTATTTCTCATTTTGCCTTGAAGAATTTTTCCCGCCCTCCCTGCCCTCCCTTAAAGATTTTTTTGGTTTCCTCTCTCCAGGCTCAATCCAATTAAACAAAAAAATTACTTTATTCATGTGAGTGTTCTGTGAACTTTACTCAGGAAAAAATGCTGAATATACCAAAAGTAAAGAACAGCTTTTTATGTGACTAGGATTTTTTCTGGGATGCTTTTTTTCTTTCTCAGCAAAGCTCTTTTTATCTTCAGAAATTACTGAAACCCCACAATTTAATATACAAACAAGTCAAGCCTCAATGAAATGACAAAAACATGACATGCTATTTTTATTGGTCACTGAATTCCTTTTCTGCATTGGGAGCATTTCCATACAAGCGATTAACAAAATAAGACCTTGATCCTCTGAATGTAAGAGGATTTTAAAACAGCAAAATTAAGCTCTTGGAATATAAGAATGGTTAGACTTAGGATTGTCTGGGCAATATTCATTTGATTCCCATTTTCGTATGTATTATGATACCATCTTTCATCTTGTACCTACGTACTTGCATACTAATTTTTCCCTGGGAACCTCTCCTGCATTCACTGTCCAAAATAAATTGTGATCTCATGATCAGCCATTTCATACTTTTCATCATTTCTCTTCATTATTCAAAATGCGTCTCATGCTTTATTTACAATCTGTGATTCAAACTGTGCTGTGGAGGAAATGGACAGCAATTTCCTGATTAACTTTTCTGCCTAACCTCTTGTGGTATCGTCCAAGTGCTTTCCAAGTTTTTCTGAATTTGTCTAGACAGCTTCTGGGTGAGGTCTACAGGGTTACCTGGAGGCAGGAGTGTTAGAAAAAAAACTGGAAAATGGGAATGGTGAGAACAAGCATTTGCAAGGCAGCCTGGTAATGAAGGAGAAACGAGACACACATTAGCCATGGTGTTGGGTACCAAAGGACAACTAGGAGCCTGAGGGCAAAAGTGTCTGTGGGTAAGCAGGGACACTGGCTCTGGGTGTCCAATGAGGGGCTTGGCTGGCCATGACAGCAGCTCTGCAAGCCTGCTGATGCCGTCAGGGATCACAGCAGCACCAGGCAGCCCTTCTCTCACCCTTCCAATTTCTTCTCTTCTGCTGGTGGGATGATCAAGAGAATGTTACCAGTAGGTGTTTTTGCTTAGACTGTCAGGGGGTTGGTGGTCAGACTACTGCTAGGGAAGGATGCATTGGACACAAAGATGCCCTGGACATAAGGATACACTGGATACAATGGGGCAGTTGTGCTGAAAGCCCCACAAGCAGGTGGCAACTAACATGGGATGAAAACAACTTCAGCAAGGTTACTGATGAGACATTGCACTAAACTCAACCTCAGTCCATCACACTCCAGCTCACTGGCAGTTGCAGTCCAGGCCAGGAGGCAAGGTCTGAGTGCAAGAGAAAAAAGGCATCTTCTCAAACATGGGAACACCAAAATGAGGGGACTCTCACTGGAAGTAATCACTGGAATGAAGATACGAGCATGATTCACTTGCTGGCAAATAAAAGTGGCTGCAAACAGCAAGTGAGGATTTTCCCCTTCCAGGAGAGAGAGCACCTGGCTGCTGGGCACAGGCATCCTTCATCTCTTCTCTTGGAGTGTCCATCCTTTCTCCCTCTAAACCCACCCAGATATTTTCTGATGTATTTGTAGTTGTTCTGCTCAAGTGTGCCTCAGCTGGGAAGTGCAAGTGTAGGTACACCAATGTACTCAAAAAAGCTGGGATTGGCGGTGAGGTTTCCCCACATTTACACTGCTCACACCGCTGGTGTTTGTATTGAATGCTTTGAAATCTCCAGGGGATATAACTCGGGGTTTGCTATTCCCCAATGAGACTATTTCTCAATTAAAAACCAATCTTGTTTTCTTAAGAGGCAGGAAAAACAGCTCTAAGAACTAACATTAGCAGAGCCACACAGATGGATTACAGCTATAAATTGAGTGTTCTGTATGGGAGGACACTTTTGATGTGAATTCATGGATCAGGTGATTTTGTTTGTATACTGGGCAAGGAAGGTATATATGTATGTTTGTATTTAGGTGTGGTATAGGTAGTTAACTCTTTAAGTGACAACAGAATGTGATTATTCCTGCTTTTCTGATTTTCTGGCCTTGCTAATATATTGCCTTTCTGGACCTGAAGCCTACAAATATCTTATAGACTGAACCTTAGCCAGTAATCTCTCAAACACCTGTATTTCAGCAAAACTTAGTGTCATGCCTGGGTGACTGTAGCAAAGCTAAACTCCACACCATAGAAATAGCATGGCAGAAAATAGCACATTGAACCACGCAAAGGTATGGATCAATGAAGTCATTAACAAATTGATCTTATGGATAAGGGAAACAATGCAGGAGCCCTGTGCGATGGATGCCTGAGAGCCTTCTTTAAGAGCTGTACCATAATGACTGGTAATGCGGAGAGCAGCAACATAGTAAGGAGGCCCTTTACAGCAACCCCCCTGTAACTGAATTTCCAGGAACAAAAGAACTTTTCTCCCTCTTTCGTGCCAAGTCTTGTGGGATGTCTCACACCGGCAGTGTAAGGAGCCTGATTCAGGGAAGGCAGACCTGTTGCTGTCACCATCAGTGCTGGTCCCCTTTTGCCTCTCACCCCAGGAATGGTTGTCCCCTGCCCTTGCCTCTCACTAGGCTCAGGGTGGGCACAGGGTGAGCCTTCTTGGGGGACAGGCAGAAAGAGAATGGCAAGTTTCCAGGGAGGACCTGGCACCACGAAGCTGTAAGTGAGACTTTATCATCAAGCTGTAAACTGCCCCCTGTAGCATCACTTGACTGGCTCATATCTTGCACAATAAATGGAGTGAGCACACAAAGATTTACTGATTTGAGCATGTCTGTCCCTATTATGAATTCACCAAGTGGAGTGAGCTAGGCACCAAGTCTTCACAAGGCAAAGTAAGTAAAACAAAACAAAACAAAACAAAAATCTAGTTTTCTTTAGATTCCTACAAGCCTTTAGGAGATAAGAGGATTACAACAGGTATCTGTTTTCCTATAGATGTCCAATTATACTTTTGTTGCCTCATATCACCTCTACATACTCAGTGCCTGTTTATTTCTCCCCCGTTCCATAAAAAGGGGAAAATAAATTGGGGTGAGTCTAATTACTGAAACTTAATTAAAACAATTTAAAAATTACTTAATCAATTTTCTAACAAGTGATCCTTTTAGTAACAGCTGTACACGGACAATTTATTCATTAGTGAAGCCAACCCTGTTTTTAAATATAAACAGACTAATTAATCAGTGGTTAACTCTTGTAATCACCAGCTCTGGCATTTAATTATTGCTGCTGTCATGAAGCATAATAGCTTATTTCCCAGGGTTATTATGCAAATTGCCAACATTGACCACTCTGTGTGACGTTTAAAGCAGTTTCCGTGATTACCTCTTATTTCCACATTCTCAGGACATTTTGGAGCACATGGTTTTCCTGGTGTGAAAAGTTTTATGCAGCTTTTCAGTTCAGTAGCAAATTTCTGGGAACTCTGGAGTGAAACATGCCAGTTCTTCCAGGGTTTAATTGCTGGAGGGAAAAGGGAGAAGAAAAAAATGTTTATTTCCAACATTAGAAGCCTGCTGTATGCACACCTTTTTATATGGGGCTGTGGAAATAAAGAACCAAGATCTCCAACAGGCAGAAGTTGCAGGTGTTTATTTTAGCATTTAACTCATTTTGATGGTTAGGTCTGGCACATCCTGTCAGGTGAGGTAGACTGCTATGGAGGAGAGCTCTCCACAGCTCAGCAGAAGGCAGAAGTCTAAATGCAGGCAGATAGGAAAGAGGTTCAATGTGAGACTAGCAGGAGAAGGCAAGAAACCTCCTGGAGTATCCAGAGCTGACAAAGAGTTGCTTATGGTTGGAAGAAAGGGAAAAGAAAATACCACAGACATGACCTAGTCCTGATCTTAGCCTTTCAAAGGCTTTGGGGACAATAATGAAGATAAGAGTAATACATTGAATAACAGCACTTAAAAGCAGGCACAGGCATTGAGTGAGACATAGAAGTCTCTGAGGTGAATATGCATATCTGGAACATGTATCCATGGACATGGCAAGTACACGTGGCCAGGTAGATGGATAGATGTGTGTACAGCCAGCCTGTAAATAACCTTCCTGCTCACCCCATGGCAATTGCCTCCCCAGTACTGACCCAGTGTAAATGTTGCATGCACAGGGACCTTGGGGCCACCACTTCTGCCTCTGCATCATATCCCAGCCCTGTGCACATTACAAAGTTTAAGATTTTTTTAACTGATCTAATAAACCTGAAATGTCCAGCAACAGATGCCAAATTTTATAATCTCACTGAAGCTGGCAATAAAGAGGTTCACACAAAGCCAGCAGGAAGGAAAGCAGAGAGAGCAGAGGAGCTGTTAGAGAGGAGGTGAATGTGGAGCACTTGCAAGCAGCAGTTCGTAGGGCAGTAAAAGCTAATAAAACCTTGATGTACAAACTACACTAATCAAAGAACAGGTCTTGCATTCTTATCTCCTACTTCCCCAGCCTTCACAGCAGCTGGTGGGAATACCATGGTTGTTTTTGTAGATAAACAGATCCCAAGTAAGCTATACCTGAGCATCTCTGTTGGCCCACCAATGTGCAAGAACTCTTCAAAATCCCTAAAGTGAAGCCAAGATCTTCCATGTATTTTCACACCACCAGCTCTCCCTAGCCTTACTAGGCTCAGGGATGTCCTTGAAGGTCTGAATCAGCATGGGGGAAAGAGTGAGGCAAGGAGGGAGGGAGAGCCTTTTTTCAGTGCCCATTTCTGGCCTGTTAAACTGTCCTTGTTAACCTCAGGAATGCAAGGGGAGAACGGGTAGGAAGGAGTTGCTGCAGTGGACCTGGACTAGACATGGAACTGAATTTCTGCCAGCAATAACCACCCCTGCCTAATTCTTAGGATGAAGGCACATAGGCCTCCCTCCCCATCTGCAGCCTGCTCTCAAGTTAGCTCACAACTGGGGAAAAGCGAGACTGTTTCCTTAGAGGCAGCATTACATAAGGTTGTTCCAGTCATGACCAGGATTGGATCCATTTTGAGAAATCTAGCACAGTTCCACCACTAGCAAAGGCAGAATAAGCTCTGACTTATTTTTGGCAATGAAATAGTTTCCTAGTGGCTCAGCATCCGGAGCTGGGCTTAACCCGGCTTCTACTTAATTCAAACACTAAACCCAGAAGGAAACAGAAGAGCAGCTCTGCTGGCTGGGAGCCCATGGTGGAGGCAGTTGTTTTTGTCCTGGCTGCTCAGACCACAGCAAGGTAACATATGACCTGGTAGCCTGGACATTTACTTGCCAGCACTGCAAGCTCATGTGGGCTGTAAACAGGCTGCAAACATGCTCTCCTTGCTGGAGAAGAATTGAAGGTCAGGCCTTTTCTCAGGCTGTGTCTGCCCTCACGCTGTCACTGGAGAGGACAGGAGGGATTTTGCTGGCATCAGCAGCTTTCAGGAGGTGCAAAAGCAGCCTCCTTCTGCAAGGGAAGAAGCAGGCTCCTGCAGTGATGGGTCAGACACCTGAATGTTGCATCTCCCAAACACCAGGAAGCAGTCAGGATGTGTGGCCTCTGTGCCCCTGTGACTGGAGAGCAGAGACGGCAGGACAGCAGGAGGTGTGCTCAACTGGCTGAACATTGCCCTACATGTGTATTTCTCAGTTACCTCAAAGGTTTTATGACTCAGAAGTTTGTTTTCATGGGTGGGGGAAAGGGAAATTATGTCATTATTTCTTGTTTGTGTACCACAGGGTGTCTCCAGAAGCACAGATGCTCTTACAGCTCTGGATACCAACTAAGCAGAGATTAGTTTGGTCCAAACCACCACATTTATACCAAACATCAGGGGGTACTGCTCTCCTCAGGGGCTGGCAGAAACAAGCGGTTTGGTAACTGATGTTCACATCTCCCATTAGAAAGTGCATAGAATTAGGGCAGCCATATATTTCCTCCAATTTGGCACTGAACTGGAGGCACAGAACAAGCATAATTTCCATGCCAGGCTGGAGATGTAATAGGAAAGCCATCTAACAGGTGAAAAATTACGTGGCCCCTGACATGGGCAGTTACTCCCTCCTGCCTGTCACAGCCTTCCCCACTGCTTCCTGAAGTCTCTGTGTAATATAAACTGTGCTCATTTTGCAAGCTCACTGCAGGCCAAGCAGCTGTGAATTGCACTCGAATGTGCTTCTGTAACCATCTGCAGGCGCTCAGCTCCTACTCAGGGTATTTCCATGCTGCTGCTGGAAGACAGCCTTGAAGTACACATTGTAATGACCAGGCTGTTTGTAGTCCAGGGTGGGCTGCAAAATCTGATGCTGCAGTTGCACAGGCTTCACTGTGGGCTGTCAAAGCTCACTGTCAGTCTGGGTACCTCCCTGCACTTTCACGACTGACCATGCCCAGGTTGGTTGTTGTGATAGGTTTGATAAACCCCAAAAAACTCAGATTAAATTTTTACTTTTAGCTAGGCCCCAATTTCGTGGATCATG
>JAWWEU010000111.1:42590004-42633667 GCA_035583155.1 Acropternis orthonyx | reverse complement strand
GCTTGAATGAAGTCACTCTGCTGCTGAGTGCCGCTGTGCCAGACATGTTGGAGCTCCAGTATGAGCTGGAGTCCAAGGCAGTGAAGTATTACGCCACTATTAACATTGCAAATGCGTCCTTCTCCATCCCTCTGGCTGCAGAATGCAGGCCGCAGTTTGCTTTTACTTGAAGAAGTGTGCAGTACACCTAGAACTGATTGCCCCAGGGGTGGAAGCATAGTCCCACCATCTGCCATCGACTGATTCAGGCAGCTCTAGAGAAGGGTGAAGCTCCAGAACATTTGCAATATATTGATGAAATCATTGTGTGTGGGAATTTTCAAAAATTGAGATCAGTACCTAGCAAAGGCTACATAGTTAGTCAATACTAAGAGTTCTGTTAACCAAAGTAGTCCTGCTCAGTCAGAGACCCTTCACATTGTGGATGAATACAAAGTTCCTGTACTGCACTTGAGAAGTATGCTTAGTAAAGCAGTCTGGGTTCATCCTGCCTTGAGCAAAGGCAAACCCATCCGTGGGGTTGTTTTTGCTCGAAGACCAGGATGTACTTGGTGGGTAATGAGAGAAGATGAGCAAACCCAGTGTGTGCCTCAAGGAGATTTAACCTTAGAGAAAAAGTAACTTGTATTCTGAGTTCTGTGTTACAGGAAATGAACCACCAAGTGATGAAGACCTGAGCTGAGCCTCTCTTGAGGCCTGATGATTGACTGTTTTTCCTGTCCAAAGTATCCACTCTAATAAACTAAAAGCCTATCATCTGAAGGGGTGGAAGACAGCACTGAAGAAAACAAAGACTGTTTAAGTGAGAAAAATAGATAGATATAGATATTCGAATATGTGTATGCTTTGCCAGGGTAGCCACTTGTTACTAGATGAAGCAAGTGAGGCCTGCGTTGAAAGACAAATGAAAAAACTAGAGGTCTGGAGATGGCCAAGCACCTCCTACCATAGTCAAGGGCAAGACTAGGTTGACCTGTGTGTTTGCCACCAAGAAAAACTTTTAGCTTCGCTGTTGGCTGCAACCCAATAAGCACTGAGCGGTGAGTACACATGTCATACCAGACCTTGACGTGAGGGACGGCTTCCTCTACTATTAGAAGAGCATCCAGGTTTTAACGTCAAATAGTATGAAATAAGAGGTAGAATGTGATAGGTTTGATAAACCCCAAAAAACTCAGATTAAATTTTTACTTTTAGCTAGGCCCCAATTTCGTGGATCATGTGATTAGAGACAAGGATCAGCTGACTTAAGTGACCAATGAAGTATTTCATCCCATCTGACGTCAGCTCGTCTATAAATCAAAGAGCAGCTCCCAGTGTCCCTGCTCTGTCTTCTCCCTTTGGCTGTGCTGAGAGCACCTTGTTCCTGCAGCTCAGAAAGATTAGGCCTCACCGCTCCTGGCCAAAATATCCACAGCAGTTTTGCTCTTAAAGAAGTAAAATACTTTTGTTTTGTTTGAGTTGCTCTTTCCCTCTCTTTGGGGTGTGTTTTCTCTGGGGTTCTGGGTGGTGGAACCCATATGTCATTGGGAGGGGGGTTTCAATAAGTTATTGTTGGTTTGTCTTTTATATTTATACATATATATGTTGTAAATTCGTGTAAATATATGTATATATATATACCAGTTTCAGTTTTAAGTTTATTTTTTCCTCACTTCTTTTAACTGAAACTCTGTTGCACTGGGAGGTGGTTGGCATTTTGCCAAGAGTTAAACCAAAACAATAACAGTTGTGTTTACATATTCGTGGCTTCACTGCCTGGCAGTGTGGTGCACATACCTGAGACAGCAAGTGCTTGGAGTGGGACCATCTTTTGGATTCATTGTGATGGTCCAGGTTGCTGACAGACCCCTTGGCGTTTGGTGTTGGGGGAGCATGCCAACCCCTGCCACGGCTTGGCCTCATTGCCTGGGAGCTCATGAAGTGGGTCCTGGCTGCAGGATGAGCCCCGCAGAGGGAGATTGTGGGCAGCACGGGGGTGGGTTGTGTGTATGCTGAATGGGGAGGCAGATGGGTAACAAGCACAGGTTGCCAGAGATTGGTAGGAAAAGCCTTATTTGATAAGTGCATTGTGTGTCACACCTTCCTAAAGAACAGCTACTTTGCGTTTACTGTGCCCTTCTTTTGTGGTCCAGCGACACAGGCATGGCTTGATGGCTCTCTGGTCCTGGAGGAGCCTTCCTCTTTCCACAGAGGACGACTCTCAGATGTGCCTCATCCCCACCAGGAATGTCTTTCCACACTCCTAAAATAATTTAAATGGATTTTATTAGCAAAAGAGGATCTGCTTTGAAAGATTTTTTTTACCGTATCTTACTACTCCAGTCTTGTTTCTGTACCATTTAACTGAAACCCAAGTGCATTTCCCCTGCTTGTTTCCTCTCCCAGTATGCTGTACTTGCTTCCATGAATATCAACCAGCATTAAGGGAATGCAGTCTTTTTTTTTTTTAAATGTCTGGTACCTTCAGTTTTTGCTATTTTGATTACATTAGCTCCTAGCTCACTGTAATACCTACAAGCAAGAGGTAGGGAATTTGTTAATTTCCGAAACAAAATGCATCCTTAGACCTAGAACTGGATGACTGATGAGCAACATAATGCTGTGACTATGGCTTGATTAGACCTTAACATTTATAATAAATGAATCTGCTTTAATTGATGGTAACACAGTTTTTCTGCCTACTCCTGTCTCCATGACACGGTAAAGCTTGATTAAAGGGAAAGGATTTCAAAATCACTTTCCTATACATGGTCACCAGAACTGAATTTGAATTGTTTAAATATGCCTGTCTGCTTTGCCTTCATGCTAATCAATCACTGAGGTGAACTGGCATACTACCCACTAGCTAACCAATTAGGCAGCACAGCTCACAAGCTCTAAGTCAAATATTGGGCAAGATAGCTGTCCATCATATTTGAAAAATAGATTTAGGAGTTAATGGTCTGTCCCTAGACATGTTATGAACAAAAAAATAGCCTAAATATATAGAATCAAGTATTTACTGTGAACAATCCCACTTTTTCTCATTCAAAACAAAAGACAGTTAAATATGCGCCATTATCCCAAATTGTCTAGATTCATAGATCTTAAGGCCAAGGAGGTAATTAAGATCAGCTTGCTTGACCTAGCTTAATACAGGCTAAAAACAATTCTGATTATTTCTGCATGGAGACCATAATTTTTGCTTGGGAAACATCACATCTTTTAAAAAGACATCTAATTATAATTTGAAAATATCATGTGTTACAGAATTCAGTACATCCCTTTAAGCTGTTGGGATAATTAACCTGGTTGTTAACATTTCTGTCTTTATTCTAATCTTTCAGCTTTCAGCCATGGAATCTTATTACACCTTTACACCAGCAGATTACAGATCCATCTGCCATCAGAAATCCCTTTCATAACAGTTTGTAAGCCAGAATCAAGCCACCTTTTGTCTTCTCTTGAATAAGCTAGAAACACTAAGCTTTGTTAGTCTTTTACTATACAGCCAGGTTATACCACATTGGATTATTCTTCCAGCTTCCACCTCAACCTTTTCAGGCTTTAGCTTTTATGACGCAGGCACAGAATTTCCTTAGAATTGCCAAAACTCATAGCTGGCAATTCCCTGCCTGGGGACTACATCCAGCCTCAAATAGCTGTGAATTAAGCATTAACTCAGAAAGAAGGGTGCATTTGCCACAGAGCTGAAACTTCCCTCATTCTGGGGTGCAGTGATGGTGACTTGAGTGTCTCTATTCTATTTCATTCAAAGCTAAAATCCATGTCAGTAACAACTTTGTAATTTAAAAACCAGTTTCATGATGTTGAAAACCTTTAAAAGCCAAATCATCCTGGAGAAAGAATTTAGAATGCAAGACATCACAGTAGTTTTGTTTCCCTGCAGCTCAAAATGGGTAGAGAAGAGGTAGAAAAGTTCAGAACAGGACAAGGGGAATGATCACAGATATAGTGAAAATACTGTCATTCAAGGAGTGATTAGACAGACTAGATCTTGTCAGCTTGGAAAAGAGTTGATTGAGGGGGGAAGGTGATAGAAGACAGCTGAAAGGGATGCAGAAAAGGTGAATGGCAATGACTGAGTGCAATGATGAGGAGGCATTGAATAAAAACCAGAGTGAATAAAAAACAGCACTTCTTTATCCATCCTCTGGTAAACTCAAAAGCTTCCTGTCATGTGGGCTTGTGTGTCTGCTAAAAGTCTATGTGTATTCCAAAAGCAACTGGCCAAAGGAAGGGGTGAAAGATGCAGTAAAGGTCCCCAGCACCAGCTCAGACCACTCTGGGAGACACGTAAGGCCCGGAGGGGTTGAAAGGGAGATACAGGGAGGCACTGGCTGTGTTTGAACTGCTTGGTAGTTTGTACTCCAGGCAAGCTGGCCACTGCTGGAGGGTCGCTTTGGAAGGCCTTTGATGGCACTCTTTCCTGCTGTTCTAATGGCCTTAAAATGGGAAGTGTAATTGGGAATTTTATACAGCTGCTTATTACATGCCCCAAAGCCACACAGATGCTCAAGTAAGAGAAAAAAAATTGCAGTGGTAAAAAGAACCAGCCTGACTTGAAATAGGCAAATGTAGCTGAAGACAAATGCACACACACACACACACAGAGGAAAAAGAGATAGTAGAGAACATAAATTAGAAGGGTGGAAAACCAGAAAAAGTATTAATGAAGTGACAGGACACAAGGAAAAAACCTAAGGCAAGAGGGTGAATGATGGTAGAAAAAGGGTTTTAGTATGTCTTGTAGTAAAAAAGAATCCTAACAGTGATACTAGTCTGTAAAAACACGTTTTTAATGTAGAAATGTCAAAGAGTTTCAATATATCTTGTTGTTCCAAGGGGGGTTTTGAAAAGTCTGCATGAAGAATTCACAGAGGGCGAAGATGAAATCTGTTCCCTTCCAACAGTAACTTGGCAATATGCAGAACAAGAGCTAATAAGCTGACTGTTTTTAACGAGTAAGTCTGGCTGCAGTAAGAGCTTTAAAGAGCTGGATGAGGAGATGTGTGGGCTATTAAAGTTGGTAAATCAGGGAGATGCTAGAAAGACTTGCCTGGAGATAAAGAAGATACAGATATTGGTAATTATAGTCATATCAGCCTGACATAGAGAGTTGAGCCTGAGCAAAATAGTGTGATTTCATTAACAACAAGGCAAAAAAATAACTATACTTAATAGGAATCAGTTTAGGCTTAAGGGAAACAAATTATTCAATACCAGCATGATACCCCATCTATTTGATTGGTGGCAGAGGTGTTGGGGTTAATGTATTCATAATTCCCTAAGGTATTTGTTATGGTGTTGAATTTTGTTTATTGAGAATTATTCAAAATAACAGGTCATATTATATGGAATTAAAAATATGGTAACATACTGGGTCCAACAGCTGCTGTTAAGTTCAAGCCCATCTTCAGTAGGAAACGTTGACTTTCTTCACCTGTGCTATTTAACCCTTGGCTGTATGAATGACCTAAAAATAAATCTACAGATACTCTTGAAGGCTGGGGAGTAAGGATAATGAAGAAGACACACAATTAGGCTGATTTACTTCTTAAAATGGAAGCCTGCAAATACTGTGTGCTTCAGTACAGCCAAAAGTGAAGTGACTCTTGCAGGGAGATGAGTAGACTGTGCTTACAGAAAAGGGAATGATGTCTTGGATAACAGCAACCCCAGGAAGGACTTGGCCAAGAACAGAAATCTGGTCCTGCAGGGCTCCTCATTCTAAAGGCTTAACAAACTCCAACAGTTTGGAGCTGAAGCCTCAAAGCTCCATTTTGAGTTGAAATCCACCCTTTTTAACACTGGGAGCTCCTAGCCATCTAACAGCTTCCTAAGGTTTCTAGCAGATTCTTTGTCACCATAAAAGTATATAAAGCTCTTCTATATAGGAGGTAATACCAGAAAGGCAATTTTCACCTTTTTCAGTAAATGGACTTCTAAAAATTTCCATATGCCTACTGCTCTTTGTGCTCTTTTACAGACCTCCTAGAAGTAGCCCATGGACACCTCAGAAGACCAGACTGGTGCATTGATCCCTTCTGCACACCTAACCAACACATTTACAAGTAAGTCTCTGGAAACAGGTAGATTATTGCTGTGATAGTTTCACTGAATTGATACAAATGATTTCTCCACATCCTTGGTATTTCCTCATGTCCCCTCCATAACTATACTGTTTCATGGGATGCTCAGTGGAGTGCCCAGCTTGGTGACGCTCATCCTTTTTCAGTATCCTGTGGTCCAGCTTTCACATGTCACCATGTTCTTTGTTCCTACAGACATGCTCTGGCTCATGCATTACCAACTGCCCAAACTGATACGTATAAATGGGTTGCCTCCCTCACCACTTCATACTCCCTTGTTTTTAGGCTCAACTAAAACATTGCCATTGATGATTTTAATAATTTATTTCAGATAACAGTATTAAATGCAGCTAGCTTGCAGACTAATTATAAGCAGAGGTCTTTATTGCCCAGCCTAATTCCTAACTATCTACAAAGACTCTTTGACTTTGTTAAGAGCTGAATTAAGATTTGACCAAGCAAATTATGTTAGGATTAGGATTGAAACTTGGAATTTAGCTTGTTTTTCCTGCTTGGGCTGCTAGACAACACTTCTGTCTCAGTTATTTCTGTAACAGCAATAAGGGACAAAGCCAGAATTCAATTAAGTCAAAGAATGCAAGGCTGAAGAAATGTTCTTCAGTGGTGCAGGATTGTTTCTTTCTGCAGAAACACACAAAGTGCTTGTTTGTTGTGTGTGCAATTGCCAAGATGGGAAGTTATAGACAATATTGACTTGGGCTTCCAGCTCTTTGGAAGCAGGCACTGGGTGGAAGCCAAGAAGGCTGAAGTCTAAATGCAGAGTAGGTCAGGCTCAATGGGCCATTCTTTGAGAGAGGGGACCCTTGTTTTCAGTGTTTGCACCTGTGCGTGCTGTGCGTGTATGCATATGGAGCTAACAGCAGGCAGCATTGTCCAGAGACCACAGCAGGGAAACCATGGGAAAGACACTCCCCACTCCTTCATGGTTCCAAGCTCTCTTGCTGGGCTGGCAGGCAGTCCATGTGAACTCTTCCCTAACCTAAATCTAAGCCCTGTAAAATGTGGGTAACAGGATGCATGACTTGTTGAGGGTGGCTGGAGGGGTCTAAATGAAAGCTGAAAAGTAAGTAAGTGGCAAACTTCATTATGAAATTTCATAAATCCTTTTCCTGAGTTTTGATGGATATTATCTTTGCATATCACTTCATGACTGCATAAATTGCAAACCGAGACCTTCTTTCACCAACCATGAGACGACTTCATCCAAATTGATTTGATTTTTATTTTTTCAGTTAAGTCTTACAAGATTCCACAATAATTGCTCGAGGGTGACTTTAACACCATAAGAAGAAATACAGCCTCACTAGCCCTCCTGGGCAGAGTGTTTGGACTAGATTTGGAAGGTGATGTCTCCATAATTACAGTCTTTTGCCATTTGAAATGTTTCTGCCATGTTCTCTTCCTGATGAGGGGAGGATGACGGCAGAACTGGCATTTCTCTAGCACAAAACTGGTTGGAAAATGTGAATTTGAATTCTCTTTTTCTCTTATGTAAACAATACAGTTTATATAATAACATTTACATGGCTTGTGACTCTATCTGGTTTTTATGGCCTGTAAATATGGAAAACGTGTGCCAAAGGGCAAAAGCACTCCCAGAAATCGGTATAATACAAACAGCCCTGCACAGTCAGCCTGCAAGAAAAATGTGATGGTTGACAAATTCTTTGCTCCCCGCAGTACTCTGGGTTTTTGGCTAACGTCAAGCATGTATCAGTTAAAGCTGTATGTGGATGGCAGGATTTTGCTCACATTGGCATTGTCTGACCTCTCCATTTCTGCTGCGTATCTGTGTCACCCCCTGATTGCTCTCTCTGTAAAATAATCCTCCTTAAATTATTTAGATACATATTCCACCTTCCCCTTGGCTGCTGTTCTAATTATGGTGAGTGAAATGACCTCAATTAGAAATTCTTGCTTAAACATACAACATCACTGAGAGGGTTGCAGTTTGTCTTATCCCTTCTTGCTTTTTTCCAAGCCCCATTTTGTATGTTTTTTCATGTCTGCAACTCATTAGCTCCTGTCATTACTTTACCTTAAAACAAAACTAACTAGAAGATAATTATTCAGTTTGCAAAAAGGAATTAAAAAAATGCTATAATTAAGGTTACAGTTTTCCTGTTTATATCCTTGAGGGGATACTATGTTCCCTAATTATATAATCATACAAAACCAGGTCCCATACAAGCATAGTGTACATTTTATACCAACAGGGGTTTTAAAATTATTTCATTAGATATACTTCCAATTCATGGTAGCAAGAGTAAGATCAGTATTATGGCTGTTAATTTGTAACTTGGAGCCTTTTATTGTTGCTTGTGTTGCTATGCTAATTAAGATATACAGCATTGAATATCTCTTTACCACTCTGTTTTAATATCACTTGCAAATATGTTTCTCACACTATTCTTACGTCAAAATCAGTAATAATGTGGCCTCAAAAGTAGTGTTTTCTGCCAGAGAGAGGGCTTCAGCCTTATCAATTCTTGAAAGGAAAATTGTGTTTTGCCCCAACATCTACTTACTTGCAAATATATTTTTTCTGAGAAACGATCTGGAACTTGCTCTGAAATTTAGTTCTGTGGTCCACCAAAAATTTTTTTAATTCAACCGTATTAAACTTCTGGTCCTTCCTCATTCATTCTACATTACCCAGGAGAAAATCAGCACTGATAGCACTGAACTCTGATCTCCACATGAGCCAAGGCTCTCTTTCAGGTCAGGCTTTTCAAAGTCACACCTGATTCTTACATCTATGTGATCTGAAGTTTATTGAAAATACACTTCAATTTTTTACCTCATCATTCCAAAAAGAAGTTATTTTGTGAAGAAAACCCACATCTGTCTGACATGATTTGCCTTTCAAAAAACTCTCCTGACTCATGATTAATAAATAATTCTCTCAGAATGTACAGTTTATGGTCCAACTGTTTGATCCCTAATCTCCAATATTAACTGTGGATTAACTCATACTTGCCTGGCATTTTGTATCTGCATCCTGCATGTGAGGCTCTTTTGCATTATCTCATTAATCTCAGTAATCTCTGGTTCAGACTCAGTATCCACATGTGTCCTCCACAGGCTTATTGTTAATATATTTTCTTAACTAATTGAGAGGCAAGGAAAACATTTAGTTTATTTTTCTCTTTTTTTCCCCTCCAAGAGCTCTGTTTATTGACCCATTATTTTTCTGTTGTTTTCATTCCCCCACTATGTTGATGACATTTCCTTTTTTAATGATGACATTTCCTTTCTATAAATATTTATACGCTGTTTTCTTGGTTTCATTTTTCCCCTTTTGCTAGTCATGTCCTCATGTTACTCATATTTCTTCCTATAAACTCCGAAGATTGCTGTGCTGTTACTTTTTTCTGTACCCGAAGTTAGACCATCATTTCTTTACTGGAATACTGGAAGTATGGTGAAATTCCACCCTGATAGCATTTGTTGTATTTGGCAGATGAAAACCAAACAAACCACATCTGGCAGTGGATTCATATGTGGATAGATTGCAAAATCAATCTTATATTTATTTCAAATATTTACTGATGTCAGAAGACACCTTCCTCTTCCTTCTGCCTTTTCCTGCTCCTTTTCTCTGTACATTTTTTCCTACCTCCTGGGAAGTGTCATGGGGCAGTGTCTCTGACATCTGATTCCCGTCACCTTCTTGCTCCTAACACTAAACACGTCTGGCACTCGTGCTGAAGGTTGCTGGATGAGCATAAAGGATTTCTGCCTTCCCCTTGAGCCACTGGGCAGGAGCAGGAAAAAGAGAATGGACGGGGCATAGAGGTGTTTGGCTCTGCAAAAGTCATGCAACACGTTTCCTGCTTCTAAAAGAAGTTTAGGCTAAAACTTTTTTTTTTTTTTCCCTGCATCTGGCATCTCAATGAAAATCTTACAAATGTATAATTTAATGGGAAAAGAGCGTTGGCTAAGAAAAGTAGTTGAGGTAAAGTCCAGGAAAATGTAAAGCATTTGAGGAAAGCAGAGAAGAGCTCCACTTCGAACTCAGTCAAATGAGCATGGCCTTGCTCTGTTTTGTAGAACAATTTCTCTGGTTTTCCATCATTTCTAGCAAATGAACAGGAAGAATGCTGACAGGAGAGGAGATCTATCATGGCAAAGTATGGTCTGTGGCCAAAGTCAGGTAGGCTTTCTCGCTGACTACAACCCTAGGAAGACATTTGAGATTATATGAACTCAGCTGCCTGCAGCCTGAATATAACTGTTGGAGAGGTACCTCGTGGTTTTTTTGAACTATGTAAATTTATCATGCAGGTAAGCAGAGATACCAGACCTGGTGTTTGGATGCACTAGTATCAAGTATTTTGATGTCCCCACTGCCAGTTGCTATGGCTGTAAAGTCTTTCACTGGCAACAGCACTGTCAGTCAGTTTTGAGCACATGCATGAGAGCGGGAGAGACAAACTAGACCAGACTAGTTACACTTACTGCCAGTTTTGGTGTATTTATCATTTTATCCCTTTGACTAGCAATAGTGCTTTGAGATTCTCACTGTGTACTGGAGCCCCACTGTGCTACATGCTGTGCAAGGACAAAACAAAAAGGATAGTCCTTGTCCTGAATGCTTTACTTTTTCAAGATAAAAACCCATCCAGACAGCAGAATGAGATAAAGGAACAATAGTCATCAGAGCAATAGTGATGTTTCAGGATTATAGGCAAGGGATGTGGGTCTTTGCATCATTAGCCCTGTGGAAGGATAATGGTAGGATTGCTTCAGTCAAGTCAAAGCTGGGAAATGGATGTTGTACCAACAGAGATGTAAGATCATAAAGAACACGGTAAGATTCTCTCTGGGCTATTGCTCCATATTCTGAAAGAAAAGACTGTGGAACTAAGGGCAGAGCCTTGAAACCCCAGAAGATGAAGGAAGGATGGAGAAGACCTCCTAGTTGAAGAGGTAGGAAAGAAATGCAGCAATTGCCTGCACTGAGAGTGATGGACAGGCCAAGATAAGGGATAAGGAGGAAGGTGGAGTCTTGCAGTCTGATTTAGAACAGATCATTAAGGACTTGCCTGTAAATCTCTTGCCAGCTTGTGTCCCTAGTGATATCTGAACAACAAAAATATATAATTTCCATGTCCTCAGTTCCCATGTGTAAAGCAGAAAAAGCTATTCACAGACAGGTAGAATAAGCAGACATCTGCAGAGAAAGTAGCATCCCTGACTGAGAGCTGTGACTGTTCAGAAAAGGGAAAAGGGAGGGATTAGGAGCAGCTCAGCACCTTCCCAGCTGTCCAGTGAAGGAAGAAGGGAGCTGGATGGAGCTCATGTAGAAGCCAAGAGCAGTGGCAATAATTAAAAGATGAAGTGTGGGGAGTCCAGATGTGATGCTGAGGTCACCAAAAGTACATGGAAAAAGAACTGTGAGGAAAACAATTGAGATGCCAATAATATCATTGGCAAGGGAGCTGATGAAATCCACCAAGAGACCAAGAGCATCAGGACAAGGAGGGAGAGGAAACAGCAAAACAAAAGATAAAGAGCAAGACCATGCTGACACATTCCTGTGTGCATGTGGACAGCAGGCCCAAATTCCTGGGCTGTGTCCAACAATATTGCTTCACTGTCTTCTCCAAGGACGCTGGACAGAGCAGATGATGAACAAAGATGTTGTTTGGGGCCAGAAGCCGTGGGACTGGTGTTCAGTGAAAGGCTTCGTTCTGCTATGATCTTCTCCCTCTGCACATCACCCACCTCTGCCCCAAAGTGCACACCTGAAACAGGCTATTTTCGAACTGTTATGCCTTTTTAACTTCATCCTGCATGCTGTACTGATGGCTATTGACACAGATCTGGTGACGTTTATATCCAGTTTAGTTCTTTTTTCTGTTTCTTCACATTTGGATTTACACCACTGTTTTGTGGTGTGCGAGATGGAGAGAGCCTTTACATAATATATGGCAGGCGCTGTTTATTAAAAAAAGGGAGAAAACTGAGAAGTGAATGATTTGGTACAGCAACTCAATAAGCTAAAACATATTTTACAAAAAAAAAAATCGCAGTTGTGTAGTATAATATCACACACTGAGCAAAATTCGTGGCTATGCATAAGTTAGTGCAGCACTTTGGCAGATAAAAAGATTAATGAAATCTTCCCTTTCTGCTCACAGAAAAAACAGTTCTCACAGACTCCCTTAAATCTCTTGTCATTGCCAAACTCCCATTTTCCTTCTCTATGAACTCAAAAGCCAGGGATGAAAAGGCGTAAAGAAATTTTGCCAACCTCCAGCTTCATATTTGCTGGCATCAACATTTAATTATCTCTGCAGGAATGTGGCAGGCAAGTCTGTTGCCATACATTTTTTATACACAGAGGATGAAATTTTGTGTGGTGACAAGAAGGTGTTATCTGACATAGGATGAGGAGATCAACTGGCCTTAAAGTGATTGTGTATCAGCAAAAGTGTGTAGGGCACTTTACATATGAAATAATAACATTTAACTCACAAAGAAAATGAAATATCTCCTTCTTCAGCTTTACATTGATTTACATAGGCACCCAATTTTACCTGCCCATGCTGCTGGAGGGGACTGGGAAACCATGGAGCTTGATCCAGTAAGCCACACATGGACATTTAGAGACAGTTGAGATGTCCCTGGATAATGTGCCAAGGCTCCAGCTGGTGGCCTGGAGTGCCACAGAGCCTGAAGGCACTGATTCAGCTACCCCTGTCTTGGGAAATGGAGGGCACCTTGGGCAGCACCAGAAAGGACCTGCTCTCCAGGTGGCTTTCAGAGTCTCACTGGTTGGCACTGAGCTCCTGGTGAGGTCAGAGGTTTGAGATACCCACGTGTGTTTGAGGTGCCTGGGCCAGGTGACAGCTGGGGCAGCAAGAGGGTACTGAGCCGGACAATAGGGCCAGACTCTTCTGTCACCACTTTCCCTTCCAGGATGCTTTGTTAATGCAGGGAACAATGATGGAAAGGACTGAAAAGTGAACTTAACACTTGTTGTTTTCCCTCAGACAGGACTCAGTTGCAGCCCAGACAGCTGTTCTGTCTGCATTCTTGCTGGTTATGTTTTTCCAAAATGCTCATTATTTTAGGTGCCCTGAATTGTTCAAACCCTGTTCTCCTTCACAGCTCCACTTTCAGCAGCAATATGGATTGACAATTGGTATTCTTTTATATTTTACCCTATGCAAGAATAAAAATTGGAGTGTTGAAGAGTTCATTTTCATACTTACGAGACAGATACATGCTGACAGAAGGAGAAGCTACCCATATTATCCAGTCCTCCTTGAACATTTTCTACCTCTCTTGCCAGGTCCAGCTCATGGTCTCTGCTCTGTCATGTCTTTCACCTGTTAAAAAAGTGTTTCTTGTGAGGTTTAGTGTGTCTACCCAGATGATTTGGATGATGAATAGTCTGTGGATAGCATAAAGCAGCACCTGTAGTTATTGTGAATGTCATGCAGAGGCAACTAAGTGCACTTTGTGAAACAAAACCCAAAAAGGAATGCTTTAGTGGTGGCGGTTTTGTTTGTGATGTTTTTTTGTTTTGTTTTTTGTTTGTTTGTTTGGGCTTTATTAGTTTGTTTTTTTTCTTAGTTTTGAGTTTTGATTTTAAAAAAATCATTCTGCTTTATTTGAATGCGCCTCCTCTAGTAATCTATTTATTTATTTATTTATTTTTGTTTCTCCCTTTGGAGGAGTAAAATATGAAAGAGAAGAAGTAAAAATGTAAAATTATGTATTCTCTCATCAGACAAACCAGAGCTGAATATTTTTAAGCAATTCCCCTAACACACATGTCTCTTTGCAATCAACAAAGAGTGTAAAAACACTTAACAAACTCTTGCCCAGAAAAATATAGAGCAGGGAGACCAAACTTTCCAGCTTGGTGGGTTATGATGTCATTCTGGTGTCAGGGTGGGCTGGATGCCAGACCCGTTTCTCTTCTATCTGACTGGATTTCCTGCCCATGCACCATACGGTCTATTGCTGTAAATCCAAAGCCCTCGTCAATGTATTGTACAGCACAGGTCATTTGCTGTGCCTGCTGCCTGGGGAGAGTGAGTAGTCCCCAACCCAGGCAGTCTGTAAGAGCAGATTATGCAAACATCTGTCAGGAGGGCTGTAGGTTTAGCATAAGATGAGGCTTGACATCTTACAGGGACCCTTCAAACATATGGTTGTGCATGATATCCATGACATTCTTGCCATTCCTGGGGAACTCCCAGGAGGTGGCCATCACCAGGACAATTACTGCTCCCTGATCTCCACCACCCTGTTTTTGAGAAATGCCTTCAGAGCAGGCAGACAGAATTGCACTGTCCACTGTAGCTGCCCTGACGGCTGCTGGGACAACTCCTCCTTGGTCATTCCCAAGAGAAATTGTACCAGGAGCAGGCTGTAGACCAGATAAAATAGTCCTGGTGGTCTGCGTTAGGTCTATATATGGGCTGTGAGTTTGGTGTTCCAGACGGGGGTGCCTCAAGACCTCTCCAGGTGGCACACTGAGATGCAAGTAAAAGTATTGCAGAAAAATATGAGTGGGAAAGACCCACAACAATGAGACATTTGGAGGACAAGAGGCTTTGCTGGTGGACCTTGACATTTTCATGCCGTGAGGTTTTCTTTTACAATAAGAAGATGAACAGGTAGTGAGGAAACTTCTCTAGAGGCAGGGGTAGACTAGACAGATGTCACCAGTTTGGGGTGGGAAGTAGCATCCCAGTGTGCTTCTGAAAAAGCAGCAACAGAGGAACAGGGCAGAGGTACAGGGAAAAGTGGAGTCAGTGGGAGTCACAAGGAGCTTTGGGATGTGATATAGGAAAGAAGGAAAGGTGGTGCACAGAGACCAGGTCTGGAGAGGACAAAAAAACCATTGAAAAGCCAGGAAAGGAGGTTATCCATTATACTGGTTTACATGTGTTATGGCTCAGGGAAGGATTATCGTTACTCTGTGGAATGGGGTGAAGTGACAGTAACAGCCCAGCAAGTGTGTGGTCCAGTATGAAATTGCAAGATGTGTCTGGCTTTTAATCACTTCGAGAAACATCTGGTTAGGATTAGTATGTTCATGGCCAGAGCTGCTCCATTAGTTGCGCCGTCAGGGTGGGTGAGACAGTGGGCTGGCAGTGGCTGGAATGCAGGGAGAGAGACTGAAACAAGCAACTTCAAGTGGGGTCCTCCCACAAAACCTCCAAGCAATTCTTTGGAGGACCTCTCTGCTCTGCATGGACCACAGGGACAGGCCAGGGAGACTTGCCTCCTGCCTTCGGCATCTCAGCATACTCTGCCAGCAACACAATCCCAGGCAGCAGAGAGTGCAGGCAGGTGGGGTGCCCCATACCACCCTTTGCCATCCCACCCATCTTTGCCCCATCAGCACAAGGGACTGAAAATCTTGGACCCCTCACAGTTTTAATCAACCACACGATTTGCAGAAAAAGGGCAACACAAGTGTCATCAGCAGGTCTGTCTACCCTAGTCGATCCAAGCAGTACTCAAATTTTCAAGGTGCTTAGAGAGTGCATCCTGTGGTAGCTGCTAAATGGTTTCTGTGTGCTATTCATGTTCGTGTTGTTCTTCTGACAGGTGATACCTTTTTTCCATTGAAATGGTATCCTCTTGTTGGCAGGCTGCGGGTCAGAAAGGAGAGTGATCTGTTTCAGTTAATACTGTAATTGCCATCTAACTGTGAACAAAAAGCTTTAGGGAAGCTTCTTAATCAGCCTAATGATTTTACATTGTGTACAGCTGGAGAAGCACTCAGCCTTTCCAGCTCTGTTGTTGCATTAACATGTCATGTAATGAAACTATTCAGCTGAGATTAGAGGAAACCTGTAGGGTCAGTTAGTGGGGAATTGGTTAGTAACAATTGTGTCTTCCTGACACTTGTATTGCCAGGGTCACAAAAACAGGTGGAGTGGAGCATGAAATGAGTACATTGCTGAGAATTTATTAACAAACCATTTGATATTAAGCCATCTAACAGGAAGAGTACAATTTTCTTCCAAAAGCCAGCTGTTGCAATGTCAACTTCATGTTCCTATAAAGCACTTTCCCCTCCAGGATCTTGAACCATGTCTTTGTCTGAGCATTCTCAGTTTGTAGATGGGAGTAAGAAGATCAAGGATGTCAAAGTTCTATTGTTCACTGCCTGTGTCCATAGTATGAGAGCAAAGCTGGGCTTTCAGGAGGATTTTTGAGTGCTAGGGCAGTGGCCATGCTGCCTCACTTGCCAAACAGGCAACAAATCCTCTACTTTAAAGCACCCCTCATTCAATTATGTCCTTTCATTTTGGACAAGGGTTGGCATTTCTGTACAGCATTCCTCAAAAATGTCTGTAGCTCAAAAAATTCAGCAGATGGCAATTTCTATGCCATGACAGAAGCCCCATGCATTGTTATTAATACTTTTTAAATGTTGAAGTTAAGTAAGCAAAATTGCAATGGTTCTTCCCCTAATCTTCCATCCAAGGGAGGTAGTGTTTACACAGGTATTGCTCAGTGTACTTGAGATGACTGGTTTTTTGTGGCTTTGAGTAAATTCCAGCAGAGCCCCTCATGGATTATTTCATAGTTTTGTGCTTAGGGAACTCAGGCACGGTAGAGGAGGACAGTCTTCTGCAACCCTCCCAACTGCTGTGTAGCTTATGCTCCTGTGAGTAGCTTCCAGTGGATTCAAGGGACTGCTTTGTAAGCACTACTGAAATTTCACATGAGTTTCAGAATTTACCCTGGAAAGTCCAGTAGAGAAAACTCATCAGAGAGTGGAGTGGTTTCTCAGTGCTCCAAACCAAAGAAATTGTTTTTCTTTTGTTCTGTCATTCCTCCATTTCCTTACTTCCCTCCTGCCTTCCCATCCTCCCTGTCTTGCTTTCTCTTCCTTCTCTTCTTCAACACAGATAATTGAAAAACTGTCATTCTGTAGTTCCTTTGTTCCTGCAGAAGGCTGTGAATAGTGATTCCAAAATAGCCCAGCCTTTTCTTTTAATCCGTAATTCATCATCCTAAATTGTTGCTCCTCACTGCAACCCTGAACAAAATGTCAGACACAGCATAAAGAAAAGAAATTAAGCAAATGAAAACGGGACAAAATGAAATGCAGCAAATCCCAAGGGTATCTGCAAAGAGAAATAATTTAATTCAAAAAGGCTCCTCAGCTCCCATATAGGAAATCTTACTTGTGCCATGTAATTAGGGGAACACAGAACTGGTCTTATCTCAAGACATGCTGTAGAGTGACTTATTAGGTGGAACAAAATGGAGACAGGAAGAGAAAGACAGTAGAAAGCAACTTTCTTTACCACCTGTACCTTCACAAGCAGGACTGCAGTGAGCATCCAGGCCTGGCTGTCAAGGTGTTCTCTGTCCCATGGCAGACTCCCATCCAACTGTGGTTTGCTCCAGCTGACACCAAGTGCTGGCACTGACTGAGCACGGTGGCTCTGTCCCAATCCTTGTGAAATATTGTAGCAGCCATGAAAAAGCTGGGAGAACAGGAAAGCAAATTGGGATGGGATCTGATGGGTGTGGTGTTAATGTCTTCAGGCCCCTGAAACCTGTACCCAGCACAAAACCCATCAAACCTCTGAACATGGGTGGGATCTCACAGTGATCACATTAACATGGGATTTCTTGAAAATGCCTTCAACTAGAAGGAATTCAGAGAGAGAGAGTTTTGTGGCTTTGCAACCTGTAATCTCTTCATCTCTGGCAGTGGTCACCTGGAATTGGCTCCCCTCTGTGCCCTGTGAAGTGCCACCAGCTTCAAGACTAGGAACACACAGTTTGGACAGGTCTGAGAGAGTAGACAGGTAGAAAGCCAGTAAGGCAAGAAAGGATCTTGAGAGCTGGAACAATTGAATTGATAGGTACAAGTCTTTCTGTTTCCATGGATGTCAGTGGGGTATTTTACTATGATCTTTGGGGGAAACAGGATCAGTCTCACTTTTGCAAAGAATAGTTCAAAACTGGGAACAAATGCTTGTACGTGTGATTGCTCTGTGATTTGATACTAGTTTGTTTTCCTGCGTTACCCATGCAAGGATGTTGGAGAAATCAGATTGAAAAAGAGGATTATAAGCTCTCCCTGCCAGGAGAAAAGCAATGGAGAATGCCATGGGGTTAGTAAATGCAGTTATTATCCATTCATCCCACTTACCCCTTAGGCTTGTGGCAGTCACATTACAGTTGTCCTTTATACACACTGGTTTAAGTTGGTCTTGATGCTCCATAAAATGCCAAAAAATCATGGGAAAAAAGTTATGATAAACATATTCAAAGCCTTTTAAAATCATGCTCTGCTGTGAGAAAGAGGGGTTAAATTCTTGATCCAACAAGGTGTTTTAACATATGCCTTTACTCTAAGTGTGTGAGTGGTCCCATTGAATTACCAAGAATTCCACTGAAGAGGGGTCTTTGGCTTCTGCCTCAGCAATGCAGCTACACACGTGCTTTGCTTTTGGCGTGTGTAGTCCTGTGACTTTCATGAGGAAACTCATGTGCTTAGCTGGCTCAGGGCTGAGGGAGAGCCTTCAGGAGGTGGACGGCACTGTGGCATGGCCAGGGCTGGAGGAAAAAATGTCCTAGATCTGTGTCTCTGGCTCGGTCATCACCTCTCTCTCAGCTGTTTTACTCTGTTCAATTGCTCGTAGCTTTGGGATAAGCCATAGCAGTGAGACAGTTTCTCAGGGAAAAAAACAAACTTCCACTAAACATTTTGGCCTTTGCAGTTCTGTCCTTTGCCAGACATGGAAAAGAAAAGATGTAGCCAAAAAGTTTAGAGTGTGGAAGAAAAGGACACTATATAAGTTTGGTTTTAATCAGGGGGAGGAGTTTTGGAAAGCAGAGAGGAAGCAACGATTTGGGTTTAATTCTGCTGCTTCTGGCAAAATACCACCTTCCCACCCACCGCATGAGATCATTAATGTGGCTTTTCTCCAAGCTGATAACAGAAGTGCCTGGCTTGTACGCCTTGCTCACATGCTCAGATAAACCCTTTGCCAGCTTTGGGATAGAAGGGATTTCTCCCTCAGGTCAGTAGCATTGGCTTGGTTCCCCCTCCTCTGCAGTGAGAGGCTCAGTTTGCTCCCCCAGACCACTTGGGGTGGTATGTCAGACCTCCTCCCGGGAGTCTTAAGTGGGAATAGCTTTCGGTCTTTTACGACAAGACTTCAGCTTATAATGGGACACTGAGAAGTGTTTTAGGGTGGAAAGCACCATCCCTCTGCCCCACGTCCCACCCCACATAACCCGTAATGCTGGAGTTTGGGATCAACAGTTCCAAGATGATCCTTTCCCACCCCATGCCCCCTAAAGTCCTGCTAGCATGTGTATTGTGGGGAGGGAGACCCATTGCAAGCAGTAGCTCCTGGTGTGTTGGCAAGTAAATGTTATCCCTGTAAGGATACACACAGTGTATTTTGTCAATTCATTTTGACAGCTGGAATCTCTTCTGTCTCACTGTCAATGCACAAGCTTGGTCCTACTTTCAAAGCAGAATGAAGTGTATGTGCCAGGCATGCCACTAAAGTTTTGGTGGGAGCTGAACAAACCACACAGAGAAATATCTGAGCATACTGGGATGTAAGAATGCTGGGGAAAGGATGATGGAGTTGTCTGGGATTCCAGCTTCTTGGGCCTGGCCCAAGGCTTTACACTTTGTTTATACAATAGTAATCCCAAGCACTTCACGTGATAGATCCCTGGTGATACATTTCAGAAGGGTTTACACTGATTTACACTGCTTGAGGCCTTGGCCTGTATTTTCCAAAGAATTTTCCAAAATTTGCTGATGAAAAATACCAGAGTGGTCTGATCAGTGCAGGGTTAGGTTACATCAGTGAGCAGGCTGGGGAACGCAGGGAGCCCCATTCTTCCCCAGGAAAGCCCTGAGTGCCATCACTTCCAGTCTGCTAGTGGGTGCTGGATGAGGTCTGTGGGCACTGGGACACTGGGAGTTTGTCTGCTGGTTCTCACACCCTCTGAAAGACTGTCTGTAATGCACTCAGCTCCCATTTTCAAAAGCCGTGGGGCACCTCACAACAGGAATAAGATTCAAAAGCCACAACACTAATTAACTCCTTCAGTTCCAAGGAGCACCACAAAGATGTCCTCTTCCTGTTGTCTAAATTAATCTTTGGGAGTGGCAGAAATGAGCTGGCAGTGCAAGATGCCATGCCCCAAGTCAGATGAAATAACAGTTGGATCTAGACATATTCTGCATTTTCCTGCTGCTGTACAGCTCAGAAACAGACACTGCCAGTACCTGCTGGGGAGTGCCATTTCACAGGAGGTAAGAAAAAGGAGAGCAGACATGATCAGAGAGGTCAGGAGGTGCTCTCTTGCACTGCTGGAGCCTCAGACCCATCTCTACATATGAACAGCCCTATCAAGTCAGCCATGGGACTTGCCCTGGCTTGTGTTTCCAGCAGTGGGCCTTGTTGGATGCCATGCTTGTGACCCTCATCACCCTCTGTCTGCTTGCAGAGAGCTTCCTTGCAAGGCTGGTGCTCCTTTGAGTAAGGAACAAAGGTAGGTAGCATCTGAGGATTGCTATCCAGGTAGGAGAAATTTACTTGTGCTGCATTTATGGATCAGTGGAGAAGGGGTGCAGGAGGAGAGAAGGGATGATGAGAACAAAGTATGCAATCTAAACCAGAATGTTTGTCAGGATTTTGATGTCTGTGTAAACCATACTATTAATATTTAAATGAGACTTGCCTTTTTCTTTTTTCTTTTCTCTTTTCTTCCCCCCCCCACCCCCCACCCCTCCTGCCTTTCTGTTACAGGGTTGCAAAACTCATCTCCAAACAGGCTTATTTCTTTACTAATAGCAACAGAAGTGATTTATATGCACATTGGGAGAAGAAGTGTGTCTGAAAAGAAAAAACATCCATCCTTTCCTCCACTTGTATCCAAACTACTCTCTTTCTTCCTCCTTTCCTCAGGGCTCAGACACACGATGGACTTACTGTGGTTTCTGGAGATGCCACAGTAACTTGGTAGTATGTCCAGGCCCAAGAAGAGCCCAGAGAAAGGTTCCCCTTTGAGAGCTGGGAAAGGCTGGGGTGTTGAGTTAGGAACATTGCCTGCCTACAGGCAGTGAGTTTTGCTCTGAAATTCATTGCTCCAGTTAGAATTTGCATGGCAGGTTTTCACCTGGAATTCATTTGAATGATTCCATCATGCAAGCTCTGGCAAAATCAGTTTATAATGGGAACACTGTCTTCACTTTAGTGGGAGCAAAAAGAGGGCAATATCAATGCCTGTGATTATTTAAGCTTGTTTAGGTTACTTTTGTATTGGAACTCTGAAGAGGCCACAACTGGCTCACCACTAGCACTGTGTCCACACTGTGGGAGAAGGGACAGACTTAACTGAAAACAATTTTTGGAGATGGAACAAGTAGCTGTAGGAGGGCTTTGTCAGTCTGAAATACAAGATGTTCACAGCAAATACTGTACCTGAGTTTGGTGGGAAGATTTTCTGTTGAAGGTTGGCAAAGGTATGTTAATGAGTAACATTAGAATTGGGTAACAACACACTTCCATGTAGGGTTGCCTGACTCTGTTGCTGTGCTTTCAAGCTGAACATATGTTTTCAATTATTAACATGATTAATGGGAATGAGGTGACTCGAATCCCAGTGAGCTCTATCTTGCCATCAGGCGCAAAACCCGCAATATGGGTATGTTTACGCAGTGTAGAAGTGCACGATTTCCTTCACCAGGAGAGGTCTTAGGAGTTCCAGATTTCTAACTCTTAACAAATTTTGAGATCCACAGTTAGAGCCACTTGCTGTATTCAAGTCTCTGGACTCCTGTCCCTGCCTCTCCAAGAGTGTGGGATGTGGAAAGTGCTGTGCAGGAGCCAATTCACGTTATGCTGCCCTAGTTTGGCCTGGGTTTTGATCCCAGGTCTGAAAAGGTCTGGGAAACATGAAAACACCTTCTTCCCACTGTCATCTGGGACCACCTCCAGGACACATAAATCTCTGATTCAGCTGAGACTCTCCAACTGTCCAATGTGGACTCTAAACCTCCCTTTCCTTTCTTGGTGGGCAAATTTCACTAAGGTGTGCATCATTTTCACCCTGCCCTATGTTTTTTGGGAAGGAAATAAGGTTCAGAAACTAGAACAAGAAAAACAGACATTAGAAATTCTTTTAATGCTTAATTCCTCTCCAGCTGCCAGAGCAAGCGTTCAGCATTATATTTGGACCTTTTTTTCCCCCCCATCAGCTAAGTCCTAGTCTAATTCCTTCTGACATAAGTACATGTCACTCACCCAAAATCTGGAAATCATATATCTGCAAGAGAGTCATTCAGCCCATTAACAAACAGGAAAATGCTGGGTTGAAGCAAAATTGTACAGAATGAGTGTATTTGCCAAAGACTCAATCTAGAAATGGACAGAGGAACACCCTCCTTCAGATCAACAGAAATAAAGTAGTGCCATGAGCACTGGAACTAATGAAATCAGACTTCCCATTGGCTGAGGTCTGGTGCTTGAATGAAAGTTCCCATTTAACTTTCCTAGGGTTGCTAGACTTTCAAATTTGCTGTCACTTGCAGATTCTGTGAGTTAAAGTGGGGGTAAGTTCATACAGCCTTTACCTCAGCCACAATACAGATTGAGGCTTTCTCTTGTGTTTGGATGCATATTTTTATTGATTCTAAACAGAAAGTAGCTATTTCCAGGTAAGCTTGGAGCTGCTAAAAAGGTTTGAGATTGCAAGTGGGCAGAAGGAGAATGATTTCTTAAATCATGTTTTTCTTTGGGAAATATGACTAAAATTGTTATACAGTGAAAGCACAGATGGTTTTTACAGTACCAGCAGTGTGTGCACATGTGGGTATGCAGATAGACATACAGTATGAGTTAGCATCAAGAAGCTGTGTGACTAAATCTCTTCAGTTTTGAAATATTCTATATATATGTACATATGTGTATATACAGGTATGCGCAAATGATATCTTCCTGTCTCTACACATATACATGTGTGCATTTTTATGTCCAACTATTCTACATGTATTTAGGAGTATACAGCATTGTCAAATAGGCTGATATATGATTATTTACCTTACTGCACTTCAGACATACATTTATTCTTTTCAGTTTTACCAAATCAAACAATACTTGCATATTAGGACTCCTGAATTCAGCCACAGAAAAGAACATGTGTGTGTTTGAGCATGAGTGTTCGTGTGCAACAGGTGATGTACAGCCACCCAAAGGCTGCACTCAGGTGAGAGACAGCTACATATTACAAAATAAGTAAGGCCACCCCAAATAAGCACCTATTGCCACTACAGCCTGAGCATCTGTATGCTAGCTGATGGTCCCAAGTCACCTACTCATGCTCCAACTTCCTGCGAGGAATTTGACTGTTAGCAAACATGAGAATTCATGTCACAGGAATAATCTGCAAATGGTTATGGGTGGTATTTCCATGTGTGACTGTAGCTGGAATCTGTACAAATAAAAGCTTGCTTGTAACAAATTATTTTTTTGCCAGACTGTATTGAGTTGCCAGATTGTAAAATACTTACAATTGGATCTGCACTCAGGTGCTGTTTCATTTGGGTGAGCTGCCATTACAGAGAGTGGACCATTACCAGTTAACTAATGGCATGTTAGTAGAAGTTATGGACTCAACACCATCACTGCTATGGGTGTACAATCACAGAGAAGTTGCTGTCAAATAGTAACAATTTTTGGTAATTGCCAAGCACAACGAGAGGCAGCAATGCTCTGTATTCCATTATCCATTCTCCCAGACATCCACTTTTGCTGAGGAAAGGATTTTAGAAAGCGAACCTATATTTAGGGTCAGTTGAAGTCTGAAAAGATTCCAATTTTTTTAAAGTTGCCATTATTCAGCGTAATGCACTGCTGTGAGCATCTGGAAAAGGCAAGGCAGGGGAGGGAGCTGCTTTTGTGCTGGGAACAGGAGCAGGCATCTGAAAGTGAAGCAGCTGATTTTTGGTTGTAACAAAGTGGGCCCAAACTGGGGATCTTAAATGAAGGTAAACTGCAGTTTGTGGGAGACTGTGTGCTGGACTGCAACCCACTTTCTGCAGGACACTTCACTGGCATCAGCTGGGCTAAAGAGATTACTTCTGGCAGATCATGGGATTTCAAATGGGAAAGAGAAACTGCTTTAGCAAAGGGTGTTGCAGTGTCTCGGACTGTAGGGCATGCTCTTATGGCTGGCAGCGTAGGTCCCAAGAGACATCTTCACCTCCTGCTCCTCGGCTGCCCCCGCTTAGAAGAAAGCCGTGTGTGTGCTATTGACAGACCCAATGAAGAGGACTGACTCCCTCACAGTTTTCTTGTTTTTCTGTTTGTAGTATGAAGTAAATAACACACATCAGCTTGAGTTTTAAAACCAAATGCTCATCATCTGGGAGATGGGCATAGTTAAAGGTGAGCAGAAGGGCTAAATATCTAAAAAGAATGGAGAAAGAGTAATTTCCAAAGATACATCTGGGAACTCATCAACCAGACCAGGACACAGCATGCAGTGGTGTGGGGAGTGCTGAGACCCCAGACCACCCTGCTTAAGGCATAGTTCCCTGAGACAAGGGCTGTGAACTACGGCGGTGAGGAAAGAGTCGAGGCTTGCTTTATACCAGACATCCTTCTCCAGCACTTTGGGTGGGATGGCAACCCCTCCTGAGTGGCTGGGGGAGAGCTATGGGAGCACAGCAACTGCTGTGCCTGAGTCTGCCTTCCCCACAGTTCAGTCACAGCCCTAGCTCACTTCCGGAGTGAATTAAGATAAACTGAATTAGGGGCTCTCTATTTCTGAATGAGAGTGTTTAATCCACTGCTGATTATGTGTCAGCACCTAATCCACTTCCAAAGATAAATCAATTTAATGCTTCTGGATGTCCCCGTATCACAAGCCCTGAATGTGACTAAGATGAAACCTATCTTCCATGCCCAAGGTGGCTGGAGAGCTAGCCAAGTTTAAAGACATCTGGAGTACCTGATGACCAGAGGCAGACACAAGGCATGGTGGTAACCTACTCCTTGGAAATCCTGTGAAGACTTTTCTATGAAAACCTCTGTGTCCATGTCAGCTGAGACATTTGGTGGCTTCATCAGGGGAGTGAGAGCCAGAAGCCTGCGGGTGCTGGTGTTGGCTTGTGCTCAGCTCCATCACTTCACACGCCTGGAGCACATTCCTCCAGCTGAAGGCAGCACCATGAAAAAAATCACATTATTCTGTCCACATTGTTTCCAGCTGGAGTAAATTTGAAGCAAAATCAGACATGGTTTAACAAGGAAAGTTTACTTTTTTTTGCTTCTTTTTGCAAGTTTCAATTTGTAAACAATACTTAAACCTCTGTATTAGAGTCTTTTACCACTATGAAATGTCAGATCATCAGTATAGTGTAGTACTTTGATGGATCCCAGTAGAGACATAGTGACCTGGAAGCATAAAAAGACCTAAAATTAAGTTCTGAAAGTACTGTGCAAATTTGCCTAAAATGTAGATGTATATCAGTACTATCGTAAAACTGACAATCTTGGTGGTTTTTTGGTTTTTTTTTTGAGATAGATTGACACTGAGAATACAGTGTTTGTTACTGCTGTGCTGTTGTTAACGAGGTTCAAACCTAGCCAATTCAGACAGAATAATCTTCACAGCAGACTGTTAGAAGGATGATAAAAACAATGACAATTTTGCTGTTGGAAACTGCACATTGAGAACAGAGGACCTGTGTAATATTATAAGTACATTTAAACTAAATGTTTGAGAGTGCCATTTAAATGCCACTCCCTGAAAAGTCAGTAACTGCTTATCACAGGACAGAAGAGTGAAGCATTTGACAACTATCTTTGCAGTCCCCAGTAAGAATATATTGCAAGCCTCTATGTGATGCACTGAGGGTAAGAGTGGTTGCATATATGAAGCAGTGCAGTCCTTCAAGGAGCAGTATTCATGACTTTTTTTTTTTAGGGAAATCATGGTAATGTTATTATGATTATTGTTATTAATAATTATTCAACATAATTTGAGATGGAAACAAACTATTTCAAATAAAACAAAATATTCCAGGGAAAATAATTTTGAGTGGGCTGTTATTTGTTTCCCAAAACCTTTAATTTATTCTCAGCCACTTTTATCTAAACCTGGAGCTGTTTTTTATCCCTCCCGAAACTGCACACCACACTGAAAATCCAACTATCACAACCCCTAGATCCAACTTACTTTCAGCTCTGTGTTTCTTCCACATAGTCCTCCTGGACTGGAAGGATGTGTCCATGACACAGATTAGGTATGTCCTGCTTTCATATCATGGCAAACCCCCTCAAACAGAAGGACTCATCTCTGCTGAGTGGGTTATAAAGGGCACTCTCTCTGCTGGTACCTGGACTTTTTGGAAAGAGCTCGTGGTTTTCATGCAGAAGACCCAAGGTTTGCTCCCTCTGCCAGATATTGGCTGGGAGGCCCTTGTTATCTGCTGATGTGAAAGCTTTATTTTTGAGATACACATCATCTGGTCCAGATCCATCAATATGCTGTATCCTGCGGCTTTTAAGTGAGCAGGATGAACAGGTCAGAAATCACCTAAAGGAGATCAGCAGAGAGTAAACATTCCTCTCTATAGAGTGATGGAAGACAAGACTAGATAACGAGTGATTTTCCATCTCAGCAGATGGATTTTGCATTTTCTATTGCTCTTTGCTATACACAGAACAATCTTCTGTAACTTATTCATAAAAATAACACATTATCCTCTGCAAATCTCATGTACTGTACAACTGTTTTGAATAAATATTTATTAGATGCTGATAATATGGTTCAGTATTTCCTAATTGAATATTATGAAGAATATAACTATGATACTCATTCCCAGAACACAAGTGTCTTATAATTTCTAATCCTTCTATTCATTTCTCCACTTCTTCATTATGGGTCTTCTTGTGGCACCTGATGATAGGCCTTAAATATAATTTTAATGTATTTGACTTAGAGAATTTTCCCCTATGTGCTTGCATGACAACATGATTCTTGTCTAGCTATAATATTAATAACAATCACATAATATTTTCTTATCATCACAGCAGGGATGACATGATCCTATGGTTTAATCCTTTTAACTGACTTCTGCGGGAAATCACCCTTATCTGTGGCAGGGGCAAGCTCAAGTCCATTACAGTTACAAGTCATCAACATTACCCTTCAAGGTGTACACCATGGGGCTCAGAGGTCCTGCTAGCTCAGGGCAGAGCTCAGCTGCCTGTATAGATTTGTGGGGATGTCTTGTGATTTGTGCTGCTCTGGTCACAGCTGGAGACCTGAAGCTGATCTGGAGGGATGGCTGCTTACTTGCTCCAGTGCAGCAGTGTTTCTGGTTGCACTAGATCAGGCTGTGGCTCTTAAATGCTTGCCTGCAGTGCCTGAATGGGAAAAGCTGAGATGCCTATTGACAGCAAGTAACTTCCAATCCAAAACACTGAATTGCAATTTGAGATGCATTTAATACCAGCTTGAACCAGCTGGTGTTCATCTGCTTGTCCAGAGCCCTGAATTATTTACCTGTTATCTATTGCACAGCATTTTATTTCTTGCAGTTTACTCTTTTGTGCTTGCACTCATTCTCAAAAGAAAAGTACAGACACAGAAAAATTTCACATGTCAGCATTCAGTGACTAGAAATTCCTTGTTTCACTGCAGTCAGTCACTTTTGAGCAGCATGACAAGAAAGGACAATTTCTGAGGTAGATGTTTTTCCATCAACACACCCTTTTGTCCCTTCTGCACTCATTTAGCCTTTTTATTTTCCCTCAGATCTCTCTCACAAAAACAAAGTGACGCACCATGGACAAGTCTGGCAGGTCATCAAGATGCAAAGATTGGACTGTACGTTAAGAAAAAAATTCAAATAAAGTTAACACTTCAGTCATTGTTCCCAGAACACCATCCTTCTCTTTTATGGGCCTAAACATAGTCTGACTAGTAAATTATATACTATTTGACCTACTAGAGCCACAGATTATTGTTTTTATCATGTTGGAATAACTGGTTAAAAGTAACCATCACTGTACTATGAGCTTGCAATGGAAGTATATTTCACTGTGCTGAAGGCAATGTGCCATATCCAAGGGAGTTCCACACACAGGTAATTTCCGTGTATGCTTTTGGTTATGCTGCAGATTTTGTTATCATTATTTATTTATTGAGCATTGCCAATGAGCTCAGTTTTGTACTCTGTGTAAGAAAACCATGCAGAGCCTGACTCTCAGCCAAGTTATACTGGCATGTTGTGCTCTGGTTCTGGCTCTCACTCCCTTATCCTCAGGGCTTACCGCCAAAGAGTTTCACACAGGTGCATTAGGTACCAAGCTTGTTTCATTTGTTAACTGTACATTCAAACACTGCTGAGGAACTGTCCTTACTGAGAAACTAGAACTTAAATCTGCTGCAGTGGGAATTCCAGTACCTCATTCCTAAACCATACCAGTCTGCTTTTCCTTTTATTGTGTTTCTCTTATTTCTTTTATACCCCTTCTTGCATGCTGAAAAAGTACTGCATCTCATCAGAGGAAAATGCCACAAGGCTTCTCTTATTCCCTTGAACATAAAAGCAAAAATCTCCTGGACGTGAATAGCACACAATCAGGGTACTTGGTGATGTGAGGTGTTGCATAGCCAAAAAGTTAACCTCCATTACCTTCCTCCTTGTTTGAACCCCTAGACTGAGTCTACAAAAAGTTCCATTTGTCTGGGGGAAGGTAATTTCCTTGCAAAGGTTATTTCCTTGTGAGCTCTGCAGGGAGCAGCTGAAAGACCATATTCCCAGGTGTTCGACAAAGTCTGTGCAAAGATGTGCTGAGGTGCCATGAACTGTGAGGAAGGGGTACATAAGGAAAGGGGGACAGCTCTCTCCATTGCCATTTCTAGACAGGACCATGTCTCCTGGTAAAGCCCTGGGAACATCCCCCTTTGAACTCCAAAAGACTTTCTGCATTACTCGGAGCATTCTGGAGCAACATGGGATGGGATAAGGTACAGGTGGCTAAAGGCTATCATGCCCCACTCATGGAGGTTGTGAGCTCCCTACTGTACCTCTTACAGCTACTTTACTACAGTATGTGCTTACAGCTCGCTTGGGCCTTGTATATTTGTCCCAGCACAGAGGGGAGCCACAGCTAAACCCCCAGGTATTTATTAAGATCCCAGACAGACTTTGCAGTCCACATCCTGCAGAGCTATAGTGCTACTGTTTTTCATACTGAGCTAATGTAAAACTAGGTGTTCTATCAGCTGCGACTGTACTCTGGCTCATATTGTACCCATAGCTGGAGGGGTGAAGTGCAGAAACTTATCCCAGCCTGAGGGAACATGAGTCAAAACCAGGAGCTGATGGAAAATGTGAAAAATGTAAGAGCATCTGTAAGGACAATAGCCAAAAGCAGTAAATATGTAAGTAAATAAATACATAAATAATGGAGGAAACATGTCCCTGTGTGTAATAAGAAGAGTACATAGAAGACAGGATAGAATTAGAGAAGACTGGAAGGGAAGGAAAGGAGAAGCCATGAGAAAAACAGAGTATTTTACAAGGTGGTAATTTTTCTTAGGGGAAGTTGGGAGAGGAAACTGGGGGATGGGAAGAAAAGAAATAGAAAAATTAAGATCTGTGAAGGGAAAGAAAAAAAGGAAGATGCTAAGAGATATAAATAATGTTAAAAATAACATGTTGAGGTTATGGGATAGGAAAACACAGGCTGTGAAAGGAAGTAAAAAGCAAGCAGAACCAGACTTTACTGTCCTTACACACAACATCCTGCTGTTCAGTGTGAGCAAGCCAGTGAACCCAGGGGGTGGGTTTGCAGAGCAAAGGGCCTGTCTGTGGGAAAGAAGGGTTAAGAATCTGGCTTCAGGGTGAGGCAGATGGAGAACTGGACAGCTGAGAATATGCAAGACAAAAAAAGAGAAAATCAATGTGACTGTAGAAAGACCAATGTCAGAACATTGTGGCAACAAATTTAAATTTTTTGGTTTCTGCAACATGACTGCTGAGAGGCAGGAGAACTGGATAGGTTTGGTGGTGGCTGAATCATGTGCATGCAAGCCCCCGAATTTTGGGTGCAAGTGTGAATCTACCTCTTCAGAAGTTTTCCTGTGCTTTTCTGTAGTGGCCAGGAGTCAGCTAAGTGCATCCATGCAGTGACTTTTCTTGGTGCACGCTGCTGTATTAGAAGCCCAACAACTTGTTAAGAGCAAGCTGGAGTTCCACCAGGAGTCATCCTTTATTCTGACTTAAAATCTTTTTGGGAAAAAAAACGAAGTCTTCTGAAAATACAGGCAATTGCACTATTTAGTAGATTCCAAGAAAATAATTACTTGCATAAAGGCTTCTATATTTTGCTTTACTACTTCTTCACACAGATTTGGTTGTCTGTTGGAGCAGAGGAAGGATGTTCTCCAACCAGTAAGAAAACACTGCATGGTGATGCAAGTAAGATCTCCAGTATATGATGTGCACGTCTCAGTCCTGAGGTTGCCATTCAGCTAATTGCGTTGCTGGACGTTTGGGGCTGTGAGCAAATAAGAGCTACAGTGAAGCAGGGTGAATCAGTCTGTGTGGTGCTCAATCCTCTTGCTGCTAAACTGTCTTGTAATTTGGACTTGTCTCACACATGTTGACACTGCACCACAGTCTGCAGCACACAACAGAGCAGAGACCAGGACAAACATTGCCCATACTACTCACCACTAACACAAGGAGCAAGTGAGGTGATGGTGAGATGAGGTCATTTTCTTGCTGCACAGGCACTTTCTATACTTTAACCTGCAGAGGGTAAAGTGGAACAATGCTGTGGATTCCTCATTTTCTGGGCCCTGGTGGGCAGGGATGCAGGACTTAGAGCAGCTCACACAGCACCTGCACAGCAGTCCATGGGTACGTTGGAGGAGCTGCAGCATCCCACAGCTCAGGCTTTGCCTTTAGCAGGGTTGATTCTGGGGTAGAGATGGAATTCTGAGGGTCTTCATGGACAGCTCAATAAACCTTCTCTGCCTTCAGCTACAGTGAGGACGAAGATACAGGGTGACCTAGAGAATATTATGGGTAGAGTCTCACATCAGAACAAGATCCAGGAGTGATTGGAAAGGTAGTTATGTGTGCCTACTGTGGTGGACCCGTTCCATGTAAGTGGGAACATACGTAGTTTGCCAAGGAGAGAAGAGGGAATGGAGACCCCTCAGAAGTCTCACTACTGGAAAATGCCCATGTGCAAACAGGGAGCAGATCAAGACGATGAGAATGATCCCTGGTTGTCCAAGAAAATAATGAGAAAGGAAAGGTGTGTCTGATCCTGAATTTGTAACTGCCAAAGTATTGAAGTGATTGAAAAGCACATGCAGCCCAACTTCAACTCTGTGTTGTTGCAAGCAAAAAGGAACTGAATGGAGCCATTGATAAAATGGGATTGAGAATGTTGAGAAGCTATACAAAACCACTGAGAGAATTTCCTTGCTTCAAGTGGGATCAAATATACCTGTAAATATACTGTCAAATCTATTCCTAATCTCTTCCACTAGCAGAATTCAAAGTCTTCCCAAGAATTATTAGCCAGCTTTGGATTTTCCTCCAATATCTAATGGCTGTTCTGCAGTTCTGGTGGACTCTTTCCTGAAAACTGAGCAAAGGGAGTAAGTGATTATTGTCTTTAATGGACAGTATTTCATATGCTGGAAAACTATTATCAAGTCTTCCTATGGAGCTTCGAGAGTGACCAACATAATTATCCAAGCTGTTTCTGACAGACCACATTCTCTAAATGTCTTATGTTCCTATTGCTCTTTTAAAAAGTCACCCAGAGCTAGATTCAATACACCAGCTGGCTTGCAATACAGCAGTGCCTTGCAGAGCTGAATAATTCCCTGTTGCATGTGACCCTCCTGTAATAATGTGTTTCATATGAGATTTGTCTTTCTGGAGCTTTAACTGCTTGGCTCATATTTGCTTTTAGTCATACTCCAGTTCTCACATCCTTTTTCGCCCCAGTCCTTCCACCTCTTCTATGATTTCTCATTTTGTATTTTTTCATTTGATCTTTTATTTCTCCATGTAGTGCTTTGTATGCGTTGTAACTAAATTCTGTCTTGATAGTTTTAGACTATGTCTCCAACATATTGAGATAATTTTGAATTCTGATCCCATTCTCTGAAGTGCTGCCATCCACTCTGGCTTTGGTGTCATCAGCAAATTTTATAAGTGCACTCTCCACTCCATCATCTCTGAGGATGGCAAGAAGATACTGAGCTAGGTAATAAAACATTATTTTTAAACCTTGCAAAGATAAATAGTTAGTTAAGCTCTGATAAAGAACACTTCAGGATGAAAAAGATGTGAATATATCTTAGCTCCAAGACTTCTAAACCCAGTTTGTGTGACTAGTTTGCATGTACTACATACTTAAGTAAAGATTGAAAAAATGCAATCCTAATTTTTGTGGGGGGTTTTTTTCTTCTACCAGCTTAACTGCAAATGGAAAAGGGTGCTAGTAAACTAAAATATAAAAATAGCCATATTGCATACCACAAGATAGTACCAGGGAGAAGTTTAGTATTCAGGGAATGTACGGCACTAAAATACTTGTCAATGTTGCTGTATTTTGACATATAAGTGGGACACGTCTGAAGCCTTATCTTTGCCCTCCATTGCCTAGCGCTAAGAACTGGCACAGTGACAGAACTCATCTTGCTCAGGAGTCAAGATGTTACAAGAGCCAACTCTAGGGGAAAAAGAAAAAGAAAAGAAGAATAGAAATGGCAACATCTATAGAAGTCTTACAGCCCTGGGTTGGCAATTGCAGCATCTGTACTTTTGACAAGCCTGGGAGGTTTTGTCTGAACTCAAAAATGCACAATTTGTGAACATGCTCTCTGAGGAAATGTCAAGAAGCATTGAATGAAGAGGATACTTTCCTTAGCCTTTGGGATGTTGCCAGTTCTCCCAAATTGCTGTCAAACTTGCCACTGCTTCTATGATTTTCCCATCTGTGTACTCAATTGACAAAATACAGCTTTTTGCTTCCAGAAAGTATTCATCCTGCCTTCACTTGAAGAAGGTTTTTTTCCATGTAGGGTTGTTTTCATGCCTGGAGATCTAATTGGAACAATGAACTGAATATATAGTAAATTCCATTTGTATCTGTTCTTTTTGTTTAGTTGGTTCTAGCAAATTTAATGGTTCTGAACGGTGCTGGGTCAAGAGCCGCTGTAGCAATGATCCCTTTCTTTTCCATAGAGCAGGTACAGAATCAGTGCTGGCTTTACTAAGGCCTTCTTACTGGGTTCTTTCTCACCCCAGTACGACTAAGAGCAGTGTACTTGCTTGGTTTTGGTCCCTGCAACAACCCACAATGCAAGTACCCATTACAAGAACAAACATTGATTGTAACCTGTGCGGTGGACTCTGATCCACTATGAATTGCTTGAGAGCTGCCCATCTCACAGACGGTTATTGAACAACATTGGGTGGGACTGAGCAGCCTGGCCAGTTCTCCCTGGCAGAGACTGGGAGCTCTGTGTGCAGTTACCAGCTGCCTGAGGCTGCCAGCTCTCCCAGCAGACACATGAAGACCCTGTTTGTGGCAGGACTAGTCTGAATGCTCCTGGGCTTTTCTCAAGGAAGAGAGGAAAATCTTGGCAGAGAGATTTACATGGGAAGGGGGTAACTGATTACATACTGAAAAGAGACCTTGGCTCACCTGATTTATTTATTCAAACTTTTCTCAGCTCTAAGTAATGTCGCTTGCCATGGGGAGTGCAGAATAAAAGCACAGCTCTGGCAGGGTTTCCTACACAGAAGAGGTTTCTCTCTGAAGGCTTTATTCTTCTTGGAAGGTGAAACCTCTCCACCTGGTAAATCACAAATTCAGACTTGTGTGGTGTTTGCAGGTACAAGCCCTTTGCTTCTACATTTTTTGAGATGTCGGAAGCAAACTGTCTCCTCTCAGCACGTATTTGCTACTGCCTCAAGTTCCCACCAGGACCCTGCTTCCTTGGCTGTGGGAGTGAGATGTGGGAATCCTGTCAGGACTTGTTCTGGCTCTTGGAGGTCCTTTATTTCAAGTCTTTTTTCCTGTGCAGTGACACAGTACAATTTTTCAAGAACTAATAGAATTGCATGTGCAGACTGACCCTGACAAGTGCTTGAGATCTCAATCTGTTCAGGTCCTTAAAGAAAAATGTGTGCACCCCCCGCCCCCCCTTCCTCTTTCTTTCTCTCTCTTTCTTCGTGAACAATGATATGAGCTCATGGCTGATCAAATTCAGGAGCTGAAGTGCCAGTGGGATCCTGAGCTAATTTGGTGTCCTATCAAATTCTTTGATATAGCTACATAACAGCTCAATGTGGCTAGAGAGAAAAAAACCCAGCTCTCTTGAGAGTATTGGGCCAGCTGATATTTTTTTTGGCTTTTAGAACAGAAAATCAAACTAAAATAATAATCTTATGAACTGCCTCATTTTTTCTGTTTATTATTGTTACTCAAGCACATGGTATGCCTGGAGGTAGCCCAGCCAAGAAAGAAGCATTGACAGCAAGGAAACACTACAGAGAGCCAGCACAGAGCATCATGATCTAACCCAGGGTAACTCCTGCTGCTGGGTTAATTTTTATTTATTCACATGCCAGAAAACGTGATTAATTGAAGCAAGAAAATGCACTGCCCTTCATCAAATTTAAAAGAATTCTACCTGCCAGGAAGAAAGATAAAATCTGTGAAGCTGATAAACTGAAATAGAAAAGGGAAAGAGAAATATAAAAGCTAACAGTGGTCCTGCAGCACTTCTTTTGGAGGAAATTCTCTACCAGTGGATGAACAGAGTCCTGGGGAAGTGTGGGAACACAGGGAGGTATTTCTTAAATACAGGTGTGTGCGGCTAATGTACAGTGACATGTCTCTCTTCCTGATGGGATCCTTGCTACCTTGATTCTCTTTAGCAAGGGCTCTGGGTCTCAGCTGCTCCAGGGCATGTAATATGCAGGATCCTGAAAGGGCAGAGACTTGGACAAATAACTGTTTAGGTGAGGCACTGCTAGGCTTGGCAGGGGCTGTACAGGTTAAAAACAGGATTTCTGCTGGTGCTCCACATGGTGTACGACCGCCAAGGTCAGTATAGTGTGTGCACATTTGTCTCACCACTGTCACACTGTACCTCTACAGGTACATCTGTGTCCCTAGGCAAGCATTTAGTGAGCTCCTCTGTAACAAGGACACACAGACAATATCTGGTAAATGTTTTATATTGTGCAGTACAGCTCAGGATATTTGTTCCTGTAAGATTGTCCTGGGACAACCATCTAGAGAGGATGACTCAGACAGTACAAAAGAAAAATAAGTATAGAATAGAAGTGCAGCTTGCAAAGATATGTTACCAGAAACAGTGTTTTTCTTGTTCAGCATCACAGAATTTTCTATTCCCAGCATCACAGCAGGAAACGCTTCAAAAATGTGGGAGTTTTCCCTCCTTAACAAGTGATGTGTGAGAGGGTACAGTGCAAAAGCTACAGGTCCTTCTTGCTTCCTGACACAACCAGTATAGCCCCATACCATAACCAAGCAAAGGGCACATCTTCTCTTTTCCAATTTTCCTGTCTTTCCCCCCTTTCTCTCCCTTTCCCTCCCTCTCTCCCTCTCCCTCTCCTTCTCCCTCTCCTCCCCACCTCCCCACCTCCCTTTCCCTCTTCTCATGTCTTCCTTGCCCTTGCTTCCCCTGCCATCCCCACTCCTTGCACACAAGCCTTTGGGACTGACAGTGGCCCCATGAGCATTTCCACAGACTACATCTCCTGTGGTGATAGTTTTTAGGGGTGTTGGTGGGAAGTATACGTAGAAGTGAGGTACTCTGTGCAATCACCTTCTTTTACTCCACTGCATATTACTGTTTTTCTGTGAGAGAAGGATCTCTATGGGGAACCTGATTCTTTTTTTAACTTACATCAGTTTTATTCCGTTGTAATGACTTGGCCTGCTACAGAGTTACTCCCAATTTACACCAGTTCATGTGAGATGACAATTGAACAAAATATCTTTCTCTTGGACTTACAGAAGGAATGACCTTGCTGGTGAATTCCTGGGGCAAAAAATGTTATTTCTATAGGGAGGGCCTAATTTAAACCACCATGTGCTGGAAGAATCTAATTTACAAATAAAAGTAAAATCATTATTTGACCATCTCTCCACAAGGTACATGTCTCAGTTCAGACATAGTTTTGAAAGCTAGAGAAAACAGGGAGCGATGCTCTGGTAGAATGCAAAAGGCAAAGAGGTCTTAACTTCAGTTTGCACACTCCCAGACCTTCAGCTTACAGGGCCAGGACAGAAAGTTCTTTTATTTGACGTTTGACTCCTTGAAAGAGAGCACTTGCTTCTCTACTTTAAACTCTTGAGAGAACAAAGGGGATGGAAAATACACGGTCTCTGTAGGGCAATCCCAGTTTCTCTTTCAAATTATTTTGTGTGATAGGCGCTGCAGCCAAGTTCATTGTGGTTCTCTTGTGTTACACAGAGGGTGGATCTGGCTACTTCTTTTGGAAAAGGAACAGTGTAAAACTAATTTCTCCAGGTTTCTTGGTTTTGGTCTTGTTTTCAGAAATGATGTCTTTCATGATTTCAACAGATGATGATAAAGGTTTTAAGCCAAAATGGTCATGAAGGTTACAAATGGGGTCAATTTCCATCCCTTGTGGTAAGTGAGCCTATTTACTGTCTGTTACGAGGTACTGAAAGATTAAACTTGGGAGAAATCAATATATGACTTCTAGAGAGTATGTGAACTGAAATAGCTGTGAACATCTCTTTTTCCCTCTTACATAAAATATGCTCTCGAGCATGACAGAGAAAACCTGTCTAATTTTTTATAATGGTTGTGGGATCCAAACAGTAAATTTTGCAATTTTGCAAATATACAAAAGAACATTTTAAAGAAATGTACTTATTGATAATAAATACTTTTTAATTGCACAGTGAAAAATTTTCTTAAGCAATATCCATCAGTACAGTATATAACACTGATAAAAATATATCACTGGGGTTTATTTGTTCTGCCACAGCTGTAATGCAAAAAGCAGACACAGTGTTAGGGCAGGTGTGTGGGGAGTCGTGTCCTTCACCTGATGCAAAGGAGTCTCTGGGGATGTACAGCACTGCTGACTAGTAGACTATGCTGTGTCCAGGAGGAATTGTGCAAATGAGTTGCTCTGGACAGCATACCACTTCTGGGGCATGGGCTCCACTGTGCACATCTGAGTGGGAGCCAGTAGTATGAACACAGAGAATGATATTTTAAAAGAAATAAAATATCAGATATCAGACGAATACAGACATCTGAGCTGTATTCAGCCTGTCCACTATGGCACTTCTAGATGTAACTTGCCATTGTCAGTGATTAGGATGCTTCTCCAGAAAACTGGAGACCTGCTTTCCATGTCTCAGACTGAAAACACTTTCTTTAACTGCTACGATAAGGGAAGCAGGGAAGAAGTAAGGAAATGTTTTCTGCTATCCAACTGAAACTAAATGATTGTATAGCAAGGAGAGGTTTTCTCTCTCTGTGCTTCTGAACAATATAGTCCCTGAAGAGAAGCATTTGCAATACCTAGATTGAACACTCACTTAGCATCAGGTTCTGCCTGCCATCTGGGTCTGACTTCTTGGAGAGCTGGTGGTCTGAACAACTTACCAGTCTTTTCAATTCAGACACTGCAGATGGTGCAGTTACTTCAGAAGGAAAAAGCCAAAGTTGCTTCCTTGTACTCTCACTTTCCCTCCTACCATGCCTCCTTCAGTTCTCTTTACGCTCTTTTCTTTCTTTTCCCCTTTTTCTCTCACATTTCCTGTGGTGAGCTGATGGTTCAACTAGCTAGGAAAATCTTTATGTAAAGAGATAAGAAAAATAAGAACACTCTGACTCAGGAAAACCTTTTTCTTGATCTCCAGGAATCTTATTGTAGGGTAATTTAGCTGCATTTCCTCTTCTTTGCTGTAGCAAAGCTGTATCATAGATAGATAGTCTCAAATTAGTTGTCTGTAGCCTCACTGATCTGGATTATAAATTTGAATGGATAAAGTACCAGTTGAGATTACAGCACCATTTGTATGTTGGGCTCACATTTTTCTTTGTTGTTCAAAAATAGACTTTTGTATTATGCATTAGCACATGGCTTACCCCTAACCTCAAATGACTTACAGCACTACAGCTGCACACCACTGCAAGGTAGTGTTGCTCGAGAGGAAAGGATGGAATTTCCTGTCTTGTCTCAGACCATAGATCATCAGTCCTTACCAGTTCTGGCAGCTATGAGGAATCCAGCACGACCTTCAGAATTCAGATAATTGCAATGAAGGGGGATCAAATTACTTCAATCAAAGGTGAGGTTGTCGTTTCAGCAGGTCTGTCTCCACAGCTGATTCTTGCTTTCATCTATCATCGCTCTCCTATGAGAGATGCTTCTGAGCCATATCACATTTCGATATTTGATCATCAGCCTACAGAATGCCGCAAGAGGTTTGTTTTGTGCTGCTGAAGTTCAGTCCAACATGCTAAGTGAGTCAGCTCAGGAAGAATAGTTGGCAATGGAACTGCAGTTTGTACTGGCTTCTGCCATCTTTAGCAGGAGGCCTACCAAAGGCTGAGTTGTTCTTTCTTTGTCTTCACCACCCATAGAAAAAGAATCTGTTTCCTCTCTTTGTAGAACTGAACAACTCCAAGGAATGTTGAACCTTAAACTTTATTTGATAGAGAGGAAAGGCTTCCAGATTTGGATAGTTTGCCTTGGAAGCATAAGGGCTTAAGCTGATACTTAGAACCTGGGTGAGAAAACGCAGTATTTACAATATCTGCACCACATGATGTAATGTGTTGATTAATCTCTAACGAGGAAAGAGCATAAAAACACTACTATCAGAGGAAGTAGGCATAATTTTATGCTTTAAAAGAGAAGATTCTACCTTCTCAAATCGAAGTCTAGTATGAGACAGCTTTAGTCCTAAATTGCCTGAATGTAATTGGACCTTGCATGACAAACCATGTGGTCAGGCACAGTGACACACTGTTTTCAAGGTAAAATGTCTATGATACAGTATTTGTTACTTGGGGTTTTAACAGCTCGGAAAACATTCTTGGAGGGTAACAAGATTTTCTGGAAGTGAGCCACTTTTGAATGCTATTGCCAGCATGTCTGCCTACTCTGGGTAGCATCAGAAACTCTGCTGAAAAATTAAACAAACATAGTTCTTGGCATCTAAACAGATGGGAAAGGACATGTTGACTCCCAAGTCTTTAGCTGAGGAGGCAGTCTGTTTCTCATTGTTACCACTGTGCAGTGAGGAATTGCAAAACACCCACACAGATTTTCAGACCTGCTAGCTGCACTTAACCTTTAATCCTGCAAGTACTCAGCCATGAACATATAATTTTAAACGTCTGAGTGGTCCAACTGATTCCAATGGGAATACACACTGAATGAAGTTAAACATTTGCATAAATGGTTTCAGGATCAGGATCTTTCACTACTAACACAGTTCTAGCACTACAAACTTGTCTTGGGCTGAGTACTCGGCTCAAGCTCTCAAGACATTAGTAGACCTACATCCTCTGCTGATGTATTTTAAATTTCATGTTAATGTGTGAATTCTGTGTTATAAAACACCTCACATTAGGCTAATAAGTAACTTTTCTCATGAGAGAGGAGAAAAGATTTACTTATAACTGCATAGGTTTGAAGGAATGTAATCTGAACAGGATCAGCAACGTATCAGCTTCTATGTATCAAAGAGGTTCAGGTATGTTGATTGAGTTTTCTGCCTTTTAAAGTTTTTAAAACCTATTTTCTGTGGTTTAGATGTGATCTGAAAATCTCTCCTCTGTCTTTGCAATGACAAGACTGATTGCATGAGTAAGAGATTGACTCACTTATTCCTAAAGGTGAGGGCTGCTTTCCATCCACACTGCTGAAGGATTTGTTCACCTCTGACTAAATCACATAATTCCAGAAAAGGATGAGCAACTTTTGTGGTCTCTGAATTAGACTCTGGTCATGGCTGTGGCTGGTTTTATATCTTCTCTTATACAAGTTCAGTGAAATTCCCTCTGGTTTACACCCTAGCTAACTAGATCAGAATTTGGTCCCTCAAATCTAGGTGTCTGCATTACAGATCAAAGGCAGAGTTTTGATGATTCCTTCTGCAAATTTCACTCCTATTTGTACTCTCACATGCTTGATCTCTTTTGTTTAAAGGGCTGTGGTTGATACAGAAGCATTTATATTCTGTAAATCATTCTAGCAATGCTGCTTTTAAAATATGCTAATATTTTCTTTTGAAATGCACTGAAAAATAATTAAAAAATATCTTACATTTTTTCTTGAATTCTTTCCTTTGATTGAACTGCTTTTTTTTTTCCCCCCAGTTTTTCTTTGCTGACTAAACACGTTAGGACTTTTGAGGTAAAGAGGTATGTGTATGCAAATGTATTGCACTAGAACAGGCAGCTTTTCCTAGAGTTAAATCGATGTAACATTTTCCATTCTAAACCCCTGTGTTTTCTGTGGTCTCTGAAATATAAATGATTCAGGATGAAATCTGCCGGATTGGGACTTTGTCCAAATGTGAATATTTTGGAAAGGCTTGAACAAAACTGGTTCAGCCAGTTCAGAATATCAGGAGAGTAAAAAAAAAAAAGAAAGCATTTCTTGGTCTAAATAGACTCTTACAGCCTTTTTTTTGAGCATTTCTGTAACTTTATCAGCAGAAGGCTGGAAAATGAACTCTGACATGGAAGTAGCCTCCCTTGAAGTAGGCATGTATTTGCTTGTTTGAGAAGAAATTAGTTTTGATTTGACTGAGTTATAAACCTTTGAAATCTGTGGTTGAGCATGTGCAGTGGATTATTTCAATAAGCTCGTGAAGTGTGTAGCTACAGAAGGATTTTCTGTACATGCATGGCTGGCTAATTTTGCTGGAAAGGGAAAAATCTATCTAAGCATATTGCTAAAATCAGTGAAAATACCTGGGGCTGCAGGGAGACCTTTGAAGACCATCCCAAGATGTTTAAGACTATGAAAAGGGCACGAAAAGTTCCTGTAGGCATTGCAGGGTGTTTAAAGAGTAAGTGGCCTGTAGATTTTGTCAAGTTAAATGGGATTATGGCTTCAGAATTGAGCACTTAGCACATGAAAGTATATGATGCTTTCTGTGGGGAAGTATGTCATGCAAAGTACCCTTTCCCTCAGCAGATCTCCCCAGTGAAGGAATCCCCCAGTAGCAGGGGAGGTGCTTCATCTCATGTCTACCTGATTGTAGAGCTTAAGTGTCAGGAGTTTATCAGGATGTTCACAAGCTTGGGCTGATGAGAGTGCTCTGAATTATAGAGAAAATCTTGCTCATTATAATTTAGCTTTGGAGTGGGGTGTGTGTATGTGTGTGTGTCTTTTTAGATGGAGGCATAGTTGGTTCTTTTGCAGGAACTGCTCTCTCTTGCATCAAACACACTTTGGATAAATCAAAAACTCTCATCCAGAACATCTGTGTGTCTCCTGGCAGCTCATACTCTCCAGCATACCTCACTTCAAATACATGCTAGTTATTTGATTCCAAAGCTTGTATTTTGCCCAAATTGGGTGTGTATCTCCAAATCCCTCCAAACCCAAAGTCATAATGCTGAGTTTATTGAAAGAGTCATTAGCTCTGAAGAAAGAGATCTCTTTATTTTATGTTTCTGGAACAGAATGTCTTCCTTTGTCTTTTCATCCATCCTATCTCTCCACCAGGGCTCTGGCAGGTGGGAAGGTATGCAGTTATTCCTTGAAATCTTTGCATGCCAGACAACTTCTGCCCAGACAGTGCCCACACTGACACAAATCACCTTCTTGACAAGACCGTCAATGGAGTGACTGTGCTTGTTGAGCAGGTGAGCTTTTGATGCCATCTCTTTTGGCTGCTGGATCTTTTCCTGCTTATGCAAGCGAATTTATGCCAGACCACCTGGCCGCATCCTGGCCCAGCTTCATGAGCAGTATGCTACAGAGGCTCTGGAGCCACTGTGTAGCTGGACTGGCAGAAGTCTGACATCACTATAGACAGAAGTGGTACAGTCAGGACACATGGCAGTAAAAGAGTCTACTGATAAAGCACAGTGCGATGACCCAAAAAAACCCCAAAACATTTCAAAATGGGCAATGTTGTCCTTTGAGTGGATATTATGCCTCTGAAATAGAGGTGCTTTTTAATTGTTAGGGAATGTGTCTCAGTTTCATGTTCTCTTTTCTTGATGTCTCACAGTGGGATGAGAAAGCAGCAAATGCCAAACAGCAGGAAACTCACTGGCCTGGAAAAACAGCAGCATGAGCTGTGCACACACAAGTCAGTGAACCACAGTGAGAACTAGCAGCGCTGTAGTGTCTGTACTGGGGTATTTAAGGGTGGAGCTGGGTAAGTAGAAAGTAAGGTAATGACCTCATGTCACCAGTCTGGATTGGAGCGCTGCTTGGGTCAACCTTCCAGAAAGAGCCAGGCAGGGTCCCACAGGGTTCCCTTTAGGCATGCACAGGGTGTGGCCCTGCTTCCAGACTGGGCACTGCTGCAGTGGTGACCTCAGAAGGGGAGCAGGTGTGTGACCTCCGTGGGATGGTGCCATTGTCAAGATCTCAATGTGTCCCATGAGGCCACTAAAGAATATCTTAAATAACGTAAGTAAGGCAGAGACTTTTCAAATGAGGTGCGGGTACCTGCCACGCACAGGGCAGCGGCCATCCCCTTGAGGTTTAATGAAGACCTGCCTCACTATCTGCCTCAGAGGGACAACACCTTCATAAACCATGTTTACTGCTCGAGAGACAGACACCACTTGTAGTGGCCACCCTGGAGTTTCTGCGGGCTTGGGAGCCTCTGTGTAATCAGCCAGTATTAGTGGGGAGGGGACAAGGCAACTCCAAATCGGGGATATTCACCCCCCAGCGCTGTCCCGCGGGGCTCGGGGGTTGTCCTGGCCGAGGGCACAGCCCGTGCCGAAGGCTGCGGGCCCGGGACACCCCTCAATGGGCCGGGGGGCCGGGGGTGGGGGGCGGCGGGCCGGGCCGCGATTTCTGTGCTGCTGGAAGTCTCCTTGTCATCCTCGCCCCAGAATGTGTGGGGCCGCAGCGAGACAACTCCGAAGGGCAGCGACCCACACGGCGGGGCTGTACCGCCGCCTCGGGGCGGGGAGCGGCCTCTTCCCCCGTCACGGGCAGCGGCGGCGGGCGGGCGGTGCCCGGGGATGCCCGGCGGCGCGGGGCCGTGCCGATCCGATCCGTGCCGTGTCGATCCGATCCGATCCGTGCCGATCCGATCCGATCCGATCCGAGCCGTGCTGTGCCGTGCCGTGCCGATCCGATCCGATCCGATCCGTGCCGTGTCGATCCGATCCGAGCCGAGCCGAGCCGAGCCGTGCCGTGCCATGCCGAGCCGTGCCGTGCCGTGCCGATCCGAGCCGTGCCGGGCGGCGGGCGGGGAGGAGGCGGCGGCGGCCCGGCGTGCTGCATC
>JAWWEU010000111.1:42565076-42589904 GCA_035583155.1 Acropternis orthonyx | reverse complement strand
GCGTGCTGCATCCATGGCGACGGCGGCGGGGCCGGCCCGCCCCCCGCGGGGCCGGGCGGCGCGGGATTGGCCGGGGGGCGGGCGCTCGCCCTCTGCCCCCTGACCCTGCGCGGCGGCGGCGGCAGCGGCAGGAGCGGAGGCGGCGGCTGCGGGCGGCCGTGTCGTGGTGGCCTGGCGGCGACGCGGCAGGGAGGATGCGGCGCAGGTCTCGGCTGCTGCTCTGCTTCGCCTTCCTCTGGGTGCTGGGCATCGCCTACTATATGTACTCGGGCGGCAGCGCCGCGCTGGCCGGCGGCGGCGGCGGCGGCGGCGGGCGGGAGGTGAGCCCGGTCCGTGCCCCGGGCGGGGCGGGGGGGCATCGCTGCTCGGGGCGGGGAGGAGCGGAGAGGAGCGGGGGATGTCGCCTCAGCGCCTCTCGCCTTCAGGCGGCGTAAAACTCCCCCGGGCTGCTCCTTCCCCCTTCCCGCCCGCCCTTCCCGGAGGCAGATGGCTGGCTTCTTTGTGGACTTCAGACCGGCTTCAGCCCCGTCACGGCGCTCCTTATCCAACTGCGGCCGGCCACGTCCCGGGCCGAGCCGGGGGAAGTTGGTGTAAAAGGGAGCGGGGGGGGCCCGCCTGGCTCCGCGCCCCGTCTGCCCCTTCCTTCCTTCTTTCTCTCCCCGCCGGCACCGGAGCTATCCGGGATCGCCTTCCCACCCCGGGAACGCGCCGAGCAGCCGAGCTGCAAGCGCATTTTCCCTCTGGATCCCCAGCAGTTTCCTTTCCCCTTAGCCCTGTGCCTGAAAGATGCCGTTTTTTGGCCGGTTTTGCAATATTCGGGGAAATTGCCGTATTTGTCACATTTCGTGTCTGTGGCATGGAAGGTCTGTCTCTTTCTTCTTGAAACAGCTCAGTTACTAATGCTCAGGAAGTTGTCTGTGGGCAGTACAGGAGTGATTTTTCATTATTCTGGCCACCAAGTTGTGTAGTAGATTTTTCAACGTGTTGTAGTAATTCATTGATCAGGAACACAGCTGGGGGTTAAGCACGTCACAGTTCGCTTTTGTGTCAATCAAAACAGGTTGGTGTGGTGTGGGAAGTGGCAACTTTATCCACTATCTCTTCTTAGAAAAATGAGTGCTTTTTCCTTTAGTGGGCTCCCCCCGCCCCACCCCCCTCCCTGCACCCCCCAAAGATTAGGAAATCCTTGAGCTTTTAGAAACTTGTTTAAGCCTTCTGTTTTGGAACAGGAAGGGTGAAAAGGCATCTCATAATTGTGTCGTTTTTCGCAAAAAAAAAAAAAAGGAAATGGCAAGAGGGCAAGTGAACGAAGTGCACCACAGATAAATGGTATTATTCGTCAATGAATGGCTGTCTCCTGTTAAATGAAAAGCAGTGTTTCTTAAGTCTAGCTGTGCATATAAAGAGGAATGTTTTTATGTTGCTTTGATGCAGTTTGGTTCATCAGTGCTTGTATTCCCTACAAAAACCTGCTGATGTTCCTGTGGTAGGTCGTGGAAGCAAATACTTGGATGATTACTTGCATGAGCAAGGGTGTAGGGAATGAGTCTACTGTTTGCTGATAATTGGCACTCTGTTCTGATGTGTCCTGTTTTTCGTTCTTTCCCTAGTTCAGGAATGAGTTCAACAGCAACTTTCGACCTAATATATTAAAGTAAGTGTTAAGTACGTATTGACAACTGCAAGCTCTTGGTCCTTCAAAGTAGATGCAGTAGCAGAAATAGATCAAGCATGTGATAAAAAGTAAGGCAGTAGCCTAAAGCCGTTCTTGAAGAACCACCAGAGTGTATTTAGAAAGTAAAAGCAATCTTATGCTGCTGCTGATGTATAATGGGATAAAGGAAAGCTATCAAGGCAAATGTATCTGTAGATAGGGAAATATATTTTTAAATCTTATGGTCTGTTTCATTTGGAGTTTCCAGATAGATTTGCAATTCTGTTCAATTAATTTTTACTGCTGGGGAAACTGCAGTGTGGGGGTAGTGATTTGCTCAAGGTCACCTAGAAGATTTGGTGAGAGTAAAATAGGAAAGAAACCAGTTTTTCTGATTAGGAGTCTGGTACTTAATCTACTAGAACCTGTTGCTGTTGATTATTGATATTAGGAGCAGTTTCTATTATGGTTTTAAGAGATCAACGATCCTGATACTTGCTTCAGTAGTGTATCTTGGTATTGTTCTGCACAAAATTTAGTAAACCTTAGTGGTCTGGATAACTGGTAAAGTTTAGTGAAGGTAATTTAAAGAAAATGAGACATTTCATAGACCTGAGCTGAAACTCAGTGCTATGTTTAAAAATGTGAAAGTTAAAAGTAAGACTGTGGTAAGGAAGAAAGTAGGTACTGTGACCACAAGAAACAAGTGGGGAAATTAACAATTATGTATGGATTGGTGATTTAGGATTCTATTTTCTGTCAGCGAAGCGTAAAATTTAATCCTGGGCTTCAGCATAGGTTAGCAAGTGTATGTAGAGGAAGATGTGTGTAATGTAATAGCTTTTGAATCTGAATAAAAGGCTTATTAACTTAGTGTCAGACACTGGTGTAAAGCAAAAAACACAAACTGTCTTAAACTTATGAACAGAAACCCTGCTGTAGTAAATTTCTTGATGTGTATGACTTCATATAGTCCTTATTACTTGCACACTCTTTCAATATAATGGAAACAGAGTTGCTTACGGAAGAACATAACTTTTAATAAATTGAAGTCTCTCTTGTGTTCAGTCTATAAAATTACAAAAGCCAGGAGGGGATAGTTCTTCATTTGTGCAAGTAAGTAATTTGCATGTTAATTACAGATCTGGTTATACAAACAGAATGGAATGTGTTTTTCCATAAGGCTGATCTCTTTTTCTTTTTTTTTTTTTTCAAACACAGGCCTAGTGTGTTATCCAGACATATTGGACTTGTTTAATATGACACCCAGTCCCATGATGTGTTGACCACTACTAATTCCCTTTCTCTTCAGTAGAGTTGAAGGTGTTTGCCCTTTTCCAGCATTGCACCTAAGTACGAGAAAAGGGTGGAATTTTTTTTCTGCTTTGCTTTTCTTATTAGTGTCAGAGTTAATCCAAGCTTCTACTTATTTTGTTTATCCAGTTACAGCTTTTTTAATGAGATTTGTGAAACAGATTTGGATGTTGCATTGTGTGGTACAGCCTTGATAAGGTTTTGGCCCCGCTCAATAGTGGTGGAGTCCACAGCTCTGTGCAGTGCTTTGGGCTTGTAGGAGCTGAGCAGGCATGAAAGGGTCGAAAGCACACAAAGCAAAAGCTGTTTTATTGGCAAGTGTTTAAATAATAATAGCAAAAAAAAAAAAAAAAAAGGAAGGTGTAATGCTTGTTATTCTGGACCTAGGTGTAAAAACTGTAGTAGAATGAAGTGATGTCTTCAACGCCTGGAATTTAGGGTGTGACAACCTTTTTGAATTTTTTTTGTTTCTTCTTGAAAAGAAAAAAAGGGTACAATCAAAGCCTTTCATTCAAAATATGCTTGACAGGGACAGAAATGTTTTTTTGTTTTTTTCTCCCCTCCTTCTTTCTTCCAGTGAATCTCCAATCAAAATTATTATAACCATGAGAGAGCCATGTTCAGTTCACTTTTCCCAGCTGGGTCACTGGGCTGTAGACTGGAAAGACTGAGTCTGATTCACATGTCTAAAGGTTAGAGAAATGGTTCCCATACAGAGACTGTGACATAAAAGAAAGCAAGTTGCAAGCCCAACAGGTGTAAGACTGAAAAAAATGTGGGCTACTTTTGCGTTCACTTATTGTGTTGTATATTAAAAAGCCTTTGGAATGGAGACTGGAAGTTCCCTTCTTTTCATGGATAAATTTCCTAACCCATAGCAAAAGCAGTTTATGCTCTCTGTCTCAGACTTGGGTAAAAATGGAACAGTTTCTGCAAGAGGATTAGAAAGCCAAAGTCATCCTGATGATGTGATCCCCTCCTAAGATTGGTGTGAATTCGAATTTGTGTATTTTTTACACAGTTTTTTAGTTCTTGAACCACTAAGCTCTCGCACAATAGAGTGACTGAATTAAAATAAAAAAGAAATTTAAAAAAGAAAAAAACCCACACCAAACCCAAAACCCAAAAATCCCAGCTGGTTTCTAAAGAACTTACTCTTCTGGGCATTAAGAAAGTAGCCCCATGTAATTGAGCCGTTCAGGCTGGACAGAAGAATGTCTGCATCTTGTTGAAAGCACCAAATGCTTTGCTGCTGCCAAGAGTGAAATCCTCCCTGACATTCCCAGGAGATCTGTAGGCAGAATGGGGATTTACCATTAAAAGCTGAAGTATCAAGAGAGGCCTGCTAGGTTAAGCCACAGGTGAACCAAGGTTTGTAACCTTCTGGATTAAGGTGCCAGAGTGCTGACAAATTTTTGTGTCTGTTGCCATGTGAAGAATGTCAGTTGTTTTTAAGCTGAACCTCTGTCACTCCCACCCTATCTAAAGGAGGAGGCTAAAAGCAATATTTCGGTAATAAGTGATGGATAACTTTCACCAGTACTTCCTAAAATTAGAAACATGTTTCTTTTTTCATCAACTCCACCCCTCAAAATACAAACCCCCAAACCACCTTGAACTAGGAGCCTGTTACTGTCCTGACTCACTGGATTTACTGGGTGTAATGGAATCAGTTGGAGAAATCTAATTTATGGCTAGTTGAGCCACAAGGAGGCAGGCTTTTCCTGTGGAACTGGTTAATACCCTGTACATAGTGCTGGTTTTCTTTTGCAACTTCTGGTTTGTTTGTTTAGCCTTTTTTCTTTATTTTGAAGCAGACTTTTGATAGGTGACTGTACTTGGGAGCTAGCTGAGGTGAAATAAAGCCAAAAGTAAAAGGTGGTGCTTCTTTTTGAGTATGTGACTGATTAAAAGTGACTCAATCACTTTCTGTAAAGCAGGGGGAAAAGAAGCAAGTCTTGTAAGTTGTTCTTCTATAAGGATAAAACTTTAAAGTAACTCCTTTCAACATACACAAATCTTTCTTTTCCCCTTCTTTTGGTTTTTTTTTTTTTGGTTTTTTTGGAACCCCTGTACTCTTTCAGTTACTGCTAAATGAGGCTGTTACTGCCATTGTACATGACATACATAGAGTTCTTGCATTCTTTCTACATAAACTACAGATTTAGTGTACCTAAGTTTCTTTTTGAAGGTTTAATTAAGGTGAAAAGGAAATGTGACTTAACTTTAGGTTCATTAATCTGTTCCTGTCACAGAATGAAATTGTGGTGTGCAGTGTGAGTGTCTCTGTCCTGGTATGTGAAGTAGAGCTTCTTTTTTTCAATGGATTTAAAAGTTCTGTTGGTTTCTTTCACCTGAGGAAGGCATTGCCTGTTTTAATTTCTAATTGCTAGGCTTGCTTTGCTGCATCATTTTTGAGTGTAACTTAAGTCCCTTTATGTGATGTGATATTAGATGTGTTTTTGATAGCTTGATCTTTAGACAAGTGAAGATATCAGAGGTTAAAAAAAGTCAAATTATCATGTGTGCTTTCTCTGGCATTCACTTCCTAGAAGGTGCAAGGACACAGGAAAGAATGTTCCTTCCTGTAACAGGTAACAGGTTCTGCATATAGATCATTCTTCTGTGTGATTCTATAATAAATGGGAAAGAGATTAAATGCCCAGGCACTTCAATAATAAATCTGTCATTCTCTCACTAGAATGTAAAAATGTCACACATACATGTTTTCTTAATCTAACGTATGTCACCTGACAAATTTACTGTCTTGGCAATTCAGTCACTTAATTTTTATGGATTACTTCATAAAACTTAACTTTGAGTGCAGTGAAAAGACAGTCAAATGCAAGTTTTGTGCAGTCTGTTTGTGTCTGTGGTCATATTGAGCTGTTCTCTCTTCTTCCCTTCCTTTTTGAAATGCTTCAGTGTGGGATTTTTTTCTTTGCATGTTGATATGTAGGGACATTGAGAAATTAGTTCTTTGCTAGAAGACTTGTGTTGTCCCCTGCAACCTGCTGGGTTAGAAACTGGTGACTCTGATACAGATGCTATTGCTTGTAGATTACTGTTAGCTGTTTGTTTCATAAATGGAGAAGTAGAGCAGGGCTGTAGACAAATGGGGTTGGGGAAATAAGAATGACTTCTTCAGTAGATTGATACAAAATGGGATAGTTAATCACCTTTTCCCATAGTTTTTCTCTTTTGTGTGGATTTTGTAGTAGTTTGCTGTGCTTCTCAATGTTATTCCATTGCTGCTGTGATCTCTGTGTACAAAGGTTTTAAGTACAAAGGTAGTAATGTTCTTTAACGGATAGAGTTTAAAATTTAGGTAGTTCACTAATTAATTGTGCATGTGCCTTATCTGTTGTGTCTTGTGCTTTGAGGCATATTGCAAATAAATGCTAGTCATTCTTTCCATGTGTTTTAGATACTTTCAAAAATACAACATGAAAAGTAATATGATAGCACTTTTTTCTAGTTTAGAAAAGGCACAATATGACTTCATGTGAAGTAAAAAAAATTAAAGATCCATCTCAGTGGTAATTACCAAAATCAAATTGTTCTAACTTGGTCTTTAGACCAACCCAGAAAAAATATAAATCATTTAAACATATCTTAGAGAGCTTCATTCTTGGTCTTCAAAATTGCATGATCATTCCACACTTTTTCCTTAGAAATCTTATTATTTTATCCTCTTTTTTTTTTTTTTGCCTGTCCTTTTCAGTTTTTCAGTGTTACTGGTTTTCAAGTGCTTGTGTATAACTGATACTGTTTGGTTAAAATGATGATATGTCAGATGAGAGATGTGGTATTGTTTACTGGAAAGCTGCTCACAATGATACTCTACTACAGAATAGAAGGGAGACCTTTGTAGTGGACTGGATATACCCTTGTTGCTTGTCTAGAAGCAGTTTAAAAATTGTTCCATCAGACAGCCTAGAAAATGGTTTTGCTTGGCTTTTGGGAGCTACCTATAATTTATAAATAACATACAGTACTTTTGGTGAACTTAAATCTGTTTGAAAATAAAACATTAGGACACAGTTGAACCTGTGAAGCTCAGGTGATAAATGTAAGCTGCTAAAATGAAGTCAGTGCAAATGATTTGTTAGAGTTGATTTGGTCCACTTAATTTTCATGAAAAACCTCCTCTTCATAGTAGTTAAGCTACAGCAGTGCAAGTCAATACCAGTCAAGCCAGGTGGTGCTGTACAAACAGTTCTTCAACTCCCTGGCCATGGGTAAAATTGTTACTAAATGTGATTTTTTTGTTAGGACTTAGGAGAAGATGTGTATTGCTAATATGTTGGCAATGCCATGTTTTGGCAATACATTTGAATGCTAAAAATGAATCTGCAGGAAGCAGTGAGGCATTTGCAATGTTTTCAGGAATATGGGCTGAATGTCATTGCCCAAATATATCAGGATGGTGTGGAAATGGAATATCAGTGTGGGCGTTACAGAAGGAAATGCTAAGCAGTTTGTTCTATTGCCATCATGTAATGCAAAGTGGTGATATCTTAAGCTGTATACATTTTAAAACTTGGGTGTAGTCTTTCCTGATGTTTGTTTTGAAATCAATAGGGTCTCCTCTTCTGCTTTTCTCTTTCATGTAAGATTTCATAGGAATACGGGGTGCATTGAGTAGGGAAGAAGGAAACAAAAAGGTAAATGTCCACATAAAAATATTTGGTTTATGTGTTTGGGATTTTGAAGGCATGTCATAAGAGAGTGTAGATAACTAGAAATGCAACCATTTCACGTTCCCTCTAGATCCATAAGGTTCTTTCACAGAAAGCCTTGCTGCTGAGTGGAAGTGAAGATACTTCACTGTGTGGTGGTTTGTTTTACTTCTCCTCCATTTTTTGAAGAATCATAGTATATGCTCTGTTGGAAGGGACCCACAAGGATCATTGAGTCCAACTCCTGGCCCTTCACAGGAACATCCCCAATGGCCGTACCATGTGTCCAAGAGTGTCATCCAAATGCTTCTTGAATGTCAGGCTTGGTTCTGTGACCACTTCCCTGGGGAGGACGTCCCAGCGCCCAACCACCCTCTGGGTGAAGAAGCTTTTACTAATATCTAATCCAGACCTCCCTTAACACAACTTCAGGCCATTCCCTGGATTCTGCCTCGGGGCACCACAGAGAAGAGATCAGTGCCTGCCCCTCCTCTTCCCCTCACAAGGAAGTTGTAGACTGCAGAGGTCTCCCCTGGAGTGAATTATTTTATGAAAGCAGTATGTTACTGACATATACTGAGTAAATGTTTACCTATTATTCTCTGAAGTGTTAATTTGCCATGTAGTCCTACCTTGAATTAGTCAGTCCTGGACTATTTATTGTGTCATGTGGCAGTCATTAATGATCAAGAAAGTGAAAAAAATCAGCATCTGTGTTCTGTCTGTAAACTGTGACTGCTGTATGCCCTGTTGGAATGTGGCATATTTTAAACTTCTATTTGGCTTTAAGGTAGGTGTTTTTATTATTTTTTGTTTGCATGTTTGTATTGGTGCATATCACCTTCTGTTAAAAGTTGTTTTCTTCTGCAAAAACAAAATAACTTGTTAATATGACAGCCTTCCAGTGTAGTCTGTCCAAATTACTGTCAACATCTTTTCCTAGCTGACTTTTCGTCTGTCTGAAATGTTTTATTTCTCTACTATTCCTTTTTCATACTCTGGTTTTGTTAATTGTTCAGGGTACCTTTTTTGTCATTTAAACAAGTTAAAATATGCTCAAACAGCTCCATCAACTGACAGGAGCACATTAGTGTAAGGGGACTGTGTGGACAGATGTTAGTTTTGAGTTTTGCTTATGAAATTCAAATGGGAAAGGAGCAAAATAGTAAAAGAACAGCAAGTTTGAATTTTAGAGCGTTCCATATATCCCTGAAACTGCTATGTAGTACACATAAAAGGCAGTAATTTGAATTTGTCTTCTTTATAACTATGGTCTGGTATGGAAAAAAAGAGCCTATTGCAAAGTTTGCAAGTTCGGTTGTTAATAATTTTTCTGAAGTTGTAAAATTGTCATAAAACCTGGTGCTTTATTAGGGGAAGCAGAGAATAACTGGGGATTCTGCTGAGTTCAAGCATTATCAAAATGCAGTAGACTGCCTGTACCAAGTAACAGGTCTGCTTGAACAAAGGGACTTTAGCCAGGCAAAGACTATCAAAGAATTGGCACTGAGCTGATCCTATTGTGTATGAATTCTTGAAGGACTATGACTTGATGAGAAAATGTTTCTCCTTGTATTAAATTCCAAATGTTTAGCCACCCTGGAGATAATGAGCACAGCTGAAATTTGTTTTGGTTACTAAAATAAATTTTCTCTAGCTGGCCTGTTGGTTTATGGATGGTCAATAAATACAAGTGTGTGTGTATGGATGTATGCTTCAGTGACATGAAATGTTAAGGTTTTTAAATAACCTGGCTTTTTCTTTTCCCTGCTTCTCTTAAGCAAAGTGGAAAAGTCTGCTCACTCAAGTAGACTTTGGCTCTCTTAAGACCTTGGTAAGGAAAAGAAAAGTTTTCTCCTCATAAATTACTTAATTTGGTAGCAAACTGCTCCAGACTAATGGTGGGCCAGCCTCTGTACTTACAGGTTATGTTATTAACTGTTGGGAAACATCACAAAGCCGCGACTGTGGTAGTTGCGCCTACCAAGAGTGTGGAGGCAATGGAATTGCAGTATCCCTCTGCTGGAGCATGTCGCAAAATTAGGTTTGCGTATGTTGTCCACACGATGGGAATAAGTTCTTGGTATGGGTGGTGGCATGTCTCCTGCTACAGTGGAATGGGAAAGTCCTTCTGGTTACTGGAGCAGATCATCCATCTATAGTGAGTGGCCTTGCTCCCTTTCTCCTGCATTGAGTGAAGCAAACAGGGGCTGTTCTTTCGTCTTCTGACTTGTGCTCTCACAACACTGTGTTGCTTTGCCAGCAGTCACTGAAATGAAGATGTGCAATGTAATTTAGCCTTCACAAATGTTGAACCGACTGTTCCATCATGTGGAGTAGTTATAGCCCATAAACACTATGTTAGTGAATACTTTTAAAAGGTTTAATTAAGGAAATGTGCTTTTTTGGTTCCACTAATGCAGGATATAACTTACTTCTGGTGTTCTCTGTGAGTGCTGTAGTTGAACAGTAATTGTAGCAAGTGCCATGAGGACCCAGTGAGAAAGTTGGGACTTGACTGTCGCTTGGTGCTCTTTGAAGAACCATTCTTAATACCTCTTAAATTGATAGATGTCGATCCAAGACCATGTCCCCACCCCATATGCTAAGCTGTGTGCTTTCTCTTAATCAGTAAATCTTAAGGACTTGCAGGTCTTGATAGTTAAATAAAAAGGCATTTGGAGTCTGAAAGAAGTATTTCAGCAAAAAGTAGTGGGCAGTGGGCTAGCAAATATCAGCATTTATTTGCATCCTTAGATTTTGTACTAAATATGCAAACAGTGATCGAGAGACTTAACTTCTTTGTACAGGAAAAAGTGTGTCAGAAGGCACTTTTTTGAGGAAACTTTTTTCTTTGTAGCAACAGAAGTGCAAGTATTGTTTAGCCTGGTAGATTCTCAGTGAAAAGATTGAACTGAGTGACAGATTGTTGATACCACCACTGAGGTATCACAAGAGTTAGAAATATGTTTGAGCAAAATTTACACTGATCAGAGGTAAAAAAATATTTGAAGAACTTCTCACAGTGACTGTCAGTTTTGTGAAAGACTTGGTAAGAATGCAGTATGCCTTGTTAAGGTACAATTTTTCAGTTATTCACAATACTTTCTGAATATTCTCTAGCAAAAATAAGCAAGAGATTGATTTTGATATTCATGTTAGCCTAGACCTAAAATACCTGTCTTTATACAAAGCAAAAGCTATTTGCTTAAAAATCCATTTTGCTTACCTACTGAGATAACTAATGCAGATCATAGCGGTGTTCTAGGAAAAATACTTCTTGCATCCTGGGAATAATAGTGAGAAAAAAATCAAGATGTTAAAATCAACCTGCAATCATTTAATGTTCTCTCATGTACTTGCAATTGTGGGATCCAGAAACATAGACAAAACCTGATTTTATGCACATAGATTGTCCTGGAGTGTGACTTTTCAAATATTTTTTTTTTTTTTTTAGTTTGTCATTATTATTTCCTAACGTTTCAGAGTTGGTCATGATTTTCCTTTTTTTAGCTAAGCATGTAAAAAATGCTTTTGACAGTTTCAGATAGTATGTTTATTAGGTTGTCTCTGTGTAAGTAATCCTTTTCTTGATAAACGTGGCTGTTGTAAACACTGTTGAACAGTATTGCAGTCAGGTGAAAAGACTGCCACTTGTTGAGGACACTTCTGAATGTAGTTTGCATTATAGCACTGTCCTGATTCTAGAGTGCCAAAGACTGAATGGTCTAACAGTTTATTTCTACACTATGAAATTAGAAAAGGCCTCTCTTCCTAGTAGGATTTAGATATCTGTGTGTGAATGTTAGCTGTGATCATATGGTAGAAGTTCTCATGTTGTCATCTCTTGGTGTGGCCTTTTGATCAAAACCAAACTTTTTCTGTATCTCAGCAAACTCGATTAGATAATTGACTTTTATGGATTAAATCTCAGTAATTGAATGGACTTCAAGAAGTTATAATATCCCAAGTTATACATTATATGGTAAAGATAGCTCAAGATTTTCAGTCTTCAGCACTGAAGTGTGATGGGACCTTATGCTGCTTGCTAAGCTTACTGGAATGTGGGTCTGAAGCTGCTAGAGTAGTCAGGCTGTGCAGTGAACCACATCTAGTGTCTAATCTTAGTGTGGTTGATGCTGACCACTTCTGAAACCTCCAGTTCACGTATGTTCAGTTTGGTTTAGAATTGTGATATTCTAATGTTTATTTCCAAGAGCAGCTACAGCTCAGATGCAGGCAACAGTTTGGAAATGTCATGGCATTTCTTCAAATTAATTGTGATTGTGGCTGTCATCTCACGATGTTGTTATCCCACTTTCTGAGATAAGTTGCCAGTGACAGATCTGGAGAAGTACAAAAGAAAACTGATGTAAAAACTTTCTTCTACTTGCCAAATGCTATGTGTCCTGTAATGATTTTTATTTTAAACTTAGAGAAATGTCCTTGGTGTTCTTAAAGGTGTATTTAAAAAAAAAAAAAGGCAGGTTAGGGAAGTTGTTCAATGAATCTTGGGGTTTAGGAGTACTTTGGATGTGAATTCCTTTGAACAGTTTACAATGCCTGAACTGGTTCCTTTTTCAAATTATAAATCGCTTTGAAGATTTTTTTTTTTTAGGGGAGCTTTTACCCAGATGATTTGGTAAAGTCTTGTGAAGACTTCAAAGACTGTGTTAAAAAACATTGGTTTTAGTGCACCCAGTTTGTGCTGAAGGCAGTTCCCAATACTGAATAAACAAGATGTTGAATGTTAGTGGGTGTATGTACTTGAATGTTAGTGGGTGTATGTACTTGATAGTCTTGCAAGCCCTTATCTTCTTTTGAAAAAGATGTGACTGTTAGCACTTAAGGAGAATTGCTGTACTCAAGATGCCAGTTTCTGTTAAAATAGTCCATAGAAGCACTCAAATTACTGGAGTTTTAGACTCTAAGCACTTGTTTATGTATGCAAAACAAGTGTCTGTATTTTGTTTTGATTATTAATACTTTTTTGTTTGAATCTTATATACAGTCTTATTTTGAGTGTATCCCTAATTCCCATTAGCTATATGACTGTGTCACTTTCCTCTTGTACTGCCATAAAGCCTTGTCAGAACATTATGGCACACACTGGATTTTTTTAAATGTAATTAGGAAAGGCAGATTTTTAGGCAGAGATTCCATTTTATTATACAAGTGAGGATAGATGTAGAACTTGTTTTGGCAAAATGGGTGTGTGATTTTCATTCTTGGTCGTTGTGGTTTTTTGTTTTTTGTTTTTTTGTTTGTTTGTTTGTTTGGTTTTTTTTGTTTTGTTTAAAACTAAAGACTGGCCTCATTGATACTGGTAGGTTGTTTGCTGCTGTTTCTCCTACAATATTTGAGAAAATCTTTTTGTTTAGATATATGAACTTTGCAGTAACGCAGCTTGATATCTGCAGTTTCAAGTGAGTTGGAGATGTTTGTCTGCTTTCGTCTTCTGTAGGCTCAAGCAATGTGCTCCCTTTCCTGGAGGGAGGTAGTAGAGAGGGAGTTAAATGATCAGTCTAAAAAACGTGCTTTCACATAAGCATCTTATCAGAATAATTTCAGTGATCAGCTAGGGCTTGCAGATACTAACTGCCTAGCATGGAATTCTTTTGTGAGCTTAAGGAGGAAGAGTATCCCACCGGAGAGGTTTTGGAAGTATGTCAGTTGCTGTTCTGGCAACTGTGCGATGCTTTCATTTACACTGTTCTCATGCTCTTACTGGCAGTAGGCTGTAGCATCTGGGATGCCAGCATGTTTGCTTTCATGGGACATGGTTTAGGCTTCTTTTTCAGGCTTATCTGTTTAAGACAATAACTGTGTAGTAATCCCCGCCCCGAATTTGAATGCATTTTTGCCATTATACAAATAATGAAGAAAATGGCAATGGAATGATAGGAAGTGCTAGTACTGGCTTCCCTTCTAGTTTTGAAAGTTACTGTGGTTATTGCATGCCGGAATGCTATTATTTGCCCCTACTTCAATGATGGAGCACTTGATTCTTTTCGTCCACAAAATCACAGAATATTTTGAGTTGGAAGCAAGAAAACAAAGCTTTTCCCAGCTCTGCCAGTGAACAGCAGTGCTTGCCAGTTACTGCAATGATATTAACATGGAGAGAGCTACTGTTGAGATGGGAATTGACCCAATTATAGTCTTTGAAAAGTAGCATAATATGGTATTGGCTGTATTTCTGCTATTCCTTTGTGTTAGCATGTATAAATATGTGGTCTTAATTTGTCCACGTTAACTTTAATCCCCTAAATACTTTAGCCTAGCATAATCTATCTCACATGTAGCACGATGTAGTTTTTCAATGGTAACTTGATTCTGCCTGTTTATCTGAAAGTGTAGTTCTGGCTCTTACACCCATTCAAATAATAGAGGTGACTTGCAATAAACTCTGCCCTCTTACTCCTTTGAGGACTGAATATGTATGGCAGAAGTTGCGTTATTTCTATTTCCCCAGTTTCTGTCATGTGCTCTTGGATTTGTATTTGAATCTCTAGCAGTTTTGCTCTTCATATTGTAGTTGAAAAAAGTCCTGTGTACATAAACTGCATGTTCTCCTTTCACTGTAAAAACAGAAGGCTACAGATACAAACACAACAGTATTCCAGTCATGCCGTAAAGAATATATGGTGAATACTTCCTGAGAAATCTGCTGTCTAACCAGGAGGTTAGAGAGAAAGTTAGGTGGACACTTGATTATTTTCCACTGACTAGAACTTTTATGATCTTAGATTTATGCATTAAATGATTGTATACTGGTAAATTACAAAAAAACCCTCCTCAATGTTTCTGTTTCAGTAAGTAACTTAAACTGGGAACTGTCTGCTTCTGTTTCTGATCCCCAAACCCAGTGTTTCTGTGGAGGAAGAAGGACTGCAAGAATCTAGTGGTTTTAATAGTGTCTGGCACACCCTGACATTTTACTTGTGTTCTGCAACAGAAAAGGGAAGGTAATTATACCGGCTGCTACTTTGTTTTCAAAGGCTTAGTATCTGGTGTACATAATTTTCATCAGTTGCCAACAAGGCATCCTGTGTACCAAAAGGAAGAAACAGGTTAAAGATAAGCTGCAGGTCATAAAGCAAAGAAAAGTATATTAAAGAGCATAGCCTTTTACTTTCCTTCTCTCTATCTTAGCAAATCATCACAAACCCTGAGAGTACAAATGTGTTTTTCACTAATCTTACCATTAGTATAAAATGCTGCCTGTGTTATCTGCTCTCTGCATGCAAGTCAAATCCAGTTGAAGTGAAGAAAATCTGGGGAGAATACCATGCTGCAGAGCTGTGGGGGTTTTTTTTATTTTTTGGGGGGGTTTTTGTTTGTTTTGTTTGTTTGTGGTTTTTTTTTGATGTTTGTTTGTACTAATGGCAACAATATATAATTTTAATTAACCTATTAAATTCTCTTACCTTAGAGTTCTACAAAACAATAAATAGTCTCTGTGCTAAGAATAACTAAGTAGTTTAAGACTGAGCTGTTCAATATACCTGTTTGCTGAGTTTGTAAATAAAAGTAGTTATTTCCCAGTAAGAGCAAATATGAATGGAAAGCTGTTCTCTTCATGTTTGTTTTGTTGTTTGGACTGTTGTATCCCCTCTACTTGACTGTTTGGTCACTTCTTGACAGCTCAACTGATTTATTTGTTTTTCAGTCACGTTTAGATTTTGATGAGGACAGTGGGGTTTTTTCATAGACTGTCAACTGCTTTCACATTTTCATTAGCAGAGGAGACTTCTAGAAATGGAAACTGCATCTGTTGTGGTACTGTGGTGTCTTTTTTGGCAGCTATAAAGTATGACGTATATCGAGAGAAATTAAATAGGTTGTATATGGGTGTTCAAAATTAAGAAAAAATATGGTAGCCATGATGTGTCATTGTAGCATGCCAGGTGATTTTGATTGTATCTACTTTTGATGTATACATCTAAAAAAAAAAATTCAAGTAGCAGTAATCTGTAAAAATCTGGGTTTTGTATAGCCACAAATCATGCTTCAAAAACTGTTGGAAATATTCAACTGGCTGGGAGAACTCACAAGTGAAGTTACAGCTTGAACTAGGTCCTAAAAGTCTCTTAAGTGAAGGGTCAGTTTTCTCTGTAACCATCACTGTGACTCCAGCTATTAAAATATTGCGTTTAAGTTATCTTTAAAGCTAGAATACATGTTTGTTTGTTTTTGTGGGTTTTTTTTGTTTTGGTTTGGTTTTTTTTTTTTTGCATTGATACTGTTTGAGAACTCACAGTAACTTTTGGTGGGTAGTGAATTAGATTTCAGTGAACACAGGATGCCTTGTGGCCCCCACTGCATTCAGTGTCTCTCTGTAGTACAAAACAGTTGGTGTTGAACTTGTTTTTGGTCTTTTTTCTTGGGCCATCACTCCGGTTAGTAAATGGCACTGGCTCTAAAGGTGTCAATGTCTATCTTAATGTTACACAATTTCAGCTTATTTCAAAATCGATCAGAAGGTGTTTTGAGAGAGTCAACAATTACAAAAGGAAGGTGAAATTGACAACTGAGTTTTTTACAGGAGTTGGATATCTACAAATTTTAACTGGTTTGCTATTTTTGCAAGGTGGTTTTCAAACTCTACTTCAGTGGTAGGCTGACTTGAGAGAAGCTGTTTATTTCAAAGGAGTGTTCATTTGCCAAGGCTCTATTGTGCAGCTGCCTTTTTAGAGATGCGCTGATTCTAAATGTGTTGCATGTTCAGCATCCCTCTCTGTCCACCTTTGTTTCTTAAAACAACATTTGTCTTGTCACATTGCTGTAAAAGAAGCTGGAATGGAGTCTTCTACTATTGCAACAAGAAATAATGAGCACTATTTTTCCAAAATATTTTTACCTTTTGAGGTAAGCATACTATTTTACTTTATAAACTGTTTGTATTGAGTGCAAGTGGAAAGTATTATGTTTTGTAAATAAAGGCTGATTTAATCTGCTTGTGATATTTTTGCTATTGTAGTGTTTACAATTTTAGACTTTTTAAATATGCTGGAGTTGTTTCTTTTTGAGAATAGCAAAATGTGTCTGATTCCTTCTTTCATATCACCATTTACTCTGGGCTACAGTTTGAAGCAACAGTGGTGTTGGAGCCTTCAGTTTTCTGTATAAGGCTGCAGACCAACACCTTATTTTCTAGATCTCAAGTTGTTATTATAGACAGTTATAGTTGAACACATGTTCCAAACTAGAGAAATGTTGACCTGAAATGTCACAAGAATAAAGACTTTGTAAAAATTTCCTCTATAAAGGACTGAGGAAGTAGAGTAAAATCCATGTGGACAGGTAATTTGTGCTTTATTTTTGTCTATTGGAGGAAATGCACTGCTACTGAACTATCTCATGGCATAATACTGTAACCATATGGTCATGATTAATGCATAAGTGTACTTAATTAAAAATTTGACAGTCCTTTCTTTCCCCCACCCTGCCCCCTCGTTTTGCTCTCTTCATTGTGTAGTGTTAACTAATAGGAATGAAATCTTAATCTGCACAATTATTTTCCTTGACTGTTAGAGAAAGTGATAACCTTTGGGAGACCAAATAGCTCCTGGGAGTCCTTGCAGAACCATGTTGTTCTATATAGTAAAGTCTGTCTTCCGCACAGCCTGACCAGCATCTTCTACATACAGTCGTCATTATGAAAAAAATCTTGGTGCATAACCAATACTTGAAATTCAGCTAAGGTTTAGTAGGCTTTCTTTGAGTCATTATACAGAAGTGTACAGAGGCTACCAAACTTAAAAGGTAAAATTAATGTTTATTTTCAACATGATACTGAAAAACATTCAGTTCTGTGTTCAGATGATTAGTTCAGTCTTCTGCCAAGAAGCATCATCAGCTCTGATCCAGGAAGGGAGATTTGATTTGATTTATAAAGATCACCGAGTAGGTTCTCCCCCTGTGCTGACTGGCTTTTTTAGCATCAGGTAACTGTTGGCCCTCTGACTTTTCTGTTTTTTCCCTTCCAGCTGATACTAGACTGCTGCAAATAAGTAGCCGTGCAGTTCCTGTTCTCGCAAAGTTTTTTATAAGTATCCTCCTACAAAGTTACGCTATTTTGTTGTTTCAGGTTTTAAAGAATTTGTCTGCCAGTAGAATTGTACCAAGTTATCTGCTTTACAGTAGTGCTTTTTCAGATGCAAAACCATACATGTAGGCACAGACTTAAGAGAAAGTAGAGTTCTTGCCTGTTGATGTTTTTTGGCTGCCTGTGCAGACTAGTACCCTTGAGGAGGGATTTATGTAAAACATTTTCATAAAACAAAGATAATTTCCCACTCTTCTTGGTTAGAGTGAATCCTCAAATCAGCGTGAAAGGGGGAAGTTCAGAAACAAAGAAAAATAACATGGTTGTCTTCCTGCTGGAGAGAAAATGTGACATAATGCTATGCTGATGGTAACCAGAACCCAAGGTCTTAAAAAAAGAAGCCGGGTTCTTTTGGGTGAGACTCTGTGTGTTGGGTGGTAGAAGGGTGGATGACAGTGCTTCAGTTTGCTGTGTCAGGCAATTTGATATTTCAAACTGATTTTGGGTATGAATTTATGTCAAAGATTTTGAATGAAGGTTAACTTAAACATGGCTTCACAAGGACGTTTTGAAGAACAGCTTCTGCCAGATCTGGATTTGTTTTCATTGTGGGCTTTCTTTTTCCAAAGAAATCTGCTCTAGTAGCAGTCTTGGAGTCTGTGTTTATGTGACATGGCGTATCTCCAAAGGGTTGGGAATTTGTTTTTGAAGAGTGGTGATGTAGCTATTTCTTTATTCTAGTTGCATACAAAATCAACCATCTTTGTTCTGCTCATTTTAATATATTCATTCCATGAAATAGATACAACCCTCAGTTTTTTCCTTGAAACTTGCCTTGCCTTTGTGACATTATCAGTGCCTTTGCTTGAAGGACTGGCTTTCAAACCCCTGAGTTTGTATTTACTGAGAGGGATATCAAAATTAATGTTTTTGCTTTTCCTGTCTGAGATTTGTTCATAGCAGGTACTGATGACAAGAGTAGAGTATGTGAGCTGCAGAGAATTATTCTCCATTGGTGGAGATTATCAGCACGTACGTATGGGTAGAAACTACCACAATACAGAAACCCCCTCAAATTTAGCCTTTGAAGCTCTGTGTAGGCAGCTAGATTCAGAAATTGAAACATTACAATAAGTACTTGAGAGTGGTTTCTGGATTTTAAAATCTTACTTTGATGTTTTTGACTGTAAGCTGTACTGTTGTACTTTGGTGAAGCCAGTATAAGCATTTGTCTGGTGTAAGAAAAAAGCAGTCCATTTGGTGGCTTTTTTGTTAAGAGCAACACCACATAGGAATTCTTGCCTGCCATTGTTCCCTCTAACCATGTGACTGCTCTTAAAGGTTTTCTGTCAGACTAGTGTGGTTTTCCAGTGGAAAGGTCAAATTTTTCAAGCAGTCTTCCTTTCCCATTGCCATAATAGTAAGTACTGCTATACTCTTGAGTAGCTTGTTTTCTGATCAGAAAGCACGTCTAATGAAGTACTGCATGGGCACTTATTTGTTAAATTGGTGAATAAGTGGTCTCAATTGTTGAAGAAAGCAAATAAACTGACATAATTATTTTGTTAAGAGCCAGATTTTAAATATTACTGTTTCACTGTAATAACTGATTGACTAGTTCAGTATTGGCTGCTTCTGTAGAATGTGCATCTGATAGCCTCAGACCATGGGTGGAATGGTCCTTGTCTTGAAATTTTGGGGAATGGGACACTTAATTGCCAAACTGGCACAAACTCCAAAGGCAGTCATTCTAGAAAAAAATGTGTCAAAACTCAGAGCTTTAATTCTGCACAAACTTTCAAGGAAGCTTTTTATAAAGGAGTAAAAGCAGATTTTTCTTTTCCTGTTTTTGAATTTAATTTCTCCGGAAGTGCATTTATTGAGGGAAGTGGAATTCTTGTGTTGACAACAGCATTGGTGCTCCAATGTTTAATAAAATAATGCTTTTGATTGTTTTAATTATTGTTACTTTTTTAAAGAATGTGGTTAGAAGAACTGTTTACTTTTTCACAACTTTTTAAGAGACTAAGAGCTTTCACTTTATTTAAATTTCTCTTTATTCAGTGTTCTTCTTTAGGCAGTAAGAACTGTTACTTGTCAATATATGATATGTCTGAATGAAGTTTTGCTTTCTAGTGCCCTTATCCAGGTCCCAGTATTGTTATTCACCTAAATCTCCTTTGTTTCCTGTTTGAAGTAGATCAAATTGGTATCTTTTAACCAGATTTTTAGCTATAAGTCTTTGACTTTTCCTTTGGAGAACAGAGAACATAAGAAGAAGAGTCTGAAGAGGAGTGTTACTGAATTAAAAAGGAAGTCTAGTGTTGGACTCTAGATAATTTTCCCAGTGTGTCTTGCACAGACAGCTGTGCATGGCAGTGTATGATTATACAGGCAACTATGAAGATGTCTTCTTTGAGGGGTGTGAGTATGACAGTTTTGTAGAAAAAATACATAGCAGCACAGGGTAGAAATGAGACTCTGGAAGCAACAAGGATGTTTGATGGCTATTCATTTTCAAGTCAGGTGTTTACCTTTTGAATGTCAGTCTAAGTCTAGCTCAGGTGGGCTTTTGCAGGAGCCCTCTTTTAATCAGTTTATTAACATTAATAGATGTATGTGATCTCAATTACTGTGTATCAATACTTAGCAGGAACAGATAATTTACTGGGCAATACTGAGTTTTAGCCATCAGCGTGCTTGCAGCAAGCATGGGTAGAGCCTTTCCCAAATCTTCGTTTGTGAAGCCTGGACATGACTACTGAGTACTTCGCTAGAGAGTTTGCTAGGCTCAGCTGGTCTGCAACCCATAAAGCAAGGAGGGAGGAAAGCAGAATTGAGGAAGGGAGCAGGATAGAAGTTTAGAAAAACCCGTTAGGGTTGAAGAAAGGCAGAAGAAAAAAATATGAAAGGATGTATACCAATGGGTATCAACACAGCACAGTAGGAACAGTTGCTCTGCTTTAGGATAAAATAGTTGGCAGAGCACAGGGAGTGGGCACTGAAGAGCTGGAGGAGCAGATGGGGCTTAGCAAAAAGAGGGTAAATCATAGAATGAATTTAAGCATATTATTTTTGATCTTGTGCCTTTAAAGTGACGGTGGGTAGACCAAACACCTGTTCTTTATCATCACTTTTTAGGAAATGTAAATAAACCTGAATGTTAATTGACTTCTAAAACTTCACCTCAGCTTACTTGTAAAATATTTGCTGGTGTGTTTGTTCCCTTTGGCATGCTGAATCACCATTGTAGATGCAGCTGGTGTGAGCTACGTCTATTACTTCATTGTTAATGTTTTCAACCAACTGTAATCTGATTACTGACTGCTTGATTTCATAGAATTGTAGAACTGTTTAGATTGGAACAGACCTTAAAGATCATTGAGTCAAACCTTTAACCCAGCACTGCCAAGTCTCCCACTAAACTATGCCCTGAACATCACAACTACATATCTTTAAAATACCTCGACGACTAACAGATTCTTTGAATGTAGCCCTTGCATGTTGTTTGTGATGTTTTTTTTCTGCAGGTGGATGTTTTTTCATCAGCCGTCAGGGCATACATGAGTACATGCCTTAAAAATTTTTCATGAAGAAACACGTATGGCCTGTTTTGTTTGATGTTTGTTCATGACTTCAGAAACACAGAGCACTAAATTGTAGTGCTAAATTTTATGAAATTAGAATACTGAGATTTCTATAAGGTACTGCTAGCATTAGGCTGCACAACTTGAAGTTGCAATTTTTCTAATCATTCTTGATTACATCTTCCTTTTTCGCATGCCAGGGGTAATTAAATGTTGACTTAATTGTAGTGCTTTAGATTTTTGCTGACAAAAACCTGCTTTAGAAAGTGCAAATTCCTGTTCTAGTGATGGTTGTCTTCTTCAAGCCTATATTTTAACACACAAAAATACCACTTGGAAACTGTCTAAGCAAAACTAAAACCAATCTGAATCACAGTGTAATTGGCCTCTTTGAACTACAGTAAGCTGTAGAATTAGCTGAAATGGTGGTACTTACTGGGCACATCTTTCTGTTCAGTGGTTGTTATACCTGCCAGTCACTTCTCTGCCTCTTTTGCTGAAGTCCAGGATAGGAAAGGGTTGTGCTTTCTGGAGGATACTTACTGAGTAATTGAATTCAAGTGATGGAAAGTTCAGTTCTGTTTCACAAGGCAGCATACAAATCTGTACTGCACAAAGATGAAATGTTTAGCAGCCATAAATGAGATCACTAGTTGTGAGATAGCATTGCACTTTATTGCGGAAAGCAGCTACCTATGGAAATTGCAGGAAAGTGAAAGATGTCCTGAAACACTGACCTAGAAGAGGATGAAGTTTTGGTGATGCTCTTCAGCATTTTAGACTGTAAGACTTACTTTTTGGTATGCCAGCTGGCATAACTAATTTTATATCTGAATTGAATCTCTAGAGGGGTAGAGGGTAAAGTTGACACCACCCTTGTCAATACACTTCTCTGATGTTCTGTTTGTCAACTTGGCACACATTCTCAAGAGTTAAGATATGAATTGCTGAAGATGCACCTCTAGTTCTTGTAAACTCCAAGAAGGTTTTACGGAAATTCAGGCATCAGTATTTTATGTGTAATACAGTGAGTTACCATACTAGAATCTTTTTTTTAAAAGTACAAAGTCAATATTTCATAGTAGTTCTGTAACAGTTTCTAAAAAAGTATCACGTACAGCCTTGCAGATTGAAAAATACTTCTTTACTTACTGTGAATATATAGGGTTATAATTTTAGATAAGGCAAAACATTCTTGGCACTTCTTGTGATAATACCTCTTTAGTTGACTCAGAAAATAGAGATTATAGTGATTTCATGGCAGAGTGACCATAGAAAAATAATTCTTAGTACTGAAGCAGGTCTTGGTTCTGGCTTTTTGGTTTTGCTATAAGGCGCACTCATAAGCAAGTGTGAAAATAAAACTTTACTTATCTAGCCTGCCTGGTATGTTAGAAAAGTATTGATTGTTCTTGAAATTGATTTAGAGATGCAGCTTGATGCATGCTTCTGTGATGACTGTATAAAATCTGTGGGCCTGTTCTAACTGGGGTTTAGTGTTTGTATTATAAACAGCCTCCTGACTGTGCTGTTGGCACTGCTGTGTGTGCTGCCCAGGAAATGGGCTAGTGTGACCTCTGAAGCTTTACTACAACCCCCCACACCTTGTGAGCAGTCATTTAAATGCAACTTTTAATGGCCTTTTATTAGACATAGAAAGCATCTTGCTTGGAGGATGAATGCTTTTAATGTTCCTTAATGGCTTGCTTTTAAAATCATATCAATAACATTTTCTTTGTCTAATGCTGTATTAGGCAGATTAGTTTTGCATGAGAGGTTGTATCTTGTTTCTGCAGTTTCAGAATTGGACTTTGTCTTCAACTAACAGTCAGTAGAGCCAGTCACATCCAGATCTGCTGCTTTCTCAAAGTGGTTTTGATAATTAAAACTTGCTATCTGTCGCTAAATTCAAATGCTGTGTTTTCCCCTACGCACTAATCTCCCTTCAGTGATGAGCTTTTGAAACTTGACTGTCAGTTAAAACAAGAGTTGGGGCCTGATAGTCTGGGTGAAATGTGCAACTGAGGATGCGACCCTTGAATGGGACCCTAGAACTTGGTGATTTTTAACTGCATGGTTACAGTTGGTGCAATGCACTGCAATTTGTCTTTCTATTAATATTCCAGCCATTTCTACTCTACTTCTTGTCTTCCATGGTATCTTAACTCATCTCCTTAGCCACTTCATTCATTCCTCTCCATTCTATTAGAGCAGGAAAAAACCTGGTAGATATATATATATATAGGTCACTCTCTTCCCTTGATTGGTAGGCTATGTTGCATAAGCACATTGGGTGTACAAGCATCTGTGTTCAGGCATCTTCCTGATCACTGCCTCCCCAACTCCAGTGAATCTTTTACAATTCTTAATGTTTTTAAAGAGTCTGTTGGTAATGACAGTACTAAACAAGGGTTTAGTGATTCTGATCTTGGACTGTTGTTCTGGGAGAAATTGTTATCTTCTACCTGCTGAGGCTCCAAAAAACTGCCCAGTCACCCTGGTTTCTCTAGCCTCTGGTAACAGATAGCATCTGTCTGAGCTTCTACTCCATCTAAAGAATGGAAGTTAATGTTTTCTTCAAGGATGCTGCAAAGAGGTCTCTAAATCTGTCACTTGTTTTTGTAACTGTTATGCAGCTAGAGTTAGTTGCCAGATTTTTTTAGGTTGCATAGTTTCTCAGATAATTATTTGAAAGATGTCATTATTAGTTAAGTTCATGTTTCTGTAGTGTTTGGGAAAGTTTTGAGCAAGAATCAGGATTTTGACAGGGATGTTTCACTCTGAATTTGCTTTCTATTAACACTTGAAAGGTTGTCTTTGGGGAAGGACAATTCTAATGTCTGACAGTCATGAAGAAAATTGAGAGATGTCCTGAGACTCTCTGCCTTCATTTGAGGTGATACTCCTGTTACTAGTGGTTTGCTGCTATTTTAGAAAGAAGTTTAGAGAAGATACCATCTGATCTAGGCAGTAGCCCTAGCTGAGAATTACTCTGAAATAGAGAGAAGCTTACCTATTTAAATGTATGTTGCTAAAGGTTTGTTCTGTGCCTTCTAAATTTCTTTGAAGAGTAAGGTCTGTACGAAGAAAATTTCTAGAGTTATTTGAAGTTGTTTGATAGTAGTAGAAGGAAAATGGTCAACAGTGCAAATTAATATGGAAAATCAGCAGTAATTTAAATTTTTTTCTTTATATGTGATTGTTGCTTTGACTAAAATTCAGTTATGATGTCATCTCTTGTCTGTCCTGCTTAGTTGGTCTGAGTACTTGAAAATGCCACAAAAATTACATACCTGCCAAAGATTATTAAATATCAAAATGCAATACTGTAATCAAAATGTAATACTTTGCATTTGTTGTGTTGGTTCCCTGTGTTGTTACCCTTTCATACTTTATTTCCCGCAAATTATGTGCAGGTCTTCCTGATCCTGACTTTGTGTGAACATAGTTGTTTTTGAACTAGCATGGATGACTGTTCCACGATGCTCTAAAGAAATTAGGGGTTTTTTTTAAGGTTGTTAGCTGCAAAATGATGGTTTT
>JAWWEU010000111.1:42515943-42564976 GCA_035583155.1 Acropternis orthonyx | reverse complement strand
AGTAGAAGGAAAATGGTCAACAGTGCAAATTAATATGGAAAATCAGCAGTAATTTAAATTTTTTTCTTTATATGTGAGTGTTGCTTTGACTAAAATTCAGTTATGATGTCATCTCTTGTCTGTCCTGCTTAGTTGGTCTGAGTACTTGAAAATGCCACAAACATTACATACCTGCCAAAGATTATTAAATATCAAAATGCAATACTGTAATCAAAATGTAATACTTTGCATTTGTTTTGTTGGTTCCCTGTGTTGTTACCCTTTCATACTTTATTTCCCGCAAATTATGTGCAGGTCTTCCTGATCATGACTTTGTGTGAACATAGTTGTTTTTGAACTAGCATGGATGACTGTTCCACGATGCTCTAAAGAAATTAGGGTTTTTTTTTAAGGTTGTTAGCTGCAAAATGATGGTTTTGAAAGTAAATTTGGGCAACGTGAATAATGAATGATGTGATTTCTAATGACCGTCACATTATCTGGATGGATTAAAAACCTTTCAAAAACTAAATGTGTGAGAAACATGAGTGTATTCCTACTGTATAAATAGTGTTCCAGCAGTTTGTAAGCAGACCCCGGATATTTAACACAGGACTTGACAGTTCAGGTTATCAGAGAAAAAAAATACACACAGGCTATCAGTTTAGTGAGGGGTGAAATTACTTGTTCCTTTACAGTTCAGTGAAGAAAAATGTCTTCTGTTCCTTAATGTGAAGTTGCACTACTTTTAAGAATTTGTTCTTTACTTAACCTGCGCCTTCTGCTAAGGTGTGGCAATTCGTGTGATGTCCTTTGACAAACCTGACACTAAAAGAATTTTATGTTTTACCCTTTGTTCTCTCACTTAAAACCAAAACTTAGGGAAAATTTTGAGGGCACAGAGCACTCTTGCAAACAGTCCTTTTTCAGACTGACTTTTAAGGTTTTCAGTAGAGCAAGATTTGACTTGAAAAAATTGTTGTAGCTCACTTTTTGCTGTTCTTTTATTGCAAGTTGTTAGGTTAAGGATATCTTTTGAAGTTTTTATCTTCTGAAACTGTGAACTCTGCAGTGGTTGGGATTCCTGGTTTTGAAAATACTTGTTCAGAGCATGACTGACAAATGAAGACAAAGCTTCCTTCCTTAGTTTAAACAGGAAGGTACATTGTTGCTTTTGAAGACTCAGGGAGCCCAGGTTAGCTGGTGTAAAATGTCTCTTTGGGAATCCTAGTTAGTTTCTTGCAAAGATGTTTCTTGACATGCATGTAGAGAAGGAAATACCCTTTCACTTGCAGCTGTCTTCTCCTGTCTGCAGGAGAAAAAAAGTTGTATTTCAGGAGATTATTTTTGATCTGTATTGAAACCTTTGGCAAGGTGTCTCTAGAGCTTCTTTGTAGAAGCATGATGATTATACATTTAAGGTATTTTGTACCATTTTAGATACTGAATGCTTTAAGGGCCTTTCTGAAGCTAAAACTGTTACTAAACTGCTCCGCGTTTCTGGCCTGGACATCTGTGTCTAACTTCAGTATGCATGCTTATAAATATCCATGCTTAATTTGCACAGTATTTTAACTGAGATTGTGCCATCCAAGATTCGATGATATTGTCTGATTTATTTTTTTCCTTCGGTTCCTCACAGTCGTGATGATTTTGAATTACTCTGAAGACACCACAGAGAGATCAGATTTTCCCCAAAGCAACTCTGCTGAACTGAAAGTTATTAGAAATGTCATAGTACTAATCTCCAATATTGCTTTAGCAATTAGGTGGCTCTTAAGTACTCAAAATCCCTTTACCAATTAATGATGACAGACTTTTAGCTCTGTGCATCTCTGGTAGGAGTTTTATGCGAAAGATCTGCTTTTACATGATAAATTACTTCCAGCATGCTTGCAGAGTAGGAGTTGAAATGCCTTTATGTATAAGTTTTGTCTTTAAACTTGCACCAAATAGGCCTAATATATGGGATCCTTAAGACAAATGTGTATATATTTTTCTTTTCGTTCTCTGTCAAGGTATCTTAAATTTTTTGGCATTGATGAAGATAATCCACCAAGATAATTTTTTGTGTGTGTGTTTGTCTAACTATAAGCCAGTTTCTTTTATTTCCTCTTCCCTTCCTCACTATTCCCCAGTTATTATCAGTATTAGCTTCTTGTTTTGAAGTGGAAGGATTGTTATAGCTCTACCTTTACTTCTCCATTCTTCCTGAATGATTTGTCCTCGAGAGCGCAGTTGTGACATAATTCTAAAGCCTTATTCCTTAGGCATTTTTATTGCTTTATTTGTTTTGTTCTGTGATACAGTAAGCCAAATAGTTAATATTTTGAAATTTCTCACTGAATCTCAGTTAAAAAAAAAGTTTGATTAGCACTCTGAGTTTTGTACCGATAAATTGTTGGTGGGGAGGGAAGGAAGGTAGAGGTTTGGGAAAGATTGCTTGTTTAAGAGGAGAAGCAAATGTTTCAACTGACTCCTGGCTAACTTTTTTTTTGTCACCTGTGTAATGTTGATAAGGTTCTTCACTGACTTTTTAATTTTGTCTTTCTCTTATCTGGGAACCTGCCTGCTGTCTTGACTGTATCTGAGTTCTCTCTTTTCTTGAAATCACTGTCTTTGTAAGAAATGCCATAGCTTTAAATCAAGTTACCTGAAAACAAGGCTAACCCTTTCCACCTCCTCAGATCATTAGTTATTGCAGAGGACTAATAGTTGTGTGAAATGGTGACTTTCATCTTCTAAAAGTACTGTACAGCTGTTAGAGTAATAAATGAATTATTGTAATGCAAATTTTATCTTTTCAGTGCCTTTCTCTAGATTTGCAGAAACTTTATTCTCAATTATGTGAAGTTTTGATCAAGTAAAGGATGGCTTCAGAAAAGTCATCCTTAGAGTAACTGGGAAATCCCTTTTGTTGTCAGCATAACCTAATTAGTTTAACATTGTTTGGCTTTTAGCGATTGCTAAATGGAATCAAATTAAATTGCACATGTCTATTTGTGTCCAAAATAATAATTTTGGAAGTTTGACAAATGGTCTCGCCTTTGTTATCACACACTCATTCTGGGATAGTTTCCCCATTAAAAATGAAAATAGGGGTGCCTATGAATCTAACCAGAAGATTAGTGAATTAGCTCTGTACCTAAGTATGTGGAGGAGCTAGGGCCTAGTTGCATCCCTAATAGGTGACTTAGACTCTGTAATCATGCCAATTAAGAAAAATAAAATGTTTCTTCCATTGGTTGCTGAGACACCTTACTGCTTGTTTGAGGTGAGGCCATGGCCCTGTGCAAGAACCCATGCTGTACAGTGCGAGATGGGCAGCAAAACTGGCTGTTAGTCTTTCTCCCGCTGTTTATGCTGTTTAGTTAGGCATTCACTTGTGTGCCAACAAGTCAGTCTCTAGGTCATGTAGTGCAGGCCATCACTAGGGAAGTGAAGGTTTGCCTGTTTTTGAGGCATGCTTATCCATCCTGTCATTAAGGAAGTGTGTGTATATATATATATATATATCTGTTGCTGATGTGCCCGATGATCTGATCAGAGATGAGGCTAAAGTTGTATTAGACATGAATGGCCTCACAAAAGTGGGACTAAGGGCACAGCAAACACAAGTGGAGCACACATATCCAGGCTAAAGAAGAGCAGTGTACTCCCCTGTGCTTGCTGCTTTTAAAGATCTTTTAAAGGAATAATTGGTTATCAGTTGCTCTCTCCCCCAGACTCATATGAATCTACAGAATAATGGTTTCCTGGCAGAGCACACGGCTGAGCTGGCAGCTCTGAGCAGGCGGGTATTGCCAACTTCTGCATGGTGCAGAGGATGGCCCGTGGCCAAGCAGTGAGCCATGAACTCTGGGGATAGTTCTTCTGTGGGTCATTGTGGAGGCACTGAAGTGCATTCTGCCCAAAACGCAGCCTTTTGAGTTAAGAGGAAAACTACCAAGTTTTGTTTGTGCTGGCAGATTGGCCTAACAATTTTATTCAGCTCTCGCTCTTCAGTTAATGCATCGAAAAGATATGAATCATGTTGCAGTACATGGCTGTAATGCCTTCATTCTGAAGTCTTAAAATTCTCTTACCAAAGAATGATGTCAGGAATAGCTGTTCTTCATTAAAAAAATGAGGAAAACCTAAATATAATACTAAATATAAATATAATAAAGTGTGTGTAGAGAGACTTCAATGCTGGAAACATTTTATAAAGAAGTGCTTAAATCCTTGGTGCAGTGCTGATAAAGTAGATGGTCCAGAATGTGTTCACTGCATGAAAAAGCTAGCTGCTGCTGAATATTTGACTGTTCTGTAACATTCTATTAATTTTATCTTTTAGATAGTTGGAGTAATGTTTACAGGATGCATTCCTTCAAGGGTTTAAAACCAAAAGTTGAAAATCCTTTGCTTTAGTCACCTGCTCAATATGGAAAGGAATGTTATTAGGTAATACTTCAATGTATTAAATTAGAGAATTCTGAGAGATTTACCAAGTTATTCTTCAATCTTCTGTAAAGCAGAATTGTCTTAGCAAACAATACCTTAATTGGTAGACCAAGATGTAGATCTAGTGTACTTCTAATAAATCTTAGATTAAACAGAATATTATTCAGAGTGGGACTGCTGTCAACCCACAGATAAGCATTCACACAGAAACTTTAGGGTTAGCATGTTTCCTGCATTTTCCCTGATCTGATTTTGATAAAGTGCTTTTTTGTCTGTTTGCTTCTGTATAAATCTTATCACTAGTAATTTCATTAAAGAACATTTAAAAGATGAACATTTGTTTGCTTGGATGTGAGTCACTGAGAAACTAATACAAGAGCTTGATAAGATCATGAGTAGGAGGAAGAGAAAGCCAAACTTGGTTTTCTTGCACTGCAGTGAAACTTGGCAGCCTGAGGATTCAAGAATTTAATTTCTTTATTAATACATTTCTCAAGATGGATGACATGTGGTATGTTTTTCTGGGATAAGAGCAGTATTGACTGCCAGAACAGTTATTTCATTTTCTGTTCCCTCCTTTTTAGACTTCCTTCCTATGAAAGGAATATGTTTCTCTATAATTTGCTGGATGTGCAACGAAAAATCTGTTCAGCCGATAGTTGGTTTTTTGTTTTTGTTGCCCAGGGATTTCTTATCCTTCTACTGTGGTATTTGGCTTTATCATAGTACCATGAAAGACCAGTGGAAAAGGAGAAATACTGTTTTTTATTTGTTTTCATGCTGGTTAATGTTGCTGTGAAAGGTGCCGTAGAACAATAAAGAATGATTCCTCAGTCTGTGTCCTGGAAAGGCAGGCTTCTGAGGTGAAATCTGCTTTTACTCTTAAATAGAAATCATATGGTGGAAATCTAGTTTGTTGCTAACAGATTCTTGTTTTGTTACAAAAGTGTACTACTTACCACTCTTAAGAGGAGGAAAGACCTGTTTAAAATTTTACCTGTAAGCATCATAGAGTCACAGAATAGTTTGGGTAGGAAGGGGCCTTTAAAGATCATCTAGTTCTAAGTTCTCTGGCATGGGCAGGGACACCTTCCACTAGACCAGGTTGCTCAAAGCCCCATCTAAGCTGGCCTTGAACACTGCCAGGGATGGAGCATCCACAGCTTCCCTGGACAAGCTGTGCCAGTGCCTCATCTCCCAGTAACAAATTTCTTCCCAATATCTCATTTAAACCTACCCTTTCCAGTTTAAAGCCATTCCCCCTTGTTCTATCACTACATGCCCTTAAGCAGTAGGCACCTGGAAAACGAATAGAACAAATGGCATGTTTAGAAGTTTTGTACCTTTTCATAAGTGTTAAATATGTGCTGTGTTTCGGTTTTGCTCATCCCTTCAGTTTCCATTTTTCCTGTGTGCAGGAACCTTTGTTGTTGTTGTTGTTAAATTGTATTCAGGGCAGTTTTGGTGTAGAAAATAACCTTGTTGAGAAAATATATCCTTTCAATGGGATCAACAGGGGTCAGAAAAATGCTAGTGAATTTGCTACCAGAAAATTGAATTTGCTTACATATTTTTTAAAATGTCTTGCACATCCTTTTTCTGGGTCAGTCTAGTAGGTGAGATTTAGTGTATCTTCCAGTGACTGGAGAGAAAAAGAGCAAAACCTCGCAGGGCACAAACTCCTTTTGTTCTAAGGTTTCTGAGTAGACAAGTCATCTGTTTTCACAACCAGATTATCCTTCTGATGGCTCAAATCTGCTACCTTAGCTGGGCCATGCCCTCCCAACACATTATCCAGACGTGCTGTAACCTTTCTGCTGTGGTGTGCACTTGGCTTTTCTGGCTCTGCCACAGGAAGAGGAGTGGTATAGTTGGTCTGGCAGAACACCTTTTATTGCATGTCTGGGTTCACATTAGTACTTGCGTGCTCTTGAGCTTCACATCTTTCACCTGGGTCATAGCTAGCATAGCTTGGACTCCAGACTGTGTTGTGATGGTTTCTTGGAGATCCCTGAACCTGCTTTCAGTGGGAAATAAAATCAAAGGCTGGAAAGTGGTGCTCTGTTGGGGCACCCAGGAAGAGCGTAATAGACAGCTAAATGGAAGGCATGAAAAAATCAGCTTGAAAGTATTCTCTGATAGTTTTGAGTTACCACTAGAAGACCTCTCTGTCAAAGCAGAGCTCTCCTTCGTTCTCTGTTCTGCAGAGCCCTCATGAAGGTTACCTGGACAGACATGATCTTCTGTGTCCACCAGCTCTGCTCCTTTCCTTTCTCTGATGTCTCCTTAGTTCTTGCTAGCTGAGTGAATGGCTATTGGAATGGGCTAATCTTTTGGTGGTGTTGTGCATCTAACAAAACCAGGTTTACTTTTCTATGTATTCAGAACTAGATATCTGAAACTCATTAGAAATAAGCTTTATGGTTTTTTGAACAGTTTTTCAGCTGTAACTAAACATGTTGCCAATGTGCATGTGTAACATATCCTTCTGTGTGCTGAACCAACGTGAAAAGTGGCTTAAGAATGCTAACTGCAAAAAGTGTGGTACAGCAGCAGGGAAAACTAATTTTGATTTAGTCCTTCATTGAAAGGCAGACATGTCTAGTTTATCAATAGCATGGAGGAGTAAGATGGTACTTTGTTCTAACAGTCTCTCATTTGAGTTCCCTGACCCATGGTGTATTTTCTGCTGCGTACACTGTATTTTTTTTTTTTACCGTAGCTACAGAAATTCATGCTTTTAGTGTTTAACTGGCAATAAAGACACCTTACCTTCAAAAGTGTACAAGATTTCAGTATAATTTCTAAAAATTTGGGAGCCCTTAGGCTCGTACTGAACTTCTCCGTGAAAATCCATTGTCATCAGGGATGCAGTTCCACTTTTAAGGTGACAAAAATGTGAGAACTAAGCTAAGTAAAAATAGCCAATATTTTATTTAATCTCCAAAGGAATGATTTTGTTAAGAGAACTAATATTTGCTTTCTCTCATCTGGACTATGTATTATTCATACCGTTATATAGCTTGTAGATATTCATGATTAAGATTCACTTTGGACTTCAGAGCAGATTTGTTTTTTCTTGATCCTGCTGGTGCAGAGTTGCAGGTTTCTTTTCATTTGGACAACCACTCCTTATGATCTCTATTGCCTTCCAAAAGTTTATGGTAGAAATAGTCCCAAGATGCTTTTCTTTTCCATTATTAAACCTGAGTAGGCAGCTTGTTTGGGTTTTATGAGTAAACAGTATATTATATTCTATTTTCTCCTTCTCTTGAGAGTTCCAGAGGAGTCCCTTTGTTCTGAAAAATCTCTTGACTCTGCTTCTCTTCATTGCGCAGGTTCTGCAAATTTTTCTCAAATTCCTTATCTTTGCTCTCACTACAGAGTTTTTCTGTAATTTTATCCAGACAGATCTAAGTAGATAAAAAGGACTAATTGGTTAAAAGATGAGAAGCAATATATTGTGTTCCGAAGAGAGCCCTCTTAATATCATGCCTGAGAACTGAGAGGTTATGTTCTCCAGATCACCTTTTGTATTTATTTCCCTGCCCCATATATTCACTGTTCTAGATATAGTTGAGATCCGTGGTGGAGAGCTGTTAGGTGCTCCCCAAAATTATCCCTGAGAATTGCGATCAAATATGTAAATTGTTTTAGAGGTAGTGTATATTTTGTTGGGAAGGTGGACAAGGAAGAAAAAGCATGTGAAATAAAAACTAATATGGGGACAGTCTCCCTCTTTTATTTTAAATCATTCAGTATAGAAAAGTGGATTAAAAAGAAATAAATCAATAAACTGTTTTAATCCAGACACCTGGCAGAATGCAAGATGATAGTAAAAATCTATTAACATGTAGGAAAACTGGGCTAAGAAATATAAATTAAACAATGGGTGAAAAATGTGCTACCTAAACATTTTCAAGTTGAATATGAGAAGATAAAGGCATAGGTTCATTCCTGTAGGAAGGGACATAAAGAAATAAAAGGTGTTGCTTGCTATTCACAGGGCTTAAATTGTGGTTGCCAGTGAACTATTACCAAATACTAAATTCAGTGCACAAGTCTTGAATAATTGTTATAAGAGTTTGTATCCTCGGATTAAAAAGCCTACTCTGCTATTTGCTTGCAGTGATGTCAAGGGTATCTCACTATTCTATAAATACAATTTTACTGTTAATTAAAATACTTCTGAAAAGCAATGCAAAAGAATATTTGAAACTCTAAAAATTAAATTGCCCTATTTCTCCTTGGTGATGCTGGCAGCAGTGGTTTGTAGTCAGTGGAATAAACTGATGCTTAAGACAGAATCAATATCTTCCATTAAAGTGAAATGTAAACTTCAGTGTATGAGTTTCTCTAAGTTTATCTTTGCCTCAAGTATGCTGATTTCATAAATGTGAGATCTTCCTGTGTTCACAAATATCAATAAACCTGTGGGTGTGCACTGTGTCAGGCTTACTTTAAGCAAGCAACAAACCAAGATTGTTCTCCAAGTTGTTGTTTGTAGTCCTGCATTTAATAACATGATCCTATTACTGTAGCTAAAGAGCATTTAGACTAATAGCCTGATTAAAAAAACATTTATTATAAAGGTGTTTCTTAAAAGAAAACCTATATCCCCATTGCTTAATAAACATCCAATATACTATTGTTTTTCAGCTACTTAAATGTGAATTTAAAATTAGGAGTTCCTTCTTATGGCTGACCATTCACCAATCTCATCTCCAGCAGTGGGCTACTTGTTTTCACCAACTCCAGCTGGAAAGGGAAGTTCATTTGGTAGTAATGAAAGCAGCTGATACCATCATGAACAAAACAGTTTTGTGTGACGAGTGTTCCAAACCAATTTATTATATTTGTGTGCCTATGATGGGAAACCCTTGCCCAATTGCTTTAATCAGGGGCATTTCTCTGTGTATAAGAAGGTTTAGGTACTACGTCTGTATAATCTCAGCGTTATTTATAAATATGTCTCTTTGCAACAAATGGTTAGCACTGCATATATGTAGTGTTGGGTATTGTACCCTGAGTGCTGACAATAAAGGGGTCACAAGCATGAGCGATTCTAAAACTGGCAGTTGCTGAGTGTATGGCTTTGAAGCAGTCACAGGAAATATGTAAGCAGTGTTTAGCACTGTTTTAGACACAAGTATGACCATCTTAAATTTTACTATATGGATTTTTCAGCTAATGCTGATGGTAGTAAGTCCTTTTTATGATGCCAGGAGTTTTAAATGTTTGGTGGCTTCAAAAGCCGTATAAGAAAGAAAATGCTATAACTTGCTTCTGTTGGTGTTGCAGCTTGATTCAGTGGCACCTGATCAGTTTGAGCATCAAATAATTCAATTCCAGTTTTAAGGATTAATGAATCCTTCTGGAGGAAAGGAGTGGACTGCATGAGTGAAAAAGAGGAAAGGGGGAAAAGGTTGGAGTCATCAATCGTTATTCCTTGGGGCAGGCAAAAAGGTACCAGACACTGCTTTTGGAAAGTAGCATTCAGTGGCTGGAGAAGTTAACATGTCTCTCCCCTTCCTTTCCCCTTTTAAATTATTTGTGAATCTTCCTTTTAGTGCTTGTGTAAATTTAGGGAATTTTATCTCTCAGGACTTTCCTGAACACTTCTTTTTTTCAACTTTAATCTCTACATGTGAATAGTATCTATCAACAGAACCAGCACACACTTTAAGAGCAGGTGACCTAATCTATGTCTTTGTCTTTATCTATGTTTTTGTGCAAGTGAAAAATAAATGAGTTTTCAAGAGGTCTATATTTTTAATAATAAACCTTTTAAAGTTGCTGTTATCTGAAACATATGTATCTAGTAGTGAGAATTGAATGTCAAAGAAACACTTGCTTTGAATTGTTGCTTGGTGGTTCTGAAGCTTTTCATTTTTTTCTAGGTTTTTTTTGCATATATGTGTCAGTCTTGTGCCTTTTTTTTCTTTTTAAAAGCCTTCTTTCTGACCCAGAAAACTCTTGATGGGCTATCCCGTTCTTTTCTTCCTTATTATTCTTCCTCATCTGGCTTTTGAATCTGTTGTTGAATTAAAAATAGACTTCAATATTTCATCTTCAACAAGTTGTTTGAAACTTGACAATGTAGTAGATAAGGGCAGATCATATTATGACTTCCCTGAAGGAAAGACCATATTATGAATTTAAATATTCTTAGCTTCCTGGGGGGTTATGATTACAAAGCCTAATTTCTCACAGCCTTAGCTTATAAATGCTGCTGCGTAGTTCTGTGGCCTATTCTAGTCTTACTGAAGTCTTAAAAATTATGACAAAGGTGCATTTAGGTTGCAATTCAACTGTTAATCTGACTACATGAGTCAGAATTTAAAGAATTTTGACAGATCATATTTAATCATTAGTCTAGAAATAGCTTTTGAATTGTTAGAAGTGTGAGAAGTACAACTATGCGAAGTACTATCTCTCTGAAGCTCAGTTTCAGGTGTGTGCTGTAGCTCAATATTTTGGTGCTTTCTTTCCAAAATACAAGCAAAATGGGGTAAGACATTAAAGATCTGTGTGGGGTTTTTTTAAAACCTGATGGCTCTAATTTTTGAATAGCATGACTGGTCTAAAAATTGAAGCCAGTTGACTATACCCACTTTATTCATCTGCAATATTCAAAACAAGTCATTAGGAAGATAGGATGGTATTTGAGAACTTCTGACTCATGTAGTTTGTATTCCTCCAAGTCTGATGAAGAACTTGTTTCTTATTCTCTAAATATTTTAGGTGAAACAGACTGTTTTAGGACTTAAATATCCATGAAAGTTGTTTTAGTTTCAGGGTGTGTGCAGTTGTTTTTCTGTTTGTTTGTGTTTTTTGGGAGGTTATTTTTTGTATTTTGGTTTGGAAGATGTAGTTTTCAGGCTCAAGATAACGGATGTCCTCAGCTATAGGCTGTTGCTCTCAAATATTAACAGTCAGCCTTGAAGTGAAAGGACTGGCTGATGAAACTTGACACTTCTTATGCATTATTGCGATGAAGAATTAGAGATGATTTGGAAGAACAGCAATGAAGGGAGTAGTTAAAAAAGCTAATGATGCAGCTGTCTTGATATCTACATGTATTATCTTTTGTTACTACTTGTCTCCTTCATTCCCCTGTCATCTGAACTGCTAGGGCAGGACAGCTGTTTTATATGTTTATAAAGGATGAAGCTGCATAAAGTTCTACATAATGTGAGGTTCTGTATAAAAGAGAGAATAAATAGTCTCTACAATCAGAAAAAGTGGAAAATACAGCTACAGCAGTCCAATTACACAGTCCAGTGTTGAAAATTGTTTTTTGTGTGTGATGATATCCTTGATAAATTTAGTAAACACAATGCACTTCATAATGAAGTGTGAGACTGATTTAAAGGCAGCAACCTTTTTAGCTAGAAAGAAGGTTGGTATCCTGTAGACATGATGTTCTAGTTGGATAGCAATTGGAGAAGAGTAGGTGAATCAGATTTTAGGTGTAAAGTGGTGTTCCTGCTGTTCAAATCCAAGGACCACATCTGCAGTGTGTGGGGGGCAGAAATAAAACCTGTGTTTTCAGACTGATGCAAGGCAAGAAAATGTCACTGTCTCAAACTGTTATTTTGTACAATTGTCAATACTAAAATATTCTTCAATCTCTTCCCACCACATCAGCTATTTCATTCTGTCAGTTCTGCTACTATTTTGACTGTTAAAGAAAATTAAAAGTTATGAAAAATAATAAGTAATATTCTGTTAATGTAACATAAACTGTTTATGGTCATGAGAGCGGTGCTATTTTACTTTTTTTAGTTATTTGTAATGTTAAGTAGTTACTGCATTATCCTACTGTATCTTGCTTGATTAACCACCAATATATGAGTGAGTTATTCAGTATGTTCATATAGAGTTATTAAAGTATTCGCAGCAGTGCAATGAACTTTTTCAGTATGAAGTCCACTGGTCGCTACAGGCAACAAACTGATAATATTCTTACTGGAGCTAATTTGTGGTTTGGAGGTGCCTTCTATTGAATAGACGTTCATTGTCCTTCCAGAGTATCATATACTCCTCACTGTCTCGTCTTTAGGGACTTCTCTAATCCATGTGACGATGTATTTATTCTACCAGCTGAATTTGAGAATGCTGCTGTGGTTTGTGTTCAAGACAGTTACTACCATTTTTTTCCTTACTTCTGTGAAATCTTGTTGTTTCTCCTTAGTGTGGTGGTAATATATCTCTTAATCTTGTTATTTGCTGTTGTGTTGTGATTGGGACTTCAACTCTTCTCTCATTTGCTAGAGACCAATTAATTTCTTTTTTTCCCTGTCATCTAGCAGTAGTTTGAATTACTTGTTAGGATTTCATTGTACTTTTAAGGGTGTACTTCATATCCCACCCTGTGCCTCCCCCCATTTTTCTACTGCAGAGTAAGTCTGTGATTTGAGTTCACTTCTGGCTGCTGATGTGACAGGGTACTTCTCTCTGTGTATCTTTATGTGAGAATATGTTTTTGTGTGTGTGTTTATATGTATATATTTATGCACACACATGAATTTAAGGAGTCTTGCTCCTCAAATACTTTTTTTCCTCACTTAGTTTAGGATAACTTATGACTTAAATGTTGGTATATGTGTGGGTGTATTTAGTGAGAGAAGGTGGAGAGCTCACTGTTAAAAATAGTGGGGTAGTATATATTGTGGGAACAGTATATGATAGGAGTGATGTCTTGTTCTTGTCTTTTTTATACCATTCATGACTTCCAAAACAGATGATGGCTTTTACCTCATCTTTTCACGTTTTTTGACATTAAGGCTAACATCTTGTTTGAGCTAATGAATTCTAGAAGATGGTAGCTCATAAAATTCTGCAGAAGGTTTTAAATTTCAGCTTTGATAAGTTTCTAGTAGTTTTATGAGTTAGCCTTAAAGTGGAATCTGAGTTGGAGTAACTTCTTCCTGTTGTAGTCTTTCAAATTTTTAAATTCCAAGACTCTTTCTTATTTTGGTAGGTTTCAGAGCAGCACAAAAGCTTTCTGCACTGTACCTGGTTTAGGCATCATGCTTGGGTCAGCCTCTAATTCTGACTTACATCAGTTTCTATGATAAGGCCTCTTTGTGAAGGTTGTGTGAGATCTCCACAAAGGGTGCGCAGTTGGTGACCTCTCCTCTGAGAGACTGTAGATGAGCAGACCTTAGCCCCTATCCTCCTCTTGTTAGGCCTTAACATCCAGGAGCAGGTTTTCCATCTCTCTTTCGAATGAGTTTAGCTCCAGTGTGCCTGCCTGTGTAGTGTGAAATCGCATTCCAGCTCGCTGCTTGTAAGTATGCAGAATTCTTGGGATGCTTTGGTAAATTGCCCAGTATTTTCTAAACTTTTTTCTCTCAGTCCCGAGAAACTCATTTTCCTATGAATGTTTGTGTATTGTTAGTTTTGTGTGCTCCTAGATCTGATAGATACATCTCATACACAGTGGGAGTGTTCAATGTTTTGCACACAGGACCTAAATAATATCTAAAGGACTCCATTTCTATGCTTGGTATAAAGTTTACCTGCCTACAATTGCTGCTCTCCTCTGCACCTTACAAGTCTGCCTTTGCTCAGGACTTTACAAATAGGTTCCCAACTTGAAGGACTGTACTTTTTCAGAGAATACAGACAAACTAATGCAGCCCAGATTGGAGGAAAAGCAGTGCTGTGTGGTAGGAGCAAGGCAAAATGCCTGATTTCCTGCCTTGAAGCTCTGGGTTTGTGTGTGGTCAAAATTTTACTAATAGAATACTCTGACATTGGTTTCCTGTAACAGCATCAGTTTGGGTGTTAACCTTAGTAGACAAAAAAAGGGCAACCTTTTTCATTTGGTTCCTTATTGCAGAATGGTGTATTTCAAAGGAATAGTTATACGGTTTTGTTCTAAGTTGAGCAAAGATGTGGAGATCTGCATTTCCTACTTAAGATATCAATTTTAGTACTGAAGTTTGGCAGAAAAAATTTGAAGCAAGTGTAGATGTCCATTATCTCTGTCATGATTAATATTTTTTTCTCCTGATGCAGGGGCCTGCCTTCCATGCTTCTTGCCTGGTTTGTGATAGGCATTTATTTCATTATGGGATTGAGTTGTGATTTAGTAGTCCAGAGTATTGCAGGTGAATGATGCTGTCTAGGTCTGACAAAAATGGAAGATGTTATTTGCAATCATCTCTGTGAATTTTATAGTATGGAGCCTTTAATTATTGAATGCATTAATTAGATATCACTTACTGCCAGAATTTTTGGACTAGACTAAAACTTTGCACTAGCTGTGAACAATATTTTTTTTTTTTAAGTAGGAATGTGCAGTTAAACAGTCGTACTGAAAAGTGATACCATGTGTCCTATGTCATGTGCCCAGAGTTGCTTAATTAGAGGACTTAATAAGTATTTTTTCAGCCTTCTGGGATTTATTCCATCTCATTGTCCTTAAAGATGTCCACCTTGAAAGAGGTGTAAAGAAATGGTTTCCTTGTTTTTCAGTGCTTTGGTTTCTGAATCTGAAAATTAACCTTTTTCCCTTAAAAAAATAAATTACAAACAGTCTTGCATTTTGTTTTCCTATTAGTTTTTTAGAAACAAAAGCAATGCTTTTGCATTCTACAGAAAAGATCCAAGACACAGCAACTTTAATTCCCCTGCCTCAACCTAACTTTCCCCATATGCCTGTGGTAGCCTTCTGTTATGGCTGAGAAAATGTGGTGTAATGTTGTGTTGCTTTGTTGCATCATAACCCTGCAGATCTCACCCAGTGAAACATTCAGCCTCTTAACTGCATCTTGTTTTCCTTTTTCTTTTTTTTTTTTTTTCTTTTTTCTTATTTCAAGACAGCTTTCTTGGATACTATTTCTGTGGTTTTTTGGTATAATAGTCACCTTTTCCCTTTACTAGCAAACTGTGGATGTGACTACCACAGCCTTTAGATACAATTGCATTTCTGATATCCTTTTGATCTCAGTTATGTTTGCAGGTTTAGATATTTGTAAAACAAATTTAAGATGAAAAGAGCTTAGTTCCAATTGATTTCCCTTTCTGTTCTCTGTCCTTCAGGATGTGTGTAAAAGTTGTGGGAATTCTTTTGCTTCTGTTCTTCCTTTCTGTGTCATCTAGTTCTTGTGCTGCAGGTGAGGGATTTGCCTACTGCTTCCTTCAGAAGTATATTGATGGAGACTTGCAAATATCTGGGTTATTGGAATTCTTCAGTATACTAAAGTTTTTCGTGCGTGTTGAGTTCTGCTTATTTATTCAGCCCTTCACTTTTCATTCAATTATTTAACTTCAGTTTCCGAGACTTCCAAAAAACATGAGATTTTCTCAGATAAGTGTTAGAACAAAGATTTGCTTTCTGTTCTTTCCCCCTTCTTCCTGTGCAAAAGTTTCCTTTTTTATTTTTTTTTCTTTAGAGTCACTTTTTAGAGAGCTAAGAGCAAGCAGTGATGAGCTGAACTCAAAGAGGATTAGAGTTAGGACTTTGAAATGCAGGTTAATTCATCAGACACTAGTGATATTGTAGAATTAACAAGAGGTGGCATTAAATCATGCTTGAGCATTTGTTGGAGTAATTGCCTTCTTTCAAGCATAAAAATTTGTAGTGATTTTGAGTGATGGGTGGTTTAATGTTGTAACTAAACTTGTAATCCTTTACTTGTAATGGGAACACCCCTTTCAGCCCTTTTTTCCCTGCTACCCTGCCTGCTGCTTCTCTTGCATCAAATACTTCATATAATTTAGTGGTTGGTCTTACGGTTTAAAAAAAGCTCACCCAGTGTATCCATACGTCTATACTCCTCCCCAGCTCTCTGTCTAGTTAGCCAAATTAATTATACCACCTCAGCTGCCACACCAATTTCTGTAAGGGGAGAAGTGGGGACAGTCCAGCAGTTCAGGATGGAGACATGGTGTACTGTGAACAGCCCCTTTCAGCAGCAGCTAACTTGTCAGGGTAAGCAACACTGGCTACATATGCACTTTGCAAAGCATGGCTGCAGTTACAGATGATATTGTCCGTCTGGTTTCTTCCCCTTGCTGGACTAGTTGTTCTATGGGATCTTTCATTTGCTTTAAGTAGAATCAACTGAGATTGTTAAACAGGGGTTTAGTTTAATCTCGTTAATTTTTTGAGTGACTAATATGGCCACTGGATCCCTTGGATCTGAATTAGGCCTGTGTACTTATATTAAGCTGCTTGAATGTTCAGATTTCACATCCTGGAAAGCACTCAAGTGAGTGAATGGATAATATGCACAGTAGTTCTCAAACAAGAGCTATGGACTTTAAAAGACGCACAGTAGGCAGATACTGTTTATGTATCAAGCCATGCCCTATGTTTTGGGGAGTCACTGCTACCTTTTTTTACCTCTTCCCATTCCAGAAACTGATTAATTAAAAGAAAAAGAATTGAAATATTATTTGCAAACATTATAATGTATGGGGGAAAACAGTAGGTATGGGATAAGCAACAGCAATAATTTTAGCATGCCTAAGTATGTACCTCAATATACTTTTCAAGCCACATAAGACATGATGACAAAATACTCCTTAGAGGTGAATATACCAAGAAGATGCTTTTAGCAAGTTGCAAATGGTGAAGTTTTGTTTCCTGACTCTTCCTTTTCGCTGTTTGAAGTTCTGAGGTGTTTTTGTTTTTTTCTTGCAAGCATATGTATAGCAGATCAGATCACTCAGCTCCTTTTAATTGATGATTATTTATGATTGTTTTCTTGGATTTTTTCCCAATCTAGCACAACTGAAAGAGCAATGTAAACATCCTTGCTGCTGGGTGTGCACTTGCTCTGTAAATTGTGGAACTATGTGTCTGCACTGACAATAGTTCTGGAATAGAAGGCTGTTTGCAACATTATTTTAAAAAACCTGTGAGAACTATTGAAAGAAATGTCTTATTTTGTCACCATCAATTGTTCCTTTTGGAAACTAAAACTGAATGATTGTAGACTTAGATGCTATCTTGAATTTAAATAATCATTGCAAATGTTATGTGATGTTTTATTTTCATAGTCTGTGGCAGATAGTGCAGAAGAGTGAGATTTTCTTTTTTGAGACATGATAAATTTAAAAGGAAATACTGGATACTGTTTGTGACTCTCTGCTGCCATCCTCAGAGTTGCTTATTCCTTGCTTTCAAAGCTATTGGAGCACCTGAGATTTTACACTTCTATCAGTCCCAGTACCCTTAAATGTTTATCCTACTTCTTTTTTTTTTTAACCCCTTCTTGCCATCCACCCTTGTACATTTACACAGCTTTGTGAATCATAAGGACTGAGTGGTCTTAGAAAAAACAGTAAATGCTTTTAATAGCTCCTCTGCAGTGTTTCCTTTGTATTCATGTTCTTTCTGGTGTATGAGACCTTCTCCTCACTTCTGCTGTTTCTGTGAAGAGGTGACAGTCAAGTCAGAGTGAGATTCTTTTTGCTTTCTGGTGCTTGGGCATTTCATAGGAGGTGCCAATCCTCCTGTCAGTGGTAGCCTCTGTGGAGATCTTTGATTGCTTCTTTTGGTGTGGAAGGCTTAGGTAGAAGTAGCCTGTGGCAAGATATGTCTTCCTGCTCACCCGTACTTCATCTGAGTGGGGGTGCATGTTATTGCATCATTTTTGCTCTTGGTCTGATGGTCACTTCAGCTCTAACAGTGTTTCTTCGTCATACAGCTGAAGAAGATGAAGGCTGTGTTGTAGCTTCTGGAATTTGTGGGGTTTGTGGGTTTTTTGTTTCCTCTTTTTGGTGGTATACTACCTTGCCAATTTTGTAAGGCAAGTAACGTTTAATTCTCTGCTTTTTTGGTAGGTGATAAGATTGTCCACTTAGTTTTGACACTTATTACTAGAGTGGATGAAATTTCTAGGCAAAAGGGAACATGGATTATTAGAGGTCACCTATAGCTGGATACCTGACTTCTCATGGAGCTGTAAGAGTGTTTTGATTTGGGTTTTGTAATGCCTTTAGGGTCAAGTTATATCATGGCAGGGACTTAGAGGAAAAAAAAAATATTTTTTTTGTATAATATTGAAATATAGTCTAAAACTGTGTAGTATTTGTGGGCTAATCTATTAATACAGTGTGTATTGTACCACTGTGGGTCTTTGGACAATAAGTCATGCTTTTACTTTTAGGTTATCTTCAAATTTTCATTAGTTCCCTAAAATATCTTTATATGCAAATCTTCATATTTGATAGCTTACCTATACTTAAAAGCTTACTGCTTGAGTAGCACTACCAGCCCTACATGGGGATTTCTCTTGCTCCTTGACTCTTGTCTGTTGAATAAGTTTGTTGTGCCCAGAAATTAAGTTGAACCAGAGCTTCCAGTGGATCCCAGTTGCTGTACAAATAAGTCTTCTGCTGCAAAGCTGGATCAGACTTTCCTCAGAGAATATGTACACTTATCTTCCAGAAACTTCAGATAAAGCATTGCTTTTGTTAAATTGATTATAGGTTTAGAAAATGTCATGTTTTCTAGTTGTTTTAGTGCTTCAAGGAGTGCCTGAAAAATACAAAATATGTGCTTTGGCTAAGTAAAGGTAAATTTTACAGAGAAGTAAAGCACTAACTAATTTAATGTTATCTGGAGACTACAACTTAGAGTAGTTGGCATTTTCAAAATGTGTCGAGTGTATTCACTGAGTGTATATCTAAACACATTTCTTATACATGATGCCAGCAAAGTATAATCTTGATTTCCCAGTTTTTTTGAGAATTTAAAGTTGCCTTCTTGTATGCATGAGGGGTGTGTGTGTCTATTTCTCCCTGCTGAAAGTTTTTGTTGTTGTTTTGAGTACTCAAACAAATGAAAGGAATATACCTGTGACAGCAATTTACTTACACTGTGTAAGGGAGTAAGAATGAAAATGAAATCATCTTTGCTGTAATCGTTTCAGACATTATGCTTAACAATGGTAATCAAGTATCGCAAAGTATATGGATTTTCAGTGGTTTTTTCCGTTTATTTGTGCTTAATTTCTTGCTGTACTTGGAAATGTCTGCTTTAGTAATGCCAAGCAAGTTGGTAGTTAAAGGAAGTCAGCATTTGTTTATGGGATATTTCCAGCTTGTCTTTTCTGTAAGATGTGGCATTCTGGACATTTTCAGAGGGTACTTTATCTCCATTTTGTCCAAAGTGTTTTTGCTGACGCGGGAAGAAGTGCATGCCCCGTAATGTAATTACATGAAATTGCTACAGTGCTTATCTGGCACATAGGAAAGCTGGATTCACTTACTGCAGCAAGAGAGACTTGGAGTCCTATTTCTGAAGACCTCTTGGAAGGCAGTTAGTGAGTGTTGGATCAGAAAGCAAGAGGCAACATGCTGGATGCCGAACTCTTCTGAAGGTTCTCCTGGGTTAGAAGGAACTGGTGCTTCAGAGCCTGCTTAGCTAGTGTGATAGCTAATTAAAAGATTGTAAACTGAAATGAAAGGGGCACATATTAAGTACAGAGGGAGGTACTAAGCAGTACTAAAGAAGTTTGGGCTTCGTCTGCATCAGTGGCTTGGTCAGCTGTCTGACTGTCTCGGCTTTGAGTCCTTTTCTTAGATAAATAAGTTTTGTAAGGAGCCTTCATGCTTGGTTTAGGGGTCTGAATTGTAGCAGACATTAAACTGTTGCAGTGCCAAGTGCTGCTCTACGCAACATCAAAGTGCTTCTCTGTGTCTGCTCCCAAGTACATGATCAGAACAGAAGTATATGAAATACTGAGAGGAGAGTCATCTTGCAGCAGGAGCACCATTTCAAAATCATCTACTGATTTGACTGATCTGTACTGCTGGATGCAGCCTTGTATTAGGCCAGCTGGCTCCAATAATGCTCTTTGAAGATGCTGCCAGTATTCACTTTCCTCTGAGAAAATCACCAGTAGAAGAAAATCTGTCTGTAGTTGCCTTTGACGAGTATCTTAAAAGCAAGCCCTGAAACAGATATTAAGCCTTAGCATGTATTTTGTCCCATGAAGACACATGTATCAATTATTCTGAGTGTCCAGCTGTCCAGGTAGTGTGTAGCTCCCAGCCATCTCCTGTGTCCAAACGTTGCATGCTATTCAGCATCTGGATTTGAGAGAGGAATGGCTACTAGTGGAGACACAGTGAGCTCCCACTTAACCAGTTCCAACCACAAGAGCATTGCAGAGATCTGTGTTGACTTGCCACTTGTAAGGTCTGTGTAATATCTTAATATATCTAAGGATGTTTCATGTTGGTAAGTTGTTCTCTTGTTGATAGGAAGCCAGTGTAGGATTGAAATATCTGCTGTAATGAGATCTACTCTGTAGCAGTTAAATGTCAAATCCCTGATACTTGAAACTATAATTGAAAGATTAAAAAAAAAAAAAAGTGTTGTGAGACAGAAATAGGAAAACCAGTACTGATTTTAAGTGGGTTTTTTATAAAGAAGGAATACCTAGAGACTTGGAACAGTTTAAAATTGGTTTTGATGCCAAATGAAATAACAATTGACAAAATGCTAATTGCTTAGCAATGCTTGTAAGGAATATAGTTTTCAATGCAAACAAATATACCAAAATTAGAATGTTTGGAAGATCTAAGTAAGGGTAGGGAAATTGTCCAGTAATGTACATCCTGTATAATTACAACTTTCTAGACTCAAAATGACTACTCATAAATTTCATGTGGAATATCACTGTGTCTTGTCATAGATGTGTAGAAAAGCTATAAATGTTTGAATACTGTCCTGAATTTGGACCACCTCATTCTTTCCCTGCACCAGTCAGAGCAGCTACAAATGTGTAAATAATCATTCCCTGAAATGATTTTTTTGAGTCTAGTTCTGAAAACTGATGTTGCATCTTTGATACATCTCAAATTCAGTCTGAAGGGTAGTCTTAACGGAGTGGGTGAGTTGAGCAGGAAAAGCGAGTGGTAATAGCAAGGTTTGTAAGCAGATGTAAGCTTTTTGAGGCTTGGAGAATTTACTGTATCCTGAAAGAAGAAATTGTTGCCGTTCAGTGATTAATCAGCCTGAAAAACTATCCACTCCACCCTCAGTTTTTTCAATTTACCATTAACAAATTATGGTTATTGCTGCAAGGAATGTTTTAACAAATTGTTAAGTAAATGTACATCACTTTAATTTCTGAGCTTTTGGAGTAGCAAAGGTATTTAGGTAATTGAATTAAAAAATGACATTTAATGTACTTTTATTTGTTATGTCTAAAGTATTAGTAAAGTACTGTTGTAATATTTCTCACTGAATGGAGTTGAAAGGTTGCAGTTTTTTCTTGGCATGTCATCTAGTACTGAATCAGGAGTTAGTGGGAAGCAAGGACATGGTGTATAATTAATGTATGCCAAATCCCTGCAACACATGTTATAGTTGGTGTGGACTCATTTTCTTGTTGGCATGTATCCTGGCCTAACAAAATAACTTAATTATCAATGACCACAAATGTATTGGTCTAGTGGTGTTCCATATGCATCTAGGTTTGGTCAGGGTCTATACTAGTTAATCAGTTACCTTTTAATAAGTTCAAAATAGTTGCCCAGGTGCATTTACGTACTAAGTTGTTAGCTTGATGTTGCCAGCTTTTGTGATATGCCAGGAAAACAGTATTTTAAAGTGTCAAGTATTAATAGCATTTTTATATAGAAAAATACATTAACCTTTTTAATTTTTATTCATTAAATCTCCCTCTTGTGCTCTCATGATTAAAGAGCTGTGCCTCATCTTCAGCAGTTTCAGTTGCTCTTAATCTTCCCTTAAGCTTAGCTTTCTGTATGAATGAGTTTTGTCAGTGCCAGCATTGTTGTCTTCTACCAAGAAGATTACTCATCAAAAGCAAGCAGCCCTTTAAGATCTCATTAGAAGTTCGGATTTTGTTTCACTCCAAAGAAGCTGAAAAAGCCACTCTGCCCTGTGATGATCACAACATAGTAATGTCATTTGACCATATGATTCATTCTTGTACTGCACTAAATTAACATGCTGAAGCAATTTCAAATCAGAGATGTAAAGACACTGGTTGGATTTATGTCTATGGTTTTGATACCTGTTTTTATCTCTTTTTGTGCTCTCAAGTTCTCTTTAAAGGATATAACATATTGTTTACCCCTAAAAGGTATGGGTTTCCGACATGTACTTTCTAAATGCTTAATTGGGTTACTGTTAGTGCTTACAGCAGAACATGAGTTTTAGCTGAGTAGCTTATGTTGGAAAGGGACCACAGAGCCCTAATTTAGGGCAGTAAGGCTCAGGGTTAATATCCTGTAATACACCATACTCTCCTATCACAATACTGTTTTATCGGGAGTCCTAGGGAGCAAGTTGAACATCCAGCAATATGTGGTGGGAACTTCCATCCTGGCAGCTTAGCTCATGTCAGAACTTATGAAGGCTGTACCAAATAGTTTCCTAAAAACATCAGATTTATAAGAATACAAAATGGCATTTAGTCATAAGATTTCTAAATATACATCACCTTCAGTAGTTTGTTTCTTTTATAAAAACAAAACACAACAACAACAAAATCTAAAGTGAAAGAGCTTGATAAATAATTATACTTAATGGCAATGCTCCTCTGCCTTCCCATTAACTCTTCTAGCTGAGTTTTCCCCAAAGACTTAGAGGGGGAGAATGAGGAAGTGGTCAGTAGTTTTTGTTTAATTATAGGAGAAATCCTTGTAATATTATTTTGATTGTTTAGCAGATATTTTGCATTTATTTTGCAACTTAGATATATATTTTTTAGACTCATTACAGTAATTTTCTTTAAGCAAACGTATTGACCTCTACAAGGATCAGTGACCCAAAGCATGTACCAACATGGTGAAATGTAGTGTAAGAACCTGAACAAATTCCTTCTCTCTGGTCTTCTTGATGCATGATGCTATGGGAAGCTATTGATAGCACTCAATTTTTAACTGTTTTATTGTTTAGATGGCTGTATTTCTCTGGGGGGGAAAAAACCCCATATTTCTCATTTCAGTATTTTGTGAATCTGTTGCCTTTTTTCAACATATTTCCAAATATTAGTGCCTACTTAGTATAGACACTTAAGCTGAATTTACATTGGAAAATCCAGAGATGCCAGGGGTCATGCTGAAATGGTATAACTTGTGGTTGAAATGTTCTCCAACATAAGCTTGGCCTGTTCCAACTCCTTACTATTACACCAAAGAATTGGCCAAATGTGGCTTAGGAGCTGGGTTGGCAGAGACAGTTCACAGTATGTAGTTCATACACCATGTCCCTGTTCTGGAGACTCTGACAGATTCCCCTAAGAGATATGAACTGTTCTGCACTGCTTGGCTTCAGAGCCTGGTAATGTTTTTAGGTGCACTTATTGATTAGTATAGGCATAGTATTGTATCTTCCTCCATGATGTAGTAAAGGTCTTGTCTTTAGCAGTGTTGTGCAAATACAACCAGTATTATAAATGAGACTCCTTCAGAGCAGATGTAGGAAAGGAAACTGAATTTCCTTTGGCAAGTGTGCAAGAACAACAGAAACTGATGGCACTTAAATCAGTTGGCTAAGTGTAGTGTGCAAATCAACATACAGTTGCTAAAAAAAGTTTTAAAAAAAAATTACCCTCTTCTCCACTTCTTGCAAATGCAAAATGGGATAATCCATCTTGAAATCTTGTATTTTTGTGGTAATGAGCATACAAAAGTGTGGTTGTTTTTTTGGAAGTAGATTAAACTGGTTTTTTTACCCTCTTCCTAAATGATTATCATCAACATCCTTTGAATCACAAAGGAGTTGCCTGTGAAGCCCAGAACAAATCCCCCTGAAATGAACACATGAAAATATTTCAGAAGTCTCTTTCCAATAGCAAGGCAGCCATTCTGGATATAGCTGTTAGATAACATGACTGCTCTTTTTGGTTAACTTTCCTATTTAGGCTGTTTCTTGTTAGAGTAGGGCCTTCTTTAGGTTTTGTTTGTTCTTTTAGCCTGTGTAGGTCTTTTGAATATTATTGATTACTTTCTCCTAAAATCCTAAGTCTCTTGAACCACTTTGAGTTTAAAATGCACAAAATTTACTTATTACTGCTTTATTTGAAAACACAAAATTAAATTAAGGATATTATTTTTAAGATTATGTACTTTTTTCAGGAGGACCCAAATGATATCGATCCCAAAAGGAAAGAAGTGCGTGGCAGTGATGGGGAGGACAAAGCACAAAGTGTGGAGACACTACCTCCAGGTATTGCAGTAACATTTGTTATGAAAGATCCATAGCCATGAAACATTTATCATTGAAAGCCATAAAATACAACAGCTGTTCTGATTCTAATAATTCTTTGTAATTTGAAAGTGCTGAGATTATTTTAGCAACACATACTTCTCTGTTCTTGCAGCTTCACCTTCCTTAAATCTTACCCACTTCACTGCTCCTTTGGGTTTAAAGCCATAGTGTGCTTCTTTGCTAGTGCATTTGTATTGTCCTTCAATAGTTTTGAGGTACTATAAAAGCCCCTGGTATGAAATTAGTCCATTTCTCTTTATGGGTCATGCTGATAGGCAACAGACAAGTCACCTTGGGACTCTTGTTTTGACTGAAGATTCAGCCAAGGTTCATACTTCATTTTTTTTCTAGCCTTCAATGTGGCAGATTTTTCTGACTCGGCTCATGGTGTACCTTATTTTTCTCATACTTGCTCAGTATTTGTCACATGCTGGCAAATAATGGAACCAACATGATTTTTGTTTTATTTGAATGAAATCCTTGTACCTTGAGGATTAGCTAGAAAGTGAAGTGTTAAGGAATCTTCATTCATATGACTACTACCATAAACTTCCTTTGCTACTTAACTGTTTCAAATCAATGAGATTTAATACATAGCTACAATTGACATACTAAGGAATATAGAAAAATTTAAATAGGATTTGAATATTTTACACTATTGAAAAAGTTGACTGTACAAGAAGGACAACTACTGATCAGATAGCTTTGCAGGACATTTTGCTCCTCTTCTATTAATCCTGTTTTGCTTACCAATTTGTCTTGGCCAAACGTTTGAAATACTATGAGGCCTTGCAGAAAGAACTAACCAAGGTAAACTTTGCTTTAAGCAGCTGGAACTTCCATCCCCAGTAACGTGTGAGGCATGATTTTTGTTTTACAGTCATAGACTCTCCAGGTACAGTGTAAGCTGTTTGCTATTGATGGCTTTTGTCCTACCTTGTCTTAGCTGTAGTCTGGAGAGGGGAAACAAGACTGGTTATGTATGTGTACTTTTTTGGCAAAGCCTTTACTTTGTGTATGTATTAGGAAATCCCAAAGAGTTGAAGAGCCTGGCTTGTTTAACTTGGTTTCTGGCAGATCTTTTCAAGTACTTTTTCTGCTTAACAGAGCTCTGTACAAATATTGTTACTGGGGTTAGGTCAGCCAATTTTGCACCTTTCAGCTGTGTATTTCTCGGTTTTGGATGTTTATGTATTTTGGGCCAAACCCTATACTTTTCGTCTAAGACCTTCCTTTCCCAGTGGCCCTAAGTAGGTGGTTTGACTATTTAAAGAAATGTCACTGGTTGAAAGGGAGAGCTATCAGAATCTGGAAGGGTTGAGACTAGAAGTAAGATGAAGTGTAAAGTAAAGCAGGTCAGGGTTTTTTTTGTCTCATACACTGATTAGAAGTCTCTTATGGCTTGATGTAACAGGCAGGAGAATTTACTCTGAAGTAGTATGAGAGTCTGTGAAATCAAACATCAAAGACTACACAGACAGAATTACGCACTCTTAAATCACTATTTTCTTTATTTTCAATTCATATAGGCAAACTTTTGAATGCTTGTGGCAGTGAAGTGTGGTATTCACATTTCTGCACATTCTTTGCATTGTTTTAAAATGATCAAATTTTATGAGAGCTCTGGTTCAAAACTTTCTTGCTTTTTTCACTGAGCTTAGGAGATCTATAGTTTAGGTTTCAACATGATGCAGTATAGCATCTTTCAGAACTTCTTGGAATTAAGGAAATATTTATTATCTTTAGAATGTCTTTATACAAAGATTAAACTTGTCAGTTTTTAGCTTTTGTATGTCTGAGTGTATCTACCCTTTGTCTTTTGGTGACTTTTATATGCTGCAAAGGCATATGTTTTTGTTTTGTGAAAACAGTGACCTTAGCTCTTGTAGTTAAAGACCAGCCCTGAATTGTCTGCATGGATAACTAAAGCAAAACTGCATAGCCAGTTGACTGTATTGACAGGAGTTTCAGCAGTTACTCACTCTTTTTTTTGTTAGTTAATGAAGATCTGGAACCCCTTAATGCTTGTAAGTCAAAATAATAATATTTATATTGAGGATCCTACTGCTTTTAAGCTGTATTCAGTCAGACAGAGGGAGTGCAATCTATTTAGGGGATTTAGTATCCATCTATTTCTGTTCTTTGTTGCCCACCGCTTGATTGCTTAGAGATTTATCTGATACACTTTTTTCTCTTCTATATCCCTTCAAGCTGCTTCTACTGTTATATGACTTATCTCTAGTAGATCTGATTCCTATTGCACACAGCTGGCAGGGCCTTCTGCTGGAGTCAGAGCAAGGTGTTACCTCCTTCTTGGCTCCTGAAACCAAATTCACTACTTCCATGGGCTGTGCCACTGCTTTTCAGTAAATTTAGCCCTTTCTTCTCAAATTTACTTTACGCTTTCTGGAGTAATTTTGCATTTGCTAGTTTTAAAGTACTGGAAAATGGTAAATGATACATTTCTAAATTATTTATATCAAGCTTTGATGGAAACTGGGACAAAAAAAAGTGGCTTCACTGGATTTCACCTTTTTCTGGTTTCTACTCAACATCTCAGGCTTAGAACTGTTTGTGAAATAAACACTTCTTGTCAAAGCCAGGCTTAGTACTGCACCATACCCTGCTTCAGGGTCTCGGCTGATTCAGTGTTTGGGTTTTTGGAGTTCTCTTTGGCTCCATTTGACCCTGGTAGCAAACTCTGCAGTTCACTTACTGTTGTTTGAAAGACTAATTTATTGTCATGCTAGGTCTCAATATTTGCTTGAATTTGAAGTTACAAGTTTACTAAATTTAAGTTTGAAATACTGTAGCTGCAGTTTGTGATATTCATTCCACCTGACAAAGTCATTGAAATGCAGGAAACTACAGAGCTATCTAACTCCTGAGAAGAATTAAATCAAACATGCTCTGATTTGTGTACCCTAGGGAAGCATGTAACAGAAATAGTACCTGTGATTGGAAAAGGTTTGCTAAACCACTTCTAACTTCAAAATTTAGTTAAAAGATTCAGAAAGGCAAGTCTTTGACAAAAGCAGGGCTGGACAGCATAGTTAGCTTTGAATCAGCCTTTCATTTTCCAGCAGTTAACTTGAACTATTGTCACTTGTGAACATATGGGCAGCCTGTGTTGCAGGTTGTATTCCATAAAGGACACAACCTGCTCAAGAAAAATGCTTACAACAACATCATCCTAATCACTGATGGGATGCCCTCTTGTGTTTTATTTAGCTGCTCTTTCCAGTGGATGGAAGGCAACTGGAAGTGTGATTGGGGGTGGCAGTCCTGAAATGGGCATATCTTCAATATTCATTCAAAGTTAGTGTGTTTGGAAGTTGAAAATCTTATATAAATGCATTTTAAGTGTACTTTGTAAAATGCATTAAAAATCTTTATTTTTAGGCCAGAAAAGCAGTGACATGACATGTCCTGTATTTCAGAAAATACTCATCAAATGTTTCAGATTGAAACTCTATTTTTACCCTTGCTTCTAATTTATAATGTAGTTTACTTACTAAGGAGGTTGCAAAAGCTTTGGGAAATGCTGAGGGAGATAATTATATGGAGAGATGATCTTGTAATCTCTGACGTTTCCTCTGGTTTCTTCAATCAAACTGCTCTTGTCTTTTTTGTAGTTCTGTTGCAAGTGAGGTTTGGTGTAATTTTTGTAAATAACTGTGTTTGGGTTATTTGTAGTGTGTTAGCTGGCTGAGGTGTAAAATTGTTTTCAAAGTAAGTTCCTTGAAATATTTTGAAGAAAGAACTTGAATGGCTAAGAAAAGCTCTTGTCAGTCTGTGGGCAAACAACAGCTGGAAAGTTTCCTTTATAGAGTTCTTTCAGTAATGGGAATTTGAAAAATTATTTCTCCCTCCAGTTTTTTTTTCTTATAGTTTCCCTTCTAGACTGATTCACCAAGTGTCTATTAAATGTTCTGCAGTCTGTTTTTCTTTAACTCTCCAGTTCTGGCTTCTCTGTGTGTGTTTTAACTTTTTTAGGATAGTAATTCAGATATAAAAAGTAGTTGCTTAGTATTGACTAATGACTAGCTAGCTCTGAAACCATTAATACAAAAGTATGGGCACTTTCTCTTGTTCTCTTGGAAGTTACTTAAGAACAAACTGAACAACCCCAAACCACCTCCCTCTTAACCTTGCTACTTCAACCTCCACTACCATACAATAACCAAATCACGCTTTGGGTCGAAGTTGCTTTTGTAGATGAGTTACTTGGATGATCCTGAGATTATAGAGAGTGTTTAATGAAGTTGATGGTATTTGGTTAAACAATGGACTATTATTTTGTTTGATGATGAAAAGTATTCTCTCATTATCAGAATCTGGCAGGAAGTAATGTGCTATAGTTGGGCCATAATTTATGGATAGAAAGCTGTAAATGAGGCCTGCCTTAGTTTCTATGCTGTGCTGGTTGAGAGATGAAGCAAAGGCAAACCCTGGAAAACCTGAGCAACCTCTAACTCTTCCTAATAGCTGGTGGAGTAATATTCCCTGTATGCTTCTCCACTTAATTTAGGATATATCTGTGCACTTGAGTGGAGTGACATCTCTGCAGCCTGCTACTTCGTGCACTTAACTGAAAGTACTTCAAAAACTTAATATGTTAACCATGAAAACAATTAATATTAAATCTTCTTGTCTGTAATAAATGATGACCTCAAAAGACAGCTTTTGCTTGTATATTTTTTTTTAATATACCAACAGCATACTGGTTCACCACAACCTGTCTGCATGAGATTCTTGTACATATCCATGTTTAAATCAAGTATGTCTGTATTGCATTAGAACTCGAGCTCTGATTTTGAGTTAAATGTGGTATAAATTTGATAATAGGTGGCATAGATCTGTCTGCCAATAGTAAAAAGAGTAAATGTTCAACTAGAGGTAAGAAAGGTAGTTTTAAGATATTTAGTAAATATCGTGTCGTTGTTATACACCTGAAAATGGGCCGAAGTCCTGAAATTTTCTTTGTGGTGGCTGGATGTTAATCTACCTTTCTGTGTTAGTGTCACAGCCAGTCATATAATAACACAGTCTGTGTTAAAGAGGGATTAAACTGAATCAGTTCTGATTGTCAAGGAGGTTGCAGTTATGTCGTACTGGAGAGTGAGCTAGTGCTTTGCCTACATGAAATGCTGTTCTTTGAGAATAATGTTGTCTTGTATTTCTAAAAGGTCTGTTTCTCCAATGGTTTGATTATTAGGCTATGTTTTACTTATATAACGAGATAGTAAACTAAATTATGTCTTTGAAGTCTGGACTGGGTCTTTAAAAACAAATGTTTCTAAGGTAACGTTATAGCCAGATCATCTGCCATCTTACTGCCTGTTGATATGTAGGTGCTTGGGGTTTTTTAAATGAGAATTGTGGGGTTAAAAAAAACAACACAGAAAGTGAACAAGATGAAGCATTGTCTGGGGATTACTTGTATAAACTGAGATCTGTAAAATTGTTCAATTTTATACTAATTTGCAGGATATTTTAGAGGAATTTAATATACAAAAGTGACTTTTGCTGTTACACTGTTAACCATAATTTGAAGTTTAATTACTTTGTTGAAAAATTAAAAAAAAAAAAACCAAAACATTTCATCAATTACATTTGAGTTGCTGAATGCTGTTCCTTAAATTGCAAAGATTAAACTGGCTGTTTCCCTGTTTTTCTATTGTAGGAAAGGTCCGGTGGCAGGACTTTGATCAGGACGCCTATGTTGGCGCTACAGTGGTGCGATCTGGTCAGGATCCCTATGCCCGCAATAAGTTCAATCAGGTAGAAAGTGACAAATTGCGAATGGACCGAAGCATTCCTGACACTAGGCATGATCAGTAAGTGCCAAACTGAGCCGTGGTTGACTTGAATTAACCTTTCTGTCTTTATTGCTTTGGCGCTGGAGGTGGTTTTTCTGAAGCAGAACCTCTCCAGCCTAAGAAAGGATAGGAACAGTAAACTCTGTGATGCTTGGTTTAAAGAACAAGAAATCATATTCAAGTTCTTCTGTTTCCATGACTTCCGTCTGTGTCTATTATATATGCAGACTGGTGCCTCATTTCAGTCTCCTTTTGTTCCTGTTTATCTGATGGTTTTTCTTGTTTCTACATTTGTGAATCTCTTTCAGTGTGATGATGATCAAACAGTGGAGCAGGTTTCCCAGAGAGGATGTGAAGTTTCCAGGCTTAGGGATATGCAAAGCCCAGTGCAGAGCCTGCTTTGAGCAGGGAGTTTGGATTGAAAGATCTCCAGGGGCCACTTTCAATCTCAGTTGCTTGGTGATTCTGTTCTTATAAGTATGTGATGATTGTCAACTCTGGACCTAAAGGAATCAATTTATGCACGCCCTGGTGAACACAGGAGAGAATTATGCTTCAGATGCTTAAGAACTTCTGCTATGTCAGGCTGCTTATGCAGATTCAGGAAACAGTGCACTTCACAGTAAGGAAAAATATTATTTACTACCAGTTAGAGAAGACTTTCATTTCAAAAAGAGTTTAATAACTTGCACTAGTCTTGTTTAAGTAGAATTGATTAATATTAAAAAAAAAAGTTCTTATTAGGATTTTGTAACTTAAAAATGCAAAAGCAGCTTTGACTTTGTTTTAAAAACTAACCAGGAATAATTGCAAACCATGAAATTAGCCAACTGTATATAGTTAATTTGCCTAACTAATTCTGCAGTTAGTATGAATGTACATTCACAGCTTTGTAGGTAGAAGCTGGAGGAGATACCAGAAGGAGAAGGAGAAAAGCAGGTGCCTGTTTTTTTTTTTCCCCCCATAAATCTCTTTATTCAGGTATGGCATAGTGAAGATGATTTGTATAAAACCTCAGGCACTTACTATGTCATTTTTAAAAGCCCTTGTATGATAGCGTGGGTTTAAGTTTCTTTAAGCAAACTATTTGTAGATAGACTAAAGCAAGTCTTGTATATTTTGCTGTTAATTGTGTGGAAAGATAGGAGGAATCTGGTGTTTCACTTGTTGCCATGAAAGCAGTGAAAAGCACGATGCCCATGGTGTACTGAGGAGTTGATGACTTATGAGTTTTCTTCATAGCATATACTTTTTTTCACAAGGAAGTTATTCTAGCTTTTTAGGCCAGGTGTTCTTTTTCATGAGATCAAAGCTCAGCTACCGACTTCTAGAAGTTTCTATGATTCAGATATGCTGGATTTGGAATTTTTTAGATATTCAATAACCTCTGTGTGTGGGGAATGTCTAACAGATAAAGGCTGTCCTTTGAGAAGAACTTAAATAAGAGTTGACATGAGACAAACTGTATTACAATGGCCATGTTTGCTTTAACTGTCAGTCTTGGGATTATATGCTGACCTGCCTAAATTTTTTTCACTAAATGAAGCTGAAAAAGAACCCTACAACAGAGAGAGAAAGATTTCTGGGGAAAGGTTGGATATGAGCTGGGATTATTACTTAGACTTTGCCATGGAACAGATTTAAGTGCCCATCAGACTGTAAATAATAATCTTTTAAAAGAAAAAGAACAAAAAAGCAAAAAACCAAACTGAAGCAATAATTCATACAAACTGTCCATTAAAATGTTCCCTGCCATGTTGAAATGCATTTCCCTCTATTTTGGCAAGAACTTTCACTGCAGAAGCTGAGAAAGCCACATGAAATACTTGCTTGGAAACCGTGCAATGGCAAGAACAAGTGCAATAACCATATGAAGAAGAATATCTGAGTACGTGACACTTGGAAACGTTATTTTCAACAAAATCGGGGGCCGCTGGGTTGAGATTGAGGTTTCTTGTGGACCTGCTACAATATTTTTCTTTAAGAATAGAAACCTGGATGAGGAAACACTTTGTTTCTGCTTAAGCAAATTGTTATGAATTGTATTGATGAGTCTAAGAGGCTGTTTGACTTTGAAACTGCATAGTAGTATTATTTAATTGCTGAAATCATCTGCTGAGAAGCAGTTTATCAGGATCCTGCATTAGATATGTAGATGTGTGTGTAATTATGCATCTGTTAATACTATATTGTTTAGTCTTTTTTACATTATACAAACTTTTACTAGCATCAAGATCAAAGATTTCCGCTTGCTTTTTGTGAAAACCTGCCAGGAGTACTAGAAAACACTTTTGATTTGCTTGTTTAAGCTGCTTGCCTTCATTTTAAGCAAAAGGAAGTGAGAAACAGGCAGATACAGCATAAGAAAGGAAGCGAAGAGAAGAACTCTGAGCAGGAATGGCGATTCTCACTCCAGATGATGCTCACAGCTGCTGCTTTCAACAACATTGAGAAACCTCTGGGTTTCCCTTTCATTGCAGTCTGTTTATGATGTGTAACTGAGAGGTGTCCCTGTCATGGTAGATTTTGGAGATCCAGAAAGTGACAAGTGAGTGTCACGGTTCTGATTGGAAAATCGCAGAGCTGTTTTGTCAGTGTAAAATAGTCTCCCAAGTGGGATGAAGGATGAAGTACTCCATGTTTTTTCTGTACCAATGTCCACCATGCATGCTTTAGACCAGTGGTTTCTGATCACATCTGTTAACTGATGTGCTGTGATGATTCTTGAGAACTGATGGTACATACTTCAGCTGCTGTGTTTTCTTTTTCATTTGACACCTGTTAGAAGCTTCTGACCTCACACTCAAGTTTTATTCTTAAGAAGAAGCAAACTCTCATGTGTCTTTGGTACCAGTTGAAGTGAATGTTCTCCTTGCACTGGTTAAAATGGATATTTTTGTCAAAAAGTAGTTTCAAACTGCAGAGGTTTCAGGAAAAATTAATGGTATGAACCAGTCCAGATCTCCTGGGGAAGGAATACACTTTTCATGTTTGAACTGATTATAATGACCTAAGCTAAACACTGAAGGTCTAGACTGAAGTTTTCTGTTCAAGTTCTGTTTTAACTAAATGTATTTTCTTATTCTGCATGTAAAATTTAAGTGCTGCAGCTTGAGGAAAGTCTAATCTTGATGTCAAAAGTAATGACATTGTTTCTTCAGTTTGACTTTTGACTGTAGCCCTGTTGACACAGCAGAATAGAAGGACTGATACTGAGTCAATTAAATAAGGGATTTTTGAAGAGCTGAGAACAAAAATAGTCAGTGAAATGTTCCTCCAGTTTTATTTAGAAGTCTAAAAGTCTTAATTTCACCCTCAGAAATATGCAGTAGTGCTCGTCTCTCAAGTTTGCTTAAAATTGAGAGGCTTCATTGCCTTGAGTAATTCCCCCTAATATGCACTCTGGCTCAAGTGCTCCCTTCTGCAGAGATCAATATAAGTTTAATGTGACTTTTTAATTATTCTAATGCAAGTGCTTTCATGTGATAAGTGCAGGCACAGTAGCCTTATCCTCTGTGAGCAATTTAAAAGTTAGCAGAAAAAGAGTATCTTTTTTGGCACCATAGGCTTTAGAGTATAATAACTGCATGACTTTTAGATGTCTAGATGAATTGCCAGAAGCTCATACTAGCAAAGCTCTTAGTTTTTTTTTTTTTTTTCAGGAATGCATAGGCATGTGTGATTTATTGCTTCAATGCTGGGTGCTAGTGAGTGACAAAGCCATCTTGTACATCCACCACAAAGCTAGCCATGGCCTTGCTAGCCTGATGTGGCAGTTGTAGGGTTGGTGTGGACTTTGTTTTCCTTCAGAGCAAGTGAGGTCACTGCAGCAGGATAATGTTTTGTTTCATGGCAAGGACCAAATATGTGTGACATTATGGGTGTGTTGTATGGAAAACACTGCTTGGGATTTTGTAGGGAGGGTAAGGGCAAAAGGTGCATTGCTGCTCACTCTTAGATTCAAAGAAGTTGAAGGTTGTGAGGTTTATGGTGCGCGTTGCAGATGCTTGGTCAGGTGTGGAGTGGGCTTTTATACAGGCAGAGGGCTGGTTTTAGAAGTGTAGGTGGCAAACTTCGTAAAAAGCTGGTTTTATTAATACTGCACAGAGTAAAAAAATACATGCTGAATTTGCTACAGGTGTATGCTAGCTGGGTTTATCCCCTCTGAAAACAACTAGGCCTTTTAAAACTCTATGCTTAATATTAATTAAAGGATGTGGAAGAAATATATCACTTGTGTATGTCACTGTATGGACAGCAATCAGTATCATGACCTGTCAGAATGTAATGCTTTCAGCATAAACTTGATACGCATTGTTTTCTAGTACTATTAGTTTCTCATACAATTAGAGTAGTGCCTTTTTAAGGTTTATTTTATTGGATTAAGGAGCTTAAGTGTATGTAGTCCTGCATGAAGTATTTTGGGATTTGCTTCTTTTTGCTTATTATATTATTTTCAGGTTTCTAGAGGTGATGAAAAATGAATTGACATAGATGGAACATTTCACTATGGTTTGGAAGGATGTGGTTCTGTGTTTAGTTGGCTGAGAGTTGTCAGAGCAATCTTTTCAAATTTCAAATGTTATGATCCTTAGAAGTTCTCGTTAGAATAGATAACTGGTCTTGCCTATGAATAAGTTGCTACAGGAGCTTTGAAAATTTAAAAAAGGGAGAAGTGGACACATGCCATTGTAAAGAAGAAGCATATGGTAGCCTGTGAACCTGTGCATTTTCAATAAAAATACACTTATTTCCTTGGAGGTATTGAATGCTTTTAATGTAAATGAAGCAGTGTGGTTTCATTCTCAGTCGCACAAAAGATATTTGTGACATATTGCAGTGATGATGGTCTGGTGGCTTTTCTGAACCTGCCCTTATTTGACACTGAGTTCTTAGTCTTTTGCATACTAAGACAACTACCAAAAGTTTCAAAAGACAAGTTGATTATAATCTCACTTGAAAACAAAGTATTTTGCTCTTCCTCGGCAGTGTGTACATGTGTTTAATAGATAAATACTTCACAATGAAGGCTGTCTGCTAAGCCTGGAATGTAAAAACTATGTTGAAATGACAAGGTATTATTTCTTCCAGATGTCAACGGAAACAATGGCGGATAGATTTGCCAGCCACTAGTGTGGTGATCACCTTTCATAATGAGGCAAGGTCTGCTTTGCTTCGAACTGTTGTCAGGTATGCAGAAGAGAGCTTAATTTTTCTCTAAAGCCATTCATTTGTGTCAGATAGTGGCTTTTGATAAGGAGGGAAAGTAACAACCCATTATGCTCTTCTGAACTATTTGCAGAGGAAAAGATGAGTCTTCAGTTCTGAAATAGTGATGTTATAGAAAATTGCTCACCTTAACTACAGATGAATGAAAGTATGGAGCCAATTACCAGATGATGTTTGGAGGTTGACTGTTTCAAGAAAAAGTCAGGGTAGATGGATTCTCGGGGGATACTTGTCTGAAAAATATCTGCAAAACTTCCATGTTACACATTGTCTAATGCACTGATTTCTGGAGGCTGGAATAGTGAGGGTGGCGGGCTGGGGAGGAAGGAACACACAAAATTTTACATGTGCGCCTCTTCACTCTTTCTGTAAGAATAATTTCATAGCTGTTGTTGAAGGTAGCATCCCAGGCTAGGTTCTGATGTAGCTTAACAAAGCAACTCCTTTTATGACATTATTATGGAAAACTAAGACTGCTTAATATTGAATGTTGGTTTTTCTTTTTTTTTTTTGCTCTGTTTCAGTGTCCTTAAAAAAAGTCCATCACATCTTATTAAGGAAATCATACTGGTGGATGATTACAGTAACGATCGTAAGTACTTTCACAGGATCCTAACTTAATGTGCTTATTCTGGTAAGATTTTTTGTAGATGCCAGTAGGTGACTTGATTGAGATTAGGGTACTTGAATAGGAGTTGACAGGGACTGATCCAAAACCATATCTTCCATATCTGTCATTTTGGAAATGTGAAGAGTTTCTATAAATACTTGAGGTGTATTTTGTTACTTCATATTAGCTGAAGGACCAGAGTGTACCATTACAAAAAGCCTTTCCATAGTATTTTATCTTCAGCAAGTATAAAACTTGTAGTTCCTGCAACAAATATTTTTGTAGTGCTGTTTTAAATGAATATTGGTCTCCATCAGTCTCTTGGAAAAATTCTTACTAAATCTAAAGTAAGTCTTTGTAAGTTTTGTAAGTACAGGTTATCATGTTAGAAACTTGAACAATAGAAATGGACCTCTTGAGTAATATTTCTTGAAGGAAACTAATGTCTATATTTGCATTACTAGCTTTTAGCTAGTTTAGGGCAGGTTTATGCCTTAATGTTGGTTAAAAAGTGAGCTTTCTTAAACAAAAATAAAACAGTTTATTTGAACCTGTAAAAGCTTTTTTTGTTCCATGCAATGTAGAAACTGTCTAAAATAAACCAAGAGAATATAGTTAAATAAAAATATTTCAAGACTGTAAAATTAAGTTAACTTTAAATAACGTAATGAAGGTAGTAACTTCTTAGCCTGATAACTTTTATTCTGGTGAGATAAGTATCTTGGGGTTTTTTAAGTATATATCTTGTGTTTAACTATTTATGAATACAAACATTTTCACCTACAAAACTTCTGTTTTTCTTTGAAGACAGCCCCTCTTCTGGTATACAGTGTTGGGTATCAAATGAGTTCTCATCACTTGATTTTTGTGGGTTTTTAAAATTTATTATTATTTTATTTTTTAAAGCTGAAGATGGTGCTCTCTTGGGAAAAATTGAAAAAGTGCGGGTTCTTCGAAATGACCGCCGAGAAGGTAGGTTTAATCTGGGGGGAAAGGAAGAGACAAATTTCACTGTGCTGCCTTCGCTGTCAGTGTTCATCCAGTCCTTTAAAGGAACGTTCTACTTCATAAATCTACCAGTGAAATGAGTAACAAAATGTATTTATGCAGGTAAAAACAGTAATTCTGATTGTTTCCCTATTGTTGTGTGCACAATTGCCCACTTTTGGCTTTTATAGTGAAAGCTTCCTTTAGGAATTGCATTTAATCTTCAGCCTTTTGTTTCTCTTCCTGCACTGAATCTTCAGTTAAGCCGTTCCCATTGTACACAAGGTCTTACTGTAAACTGTCTATGTTTGAAATGATCCAGCTTAAAAATAGTCCTCTGGTTCCCTTTTTAACTATAATTTTAAGGATCTAGTTGATGGACAGCCTGACAAACAGTTTGTTTTGGCAGACTGGAGAGGGTTGGGGCAGCCAGGAGGGCTGGGACCAAGTATGCCAGTTTTACTGAAGCCAGTGTGCCCTGTAACAAATTTGTCTTATGTTTTTGTTTTCTTCTTTGTTGCTGTGTGAATTATGGTCTCGGATCACTGAGCTCTTCAGTCAGGAGTTTCCTGGATGTGGAGCTTAAAGTATTTGATACAGGCAACTGTTATTCTACATCTGCTTGAAATAATAACTATTTGACAGTTGAAATAGCTGACTGTATTAGCAGATATGTGCTTGTTAATTTCTATAAGCACTGTATCTTCTAGACTACCAGCCTGGCCTGAGGAGGAGCTGGAATCATTAGATTGTCAGGAACTGGAAATGTCATGCACAATACCTGTGTTGTCCCATACTGCAAGTTATTGCAATAACTGATGGGTTCCTAGTCTTTAAATATTCTCTTTGCAATATACTTGTGAGCAAAGGCTTATTAGGAAGGCAAGTCTTTTATGACTTGCTATGGTTGCCAGGTTCTGAGTAAGTTACTGTCATTTCTCAGTACAGCACTTAAAGTTGGAAATAGTAAGAATGGAAAAAACAATGAAGTAGCCCCTTTTTGATGTTCATTTTTTAGTAGTTATAAATACTAACTTTGCAATGCATAGACAGATTCATACTTAGAAATGTGTGTCAGTATATCTGAAAATGAAATACAATTTGACAAATCTATTACTGTGTCAGAAAAGAACAAATGTTTGCAGTTGGAAGGCAAAGTACTAGTTTACTCTATTTTTGTGAGATTAAATATTACACATATGAATTAAAATTTAAGGGAATTGGTAAAATCAACCAATGTGTAGGATGCCTAGAGTGACACAGTAGTATGAACAATAGAGGAAAACAGTGTATTTTAAAACAACAGTTAAAGGGATGGTGTTGGTGGAGGCAATGTCTTTAACTGCCTTGCAATCAGAAATACATATTAATAACTTTTAGTCTCATCTGCAGGACCACAGAATGTGATGGTAAGAGGTGTGTTCTAGAAGGTGTGGTAGTCTGTGGAATAAATGTGCAGTGGAACTTTTTCAACTCTGTTTGTTGTAAGCCTGGATGTGATTGTGGAGGGCTCAATGACCCAAGTGGTAACCTCTGTTTTTTTTTGCAACTAAATCTGAAATTAGAAACACTGTTGCATGTTTTCTACAGAATTGGAGCAAGACAGTAGGTTCTACAACAATGTAAGTTATAAATAAAAGCTGTGGAAGAAGGAATTAAAATGGAAAAATAAAAAAAAAAGAAAATTATATAGCCGAAGTGCTTGAGGAATGGTTTTATGTGGAAAAACTGAATGCAACAGATTCAATGGCTGGAATTAGAGAAACAGCATAAAATCAGTGAGGTAGTTAGCTGCCAGTGTGCCTCAGATAAGGTGTAAAAAGTACTGTCAGAGAGCCTTAGCACAGCATGTAGCTACAACAGTGAAGTGCTCACACTTGAAGTAAGGGATAGTAAAAGGATCTTGATGCGGCTGTTACCGAATGCTGGGCAGAGCAAACACGCTTCTCCTCTTAAGCATCTCATATTCTGTTTGGCATAGTCATATTTGGCATGCTTATTTTGTAAAGGGTAAGAAACAGGCTTGAATCTTTTACAGTGTTTCAGTTAGGGGGCAAAAGATGTCCAAGCAAACCAGGACAGATTCGGTGGGAAACAATGTAGAAATAAAAAGAAGAATTAAAAAAAAAGGTAATGACAAAATAGCAGGAAGAAAACTTGCAAACGAATGGGAGGAAGCTTGCTATGTGTGTATAAATAGCAAGGAACTTTAAGGAGTGGTGAGGTCATCCAATGAATAAATATTAAAAGGGAAGGAAGGAACAAAGGAAGGAAAGGAGCAGGGTAAATCAGTAAGGGTGTCTGTGTAATTAAGATGTAGAGAAGAGAAGAACCTTTTGGTTTTACTGGAAGATTTTTCCTAAACAAATCTTAAAAAAAAAAAAAAAAAAACAAAACAAAAAAAAAACACCAAAACCCCCCAAAAACTAACCCCCAAACAAAGTACAAAATAGGAGAATTACCACAAACACAGAGGAAAGACAGTTGAAACAGGTGGGAGTAAGGTTCTCAGATGTAAATTAATGAAACATGGTTATTTCTGGAAGAAATTCATACAGAGTATGGTAAGAACTAAGATGGGAAGTGGCAAAAAGTTGAGGAGGATGGTGCTTTCCTCAGTTGTATAGTAAACCTGTCAGAGATGTGTTCGTTTTCAGGTCTGATCTTGAGCAACACTTATCAGTATCAATACCCTTTACAGTAAAGTAGACCCATCTGTGCTTCTGTATCACTTGCTTTGAAAAGGTACTTCGATTTTTCTGCTTAAATTAGATCAAACCCTGTAGGGAGCAGTAGATTGGACACTTGTAGGCTGTTTGACATGAAGTAGTTAACTAGCATCTGATTTTGATAATGAAGCCTTTGTGTTTGTTCTGTCTGAGTTAGAGTAATTTAACTAATTACTAACTTGGAATGCTATAGTTTCTCACTACTGCTGATTGTTTTCCTCAGGAAGTAATTAAAATTTTTTATCTTTACTTTTTAGGCCTGATGCGCTCCCGGGTCAGAGGGGCAGATGCAGCACAAGCAAAAGTGCTGACCTTCCTGGATAGTCATTGTGAGTGCAATGAACACTGGCTGGAACCACTTTTGGAAAGAGTAGCTGAGGTTAGTAAAGAGTTTTAAAGTAATTTCCTGAAGAAATAGCTTTTAAATTTTAAAGCCATCTGGTTTATACTAGATTAATTTTATACATTTTTCTAAGGAAGCTTTTTCTCTGACTTGAGATGATGGAGATGACTGGAGTGTTCTGTTATTAAAACATATTTTTTGTTCATTTAATCTCTGAACACAGGAACATAAAATCTGAATATTTGTTATTATCCTTGCCAGCAATTCAAATATATGCTTCCTTGGTTCTTTGGGGACCGCCTCAGTAAGCTGAAAATCTTCAGAGCGAAGTATAGTTCTCCTCAACCAATATCATCTTGGTGTAATTCAGTTTACCTGAGTCTTTATGCCTCATTAAGAATCAGTGTGATAATAGGAGAGAGGGTGAGCTGTGAAACTAAAATTCTCATGGAAATTAGCAGAAACTACAGGCTCTTAGCTTCTATGAAAATGGTGCTTAGTCTGTGTCCTGGAAAAGCAATTGAGAGGACTGAGAGTGAAAATATACTTTCTCCAGGGGTTGGTTATACTTGTTAACTTCCTCTGGAGGAACTCAGCTGAAGTGGAAAGTGAATGAACTGTGATCCCAAAAAGCACTGAGAAACACTCAAGACAACAGGGTTTTTATTCGTCCTTAATTTCATTCCCTTTCTGGAAAGCTAGTCTTCCAGGAAAGGCTTGGTTCCAAAATTCTCCTAATGAAAATGTTTTGCTAAGCTACTCTGTTTCGTTAATACCCAGACCTTCCCTTACCCTGCCTATGTTTTCCTTTGCATCTCCCCCACAAAAATACAAAGGGGGAAGGAAGTAAACCCCATCTACTCAGTATGACAATGAAGAAGCTATCAGTTGATGACCAATTTTCTTCATTCTGTTTGTACTATGATGCTTTTTAGAATCATAGAATCATTTAGGTTGGAAAAGACATTTAAGATCTTTGAGTCCAACCATTATCCTAGCACTGGCAAGCCCAAGAGTAAATCATGTCCCTATGTGCCACATCTACACATTCTTTAAATACCTCCAGGAATGGTGACTCCACCACTTCCTTGGGCAGCCTGTTCCAATGCTTAGCAATCCTTTTAGTAAAGAAAATTTTTGTAATATCTAATCTAAACCTCCCTTGATGCAACTTGAGGCCATTTCCTCTTGTCGTATGGCTTGTTATGTGTAAGGAGAGACTGACCTCTACCTGGCTATACCCTCCTTTCAGGCAGTTGCAGAGACCAATAAGGTCTCCCCATAGGCTCCTTTTCTCCAGGCTAAACTGATCCAGCTCCCTCAGCTGTTCCTCATATGACTTTTGCTCTAGGCCTTACCCCAGCTCTGTTACCCTTCTCTGGACTTGCTCCAGCACCTCAATGCCTTTCTTGAATTGAGGGAGAGAGAACCTGGACACAGGATTTGAGGTGCAGCCTCACCAGTGCTGAGTACAGTGGGGCAGTCACTGCCCTGGTCCTGCTGGCCACACTATTGGTAATACAGGCCAGGCTGCCACTGGCCTTCTTGGCCACCTGGGCACTCTGCTGGCTCATGTTCAGCCACTGTCGACCAGGTCCTTTTCCACCAGGCAACTTTCCAGGTGTGGATCCCCAAACTTGTAGCATTTCATGTGGTTGTTGTGACGCAAGTGCAGAACCTGGCACCTTGCCAAAACCTCATACAATTGGCTTCAGCCCATTATATTTGCTGGGCATTCCAGAAATACTGCAAGTTGCCCAAGACACATCAGCAGTTGAAATCCTATTTTGGAGTAGAAATAATGTTAATCAGCTCAAAGCTGGACACTGTTGAAGTACCCAAAGCCTACAAACCCTTGAGCATTAGTAACATAGCACTTCCTTCTATTTTTGTGCCTATCTAAAGTGTTGCCTCAGAAGGGTTGGAAGAATTTCTCTAATTATTAACTAGGAAAATAAACTTGAAGGCATTAAATATCTCGAAAGGAAGTGCAGAATGCTTGCGGCTAAATCACTAATGAATTCTAGGATATGGGAACAGTTTTCAGGCCTTTTCATGTAAATGGTTTGAAGCATCTATCTATTCAAGAAATCAGACGAGAAATGGTAGTTTTGGTCAGCAAAGCCCTGCTTTTGCAGAGACAGCTATTTTGTCATTTTCCTGTTTCTCTTGTCCATAACTTTTTCCAGGGCATACTCACTTATCTTTCTGAAACTGATATGGTACTTGAAAATCATAACAGAACTGACTAAACTTCTTATTAAATTGCTGGCAATTTTGTGACAACTCAGTGTTGTATATGGTATATTCGGTTATGTGTGTCATTGCATAGTTTTCAGCTATATGTGTGTATTTTTCCTTTCTTAAAAGCTTGATGTACTGTTAAATGAATACTTGATGAGTTCCAGTTAACTGTCATCTGCAAAGATCACCAACCAACAGGGGTGGGAATTGGTAAAGTAGCTTCTAAGCTTTCTGCTTGTTCAAATAATTAAGGCATACATATAGTATGTGATAGTTCTTTGTTATTTTAAATTGATATACTGTCTGCACAGTAAGTAAAGTCAGTTACTTGATGTAAAGTGGCAGCATTTTCTTGACAGTCTCAGTGACAGGAAGCTGAATAGATGTGACCTCCTTTCTGCTTTGGCCTCACAGATAATTTTTTTCAGGTCAGGGCTACTGTTCATTAATACAGTGTTTTCTGATATGCTGCTGCATCTGTTATGTATCTAGTGGAAAGTGTGTTTTGTTTTTCTTTCTTTCATTTTTTCCAGAATTGCCTGCTTGTCATTTAATCCTGTTGGAGTTTTGGGAGATTAGTTGTGTGTGTTACTATATAAAAATTTATAACTTCCAAGAAGCAGTCTGAATTGAGTCAGTTCTGCAGTACTCTTATCTGATGTGCTGTAACTACTTTAGAAAGCTGTGCCTCTGACACCTGAGATATCAGGCTTTCCTCTTCAATTTGGTGATGTTCTGTTCTAAAGTTTTCTTCTATAGGATGGTTTCCTGGTTAGAGTATCTTTCTTTTTTTCATGGGCCATGCTTGCTTAGCATTCCTAGAGGGATCTGGCTCTGCTAGGGATTTTTCTTAAACAATTTGAGCAAAAGCTTAAAGCAGAAACAACACACACACAAGATGAATATTTTAGAGTTCAGAACATCTACAGATACTTCTGTAATTTGGAGCTAGTATATCTTCTTTGCTTCTTCCTGGAGAATGGTTTTCTGCCTGATTTCCTAATCAGGTGTGTGTGTGTGTGTGTGTGTGTGTGTGTGTGTGTGTGTGTGATTAAACGAGGAGACAGTGGAGGTTAACCCTTTAATTTGTCAAAAATGTCAATCTAAAGTAATAAATATACACAATCCTGAAAACTACTGTAACTACTAGTCATTTCATGGACAGTTGTCCAGTTGGGTTTTTCCATTTCAAATTTCTAAACACTTTTATGTTTATTCTTATAGTACAGCAGTTATATGAAAAAAATAAGTTGAAATATTCTGGTGTGGAACTGAACTCATCTGTTTTTATAGCATAGTTGTAAATCCTTTATCAGTTTTAGGAAGGTATTTTTAAACAAAAATAACCTTTAAAGGAAGAAATGATTAAGAAATGAGATGTGGGGAGTTTTTTCATATCTGTCTGAAATTTTTTTGACTTTGAATAAGTCATCTTTTAACTGGCACAATGCTAAAAGGAAAATATTTATCTTTTTTCTTAAGAGGGTTGTGAAGCTTAATCTTTGAAGTGTCTTGAGATTTTTAGAGGGGGGAAGGAATGCATGCAGAATCTTGAGGATAATTTCTGATGTTTTATGAGAATAATATATAAAGTCTAACTCCAGAGCATTCATAACTTCCTTATGAAATATTAAGATGAAATAGCTTGCTACAAATTTTCAGGCACTAGAGACTTGCAATATTCACAGGCTATTTCTTTTCGTTATCCTCACCAAGAAGTACATGGTTTTCCAATTGCATCTTCCATTATGAGATGAAAGATTTCTGTTAAATTATCCTAAAACAAGGTGCTTATTTATCCATGGTGTGATTAGAGGGAGCAGCTACTTTTTAGTGTTTTAAACGAGTGAACCCTGTAATTTGAAGACCCACAAGGGCTGCTTAGCAGTCTCTGCATTTACAACTTTGTAACTCTGCAAAGGATCAACTTAAGAATGTGCAAATCTCTTGTCTCCTTTGCTACTGAGAAAATCTAATTTCAAATAATAGAAGGAATAGCATGTTTCCACATCAACAAAGTAGGGGTTACACATGGAACTGAATGCACACAACATGGGTATTTGGCTGTCAGAGAAACAAGTGGGAGTTGTTATGTTAGGTGTAGCGAATAAGTGTTAGTGTGGTGTTGCACTGATATTGATGGAACTTACCAGAACAGATGCAAAAACCTACAGAAACCCCAAATGTATAGAGACAATATGCTTACCTGCTTACTCAGCACGGTGGTGATAAGTTGGAAACCTAAGTGAATGTCTACCTAATGTGACACCTGATAACTTGGGCAACTTTTATTACCAGGTTCAGCCCCTCCAAGTAGAACCATTGGAGAAACATAAATTTTTGTCAAAAAAAATATTTTTAGAGATGGGTATAAATGTATACGCTGTCTCAGTTTCAGCGAAGGCAAGGGAGAAATAAAGGAAGGGTGGCTTCATTTTTGTATTTTATGCTCATAGGTACCATGAATAACTGAATAGGCTGGATATCTTCTCTCTCATCAGTTAAAGAAGTTTCTTAATTTTATCACTCTGTACAAAATGCCTAAAATAGGGACATGGGTGCACCTGAAGCACTTCACTGATGTAAGAATGTACACACATGCAGTACTTTGCAGTTAGGGTGCAGTAAATCATAACGGTGTCCCAAGTACAACAAAGTTTTAGCAAAACTGTGTTCTTGACATTGCAAACTTGGGCTTGAGGCTACTCCTAACAGGAACAGGAGCTAAAGATGTGATTGACGGGGGAATAGAACATGTTGACCTTTTTTGTTTGTGTTTCTAGTTTGCTTTAGACCAAACTAATTAATACTTATTAGCAGACCAGGTTAGATGTTGTATTACATCTCTTATAAAAACAGATACTTGGCCTGAGTGGTATATCTGCAGTGATACTTAAGGGGAATGTGGACATCACTAGTCTTCAGCTAGAATTCTCTTGGGTTTGCTTGGATACTTCCTTCGGCTGATACAGAAGTATGTGACCTTTTGCTCACTCAGGCAGAATGACCTAGTGAATGCCATTTGCGTAACTAGGGCTTATTAAAATCAGCACAGATTGAGTAGTTAAGGTTCAATAAAAGAAAATGGGTGTTAAATGTCCTTACTGGACCAAGCAAAGCATTTGACTAAGAGTTGCTTTTAAGTCTCTTCTTATGAGCTCAAGTCATTCTCACAGTAGTTTGGCTCCAATCTTGTTCTGTATAATACTGATTAGCAAGGGGGATACATTACTGAACCACTGTTTATAATATATATGTTGTTGTTTGGAGATATACTTATGAATTGGTAAGAATTTATTTTATAAGATGTAGACACTTAGGTTGATATGTCTTTTTAACCATGAGAACAATTTCTCTATAACAGGAGTTACCAAAATATCTTGTTTGTTAAAAACATTTTTTTTTTAAATATATTGACAATTTTGGTGTTATGCTGTTCTGAAGTTATGTGCTCTTTGAATGATGCCGAATTGTGTAGCTCAAAACTGTGTTTTGAATTCAAGCAGAAGTCATGGAGACAAACTGGCTTAACCATGATACTGCATTTCTAGCATTAGATGAGTCTTTTTTTAGAGTACTGAGGTCTTGTGATCCTACTTGATGATGCATGTGAAGTTGTTGGAAAGATTTTTGTTCTTAAACTACTTTGGCAAAAACATCAGCTAAAATAATTAACGTGGCTCAGAATAGCATACGAGACCACGGTTGGACAGAGGAGTGTGGTTATCTGTACGGCTGGAATCTTGGCAGCTGGAGATTAACAGCATTCATTAGGTTGAGGTGCTTTATAGGTTCTCTTTCCTATCTGAGTATCTAGTACTGAAGTGTAATTCTTCTAGTGTGAAATGGGTTGGCATTAACCTAAGACTTTTCTGATTGTAGAAAGGCCTAAGTGTCCCTTAAAGGTTGAGATAATAAGACCACAGCATACTGCATGGCTGGAGACTTGCTGTGGAAAATATGAATTGCCTGGACACTTCTTTTCTTTGAGCTGGTTTTAAAAGTAAGAATGGAAGTGCTGTTTGCTTGACTGCATTTAGAATGACAAGTTTGCTGCTTTCTTCAAGAGCTAGTCAGAAGAGGGGGATTACTTGAATATAAGTAGCCTAGAATAGAAAAGAGGATTTCCAGTCATATCGTATGGTTTCTGCTTCCCGAAGCAGTGCTGAGAAATGCTGTTCACAGCACTGACTGTTCAGAGCCGTAAGCTGAAGCAAGGGGGAGAGCCAGGAGAGACCTGCCAATGAAATCCTGCTGAACTGTTCAACATCACATCCTGCCTGAATCTTTATATATTGATTTCGTTATTTCAATATTACTCTCTAATATTTATTTTAGGACAAGACCAGAGTTGTATCTCCTATTATTGATGTAATTAATATGGACAACTTCCAGTACGTGGGGGCGTCAGCTGATTTAAAAGGCGGTATGTACCTGTACTGGAATACAGATTTTAAAAAAAGCATCAAGAATCAAAGCTCATAATCACTGCAGTTGTGGAATGGGCAATTAACATACTGTTCTTTCCTTGCATACATCTAGTTCTAAGTTCTGTAGGTCACTTTTTTCTTGGCTTGGATTTTAATTGGCCTTATTATTCTCTGCTTTAAAACAGTTCATCTTTATTATACTAATTCTTGTAAGTTTATGCTGCCTCTACCAGTATGTAAGACTTGCTCCAGTGTTTGTAGGGTTGAATAAATGTGTCAGAAGAAGCTTATAGCCAGAGCTTTTAATTCTTCCCTTTAGATAAGATAGGCTTTATTTGCTCACTAGTTTAGAAGCCCATCAACAATGCAGTGTTTATGAGGTTTTTTTCAAGATGCTGGTTTGCTTAAAAAATTAAACTCTTCTGAATAATCAAAAGGCTTTGGAATGTGTTTAAAAAAGTAAATGTTTGTTAGCCATGATCTGTAATTGTGAAGAGACTAACATCTGACCATTAAAATTTGTAGTGTTTATATCTTTGCCATTAAAAAATTCGCTGTTAAATTGAGTTCAGAAATACTACAGTTTCACTATGTCTAGATAGTATAAACTATTGAGACCAAATAGTAAAAAGACTTGTGAGGCCCTAAATAAAAACACATACAAAAAATTCCTTCCCTCTCATTTTCCAGAGAGGGAGAGGGCAACTACGCGCTGAAATCCTTCCTCATTGCAGGTTTTTAAAACTTATTTCACTGCTAACAAGAATCTAGTATTTAAAATAGTGTGCTCTGCCCACTTATGCCCTTTTCTTTTTTATTTGTAAATAATTGTTCCCACAACACTGGAAACTGAACTGTCTGCATAAATATGAGATGAGTTATGATATAAAAATTAGAGCGCTCTGCTCACAGTGTTTCAGCTTTTTCTCAACGGACTTTTCATGAGAAAGGATAAAACAGTTCCAAGCCTATTCTTTCAGGTTCTGGCCTCTAACTGGCCACGAAGTGTTGTTCCAGTAAACTAAAATAAAACCAGTATTTGCATAATATTGCATATGCTTCAAGTTCATCAGTGATCTGGAGGTGAGAGGTTCTATCCTTCTAATTAATGTTTTGAAATGACACCTGTGGTGTATATAGGCACAGTATACTAATGTATAGTTCTGTGTTATTGTCTGTGTGCCAGCATTACTAAACCTTAAGGCCTTTACCCAATCTATTCATTAAACCTTGAGTACAGAAACCTCTAACCATTATGTGGCTTTTATTGTTGTCTGCAGTGGAGGAGGAATTCTTTCCTTGAAACCTTAGATTGGTTGCTACTGGGTTCATGCTCTTAAATTCTTCCCAAGCGAAGTGGGAAAAGATTGAGATTGTTTCTCTTGTTACTGCTCTTCACACTTTATCATTGAAACTATGTATCCCAATTCATTCATTTATCTGTTTTGTTAGTGTTCATTTCTTTCCTTGTACACACTAGAAACAGATTGGATTTTTAATTTTTTAAAGTGCAAAAAGTCTATGTACTGCTGGATTGAGGAATGAGAAACTCCTATTTTTAACATTAACAGAGATTTTGCACATACCAGCATTTCAAGGTATTTGAGGGTCAGTTGAAATATGAATAATATATTTCTTGTCAGTTCCCAGAGGACAGATTGCCACGTTGGAGGCACTACAGCATTTGGCATCACAGGATGCTTTCACTGAGGCCAAGTCTAAACATGGAAACCAAACTATGCTTTCAGCCTTAGACACAGTGTCTGTGTGGCTGAAGCATGGAGAGTTAAAACAGCTGGGACAGCATTTGTGCCTGGTCTGTTTTGTAAAGACTTAATCACTCAAGACAAGCAACCTAGCAAATGGTTCCCACATTTTTTTTTTTTTTAAGTGGACATGTCTGAAATAATTCCCAAGTCTGGCCAATACTAAATTCAAGCACTTCCTGTTATGCCTTTTTTTTTTTTTTTTTTTTTGTGGCGGGGGAGGATGTGGGTGG